>CM067221.1:42692618-43292618 GCA_034190945.1 Octodonta nipae | reverse complement strand
ATGTTTGATTTTCTCGACGGGCCACTTGAATATTATTGGACGTTTTTACATCTGCAGCTATCTATGTGTCAAAGCCCCTGTCTAAATCTGATCGTCTTGAACTGATATCCCTTAATGGAACCAAAGTAAGCCCCCTGGACGATAGGCGCTTACTGCCACACTGACCAAATAGCTTTCTTAGTTTCTTCTGATTCTCGTTTGTTTGTAAACTATCTTTACAGGTGTGCCAGATCAGATATTGATGCTGCAGATACTGATCAATAGGTCTGGTACACTGAGCTAGTTACCGCTTTGGGCCTAACAGAGCTTGGCTAACTCTGGATTATCTCTTGTCAAAAAGTTCCTCATCCAAAAATCGAAGTGAGTTGTACGTTCGATCAAATATGAACTCATGTTGTCTAATCAGATTCATGCCCATAACAAAGTCAGCTTCCATATCTGCACCATATTTATTAACTAAATTTACCTAACCTCGGTTCTACTTCAGCCTCATCCTAAACAACAACGCCCCGATCTCAGATAGCCTTAACCACTGGCGGATCCAGGGTGGGCTGTTCTCACACAATCCCCAGATTAGCATAGAATTTGCTGACTCATGATGGAGAACATTATGAGTGTCCTCCTGTAATGGTCTTGTTGTCCATATTGTCCATAGCGGAAACATTTTATTCTGTTATTGGATTGGCCTACTCTGGTTGTCGAAACAGCTTAACTCTATAGTCTCTCTTGACTTACCTGTGATTACACTCATTGATGCTAAACCTTATTCTATAATGACCGTTGTGTAAAAAAAATGTATTGTATTCACAACCCATTGTACTGGTAAGGTATGAGGAATGTTATTTTTATAAGACCGGTGTAGGCTTTGATATTAATAATTGTTTCAAAAAGGTTTTGGGAGTACTGGTAAGATATTAATCGGCTAGTAGGATATCATTTTTCGGATTATAATTTTAGTAGAAGAGTTTTGCTTTCTAGAAGTTCTGGCCCTACTAGATCTTTGAATACCTCTTTTTGGATTAATCTTGAGCTTGATTATTTTCTGTTTCATTTTTGTTTTATATTGTTCCCTAGTTCGATGAATTCAGCTGTGTTGTTCGTAGTAAATAGATTTTTTAAAACTAATTCGCAAATACTTTTTCACCAATTCAGTGTTCTTTTCTTAGCAACTAGTTTGCCTAGTAGCTTTGGATATTAGTTAAAACAACGCTTTTTTGCTGTTACAGACTCTGACATTTTGTGGTCATTCTCAGTTACGTTTTATTTGTTCTTATATAGTGGCTGGTCACTGCTTTTGTAAGAATTTTGTTTTTTTATTTCGTTAGAGGATGAGTCCCAGGCAGCTGAACACAGCAGCTCTGTTAGAGTATTTAGTAACTTGTTCAATCTACGCAGTTGTGTTTAAAGAAATCTTAAATTTCAACAGGTGGTTATAGATGTGTGGCTTCACTTTGTTCCTGTGTTGTATTATTGTATTTCCTTCAAATAAATCGGTTGCGAGTTTTGTAAAAAGACGAAAGACTTCTGTTACTGTGCTTGACAGTGCTCCTTAAACATGAATTATAGGCCCTACCCAATTTTCAGTGACTATACAGGTGGGTTGTAACTATTAGTTTTTCGAACAAGTAGTTAGATAACATTATTTCAGGGCAGCCAAGTGGAATTTCATCATGATACCTTACGGGATATACAGGAAAGCATTGGAAATCGTATAAAGTTGTTCTTAGTAAATTATATTTCAGTTATTAGTTATTGTATGAATTTTATGACATACAAGAAAAACCTTGCGCTTGTCTTATGTTGTACACCCTCAAACTGTTAGAATCTATAAATATACTATTATAACATAGTAGTTGTCAGTTTGTTTGATCGTACATCACATAACTACTGAACTGATATTGCTGAATCATTTTTTTGTTGAAAAGTATAGTAAGACTTATGCTGCATCCAGACTGTCCAGGAAGCTACATGAGGTAACGCGAGTGTGAGAGTGTGGACGGTGCACTTTTGTCCCCTCGCCTTGTCTTCCCTCGCCTCGCTGTCCTTCCTTTTGGTGTCGGTTTTTTGGGTCGAAGTCAAAGGACGCGAGAGAGCAAAAGGCGAGAGAATCAATAGAACGGTCAATTTAGGCCTAAATCAGGAGGAATGTTTCAAAAAATTTTAAGAAGTTGTAACTTGCTAAAATTGCTCAAAATACAATTATAAAATAAATCTCAAAAGTCCTCATCGTTCCGGTCTGTGGAAAAAAAATTGGCTCGAGACCAAAGTTCAAAAAAATGTGTTGTTCGCAATTTCAGCAAAACGGTGAGTTTTGTCGCAAAATTATTTCCTGAGACAAACATTGCAGATCATGAAATTCTCTAAAAGAAAATGTATGAACAATGTGTTTCCTAAGAGTACTTAGCGCGTTTTTTAACGTGATTTCCCCAGTAGGCCTATTCCACAGGTCTGTTGTGATTTTGTTTGTTTCGGAACAATTGCAAAATAATATTTATTAATAAGGGTTGGTAAAAATAAAAGCGGTGTAATTACAAAAAAAGTTGCTATATTTATTGATCTGAATCATAATTTTGGAATATTTCTGCTTCCCCTTCTGCTTCTTTCCAGCGCCAGAGAAACTGCTATGAACACCACAATTTGCAACTGCAAAAAGGGAGGTAATGCTAAACGTAGTTGCAAAAAAGTTGGACTGTTTTGTTCCCTGACGTGTACACATTTTCAAGGCCGGTCGTGTTCTAATGAGTCACCAACTGTAGAGGACTCCTATTACTCCAATGATACCAAAGAGGAATCGCTTGGGGCAATTTACTTGCACCCAAAGTGAAGAAGAAAGAAAAAGAATAACAACAAGAAGAAGAACAACGAGAAGAAGAAGAACAACGAGAAGAAGAAGACCAGAAGAAAGAGTAAGCAGAAATATTCGAAAATTATAATTCAGACGAATAAATTTAACGACTATTTTCTAGTTACACCGCTTTTATATTTATCAACCCTTTTTATTAAATATTATTTTGCAATAGCAAGAAATAAACAAAATCATAGCAGACCCGTGGAATAGGCTTGCTGGGGAAACCACTTAAAACGCGGTAATTAAACTACCTCATAGGTGGAGTGGAAACGTGTGCAAATTATGACGATTTCAAATTATTCAACTTTTTAAAGCGTTATATCTCTAAAACGGTGGCTCTTAGGAAAAAATCGCTGAACAGAATTTTTGTAGAACATGTTACGATAAAACTCACCGCTTTTTGCTTAAAATCGCGAAAAACCCATTTTTTTTACCTTTGATCTCGAGTCAATTTTTTTCCAGAGACCGGAACGATGATGACTTTTGAGATGTCTTTTATAACTGTATTTTGAGCAATTTTAACAAGTTACAGCTTCTTATGAATTTTTGTAACTTCGAATAGTGTAAATTGAGAGTGTGGTTAGTTAGCACTCCTGCAACCTCCACTCAAGGATAGTACGATGTAAACTATCCTTGGCCTCCACTCCCCAACACTCGTACGAGGGCCTCCAGGAGGCGCCTCAGGAATGTGTGGATGCGACATTAAAATCTAGTATGTTTTTTACATAGACGGAAATGATATAGCAAAAAACTTCAAGTACTCTATTTGATCCAGCGTACCCATCAAATATTAGATACTTGCATTAGCTTAGCTTTTACTCAAAATAAGAAATATTCCAATATAAAATGTTTCAATTTAAAAACTATTCAACTGGTATATCAAGCGTAATTTTAAAAGTTGTTCCATATATAAGATGTTCAAACATAGTGCGGAGTCGAATTACATGGGTTTAAAAAACCTTAAAAGAAGTTATATTAGTTGATCCATAAGCATATATACAATGTGGTTGAAATAAGAATGAAGTAAAATTACTTATACAGTGTGGTTCGAAAAAGTTATATTCAGTGGGCCATAAATAGTTGAATATACCAGATGGTAGAAAAACGGCTGGAATAGAAACATAGTTATACACAGTAGATCAAAAAATGGTAGACGAAATGTTGTAATATAGGGCTGAATTTGAGCAGTTGCATATATGGAATACCTGAAATATGGGGCAAAACAAAATTATAGTTATACAGTGTGATTTAAACAATGTTAGAAAAAGTTGAACATCAGGAGCGGTTTATATATAGGGAATAGAGGAATTATACTTTACACTGTGGTTTGAAAAATATGAGAAAAATTAAATAGCTTAGCCAATAAGGAGTTGCCAGGTAGGATAGTTGAAATATAGGGTGCAGCAAAGTTATAGTTAACTGTTTAAAACAATTAAAAATTGGGTGGCCTATAATTAGTTGCATATACAGGATGGTTGAAATATTTTGTATAAATAAACAAGATGGTTCAAAAAGTCACAGACCAATAAGTGACACCAAAAAGTAAATACAGTATGGTTGTAAAATAGGTTGAAGTAGAATTATAGAGATGCATAGCTGCATATCCAAGGTTGTTGCAATAGAGGGTGTAGTAAAATTATGGTTTAAACACAGTTGATCAAAAGATGTTATATTTTGTTATATAGATATGATAAAACATGAGCCATTGCTTAATATCAAATATCGTTCAGTAAATATCTGCAAAAATGTTTATATAGCTCGTCCATGAGCAGTAGCGTAGATAATATAGTTGAAATATAGGGTGGAGTACAGTTATAGTTCATTGGTTATAAATGTTATATTGGGTGGCCCACAAATAGATGCAAATATTTTGTGGAGTAAAATAATGGGTATACAGTATGGTTCAAAAACTGATAGATAACTAAGTTATATTGGTTGACTAATTGAAAGCAGTATATACATGATGGATGTAATATAGATTGAAGTAGAGTTATAGAAAAAATGTAGAATAAAATTGTTATATAGGGTGGCTTATAAGCAGGTGCAGTTTGGGTTAAATATTTTTCACTTTAGTGGATTTATAGTAATACAGGATGGTACAAAAATTGTTACATTTTGTGGCTTATAAGTAGTTGTATATACAAGGACGGAACGAATTACAGGGAGGTCAAAGGATGTTTAAAAAAATTGTTATATAGGGTAGACCATGAACAACTTGCCTCCTACAATATGGAATACCTGAAATATGAGGCGTACCAAAATTATAGTTACTGTGTTTAACACAATGTTAGAAAAAGTTGCATATAAAGTTTGGTTAAAATATAAGGTGGAGAGAAATTATACTTTACAAGGTGCCTCAAAAATTATCAGAAATAATTCAAATTTAGCATTTTTGTTAGAACCTATTTGACAAAATGATAAGGAACAGCTAACCGGTTGTTTACAGCTTGATTTTTGAATTGAACTAATAGAATGGACAAGAAATGTATATTTGATCAAAAGCTGCAAGAAGGTTTTGAAAATAGTGTTTTCTCGACCAGTGATTATAATATGGTATGTATGGTAAAGTTATAATTTTTAAAATTATGGTATGGTAAAGTTATAATTTTTAAAGTTATACCTTTACGCCAGGTCGTCTCATCGCCACAATCCCGAAGGAAAGCAGGTCTGACGACTACTTGTCGTTTTCTATGGAAGTAACTGTTTATAAAATATATGGTTTAACAAGTGAATGTTTGGCCTCGTTCCCATTCGCTCAATCCCGAAGAAAAGTGTGTCCGGCGTTTCAACTACTTGTGTAAAGTTTTGACAAGTCATATAATCACTCGAATAAATTATTATGACATCTACTACCTATCCTTACCATTTATCCTAATCATAATACTACTTGGTGATCAGTATAATGTATCATTTTCATTCTAAGCACTCTGCCCTCTCTTAAAATTCGAAATTCATGAGTATACCTAGTTACTAACAAAAGGGCACCGCCTTGAGAAGTAAGTACGCCAGAAACAAACTATGCCTGGAATCGACTGCCGTGACTCCGTCTCAAAGTTTTATGGGTTGCCACCGGGAAGTATTTTTGACAACCCCGTCATTTGCGGTTTCAATCAAGTTCAGGAATATTAAAGAAAAGAGAGGACCAACAACCCTAGGAGAACTTAAATATTTAATACATTCTCTATTTTCCTCTGTCTGACAATTTTTTACACAACACCTTCGAGAATGTTGTCATAATAATATATTAATCAAATAATTAAATTCACATTAAGAACAGAATATTTAATATGAAAGTTACTGCAACGCGTCCGAAAATCAATACTGATCTACTACATTGACTATTTTACCACTAAACCCTCACAACGTTTGTATGCCACTTCCAGAAGTACATGCTCTAAGAATATAACAGCATCTAACGATCGCTCCCTCCATATATAATTACTCAATGTTTTGAGCTTTGACCATCTGGCTGCGGCGGCACTGTCGGTTGTTGACAGTATGGACGTAAATAATGAATTTTTATTAAATTTTATTTAATTAATTAACCAATACTATAAATTAAAATTAGCATTCTGCACTGAAGGTCGTCAGTAGTTACTTAACAAAAAAAATGAAGAAAATCGGTTAAGAGACAGGGGAGAAAATGGTGTACCTATTCGCTTTGTGTTTGCTTATTTATATATAGATATTTGTTAACATACAATGTGCAACCTCATATAGATCTGAGGAATAAATAAAACAACTGAAACGTACTTTAGTAGCATATGTGTTTTGAGTGAAAATACCATATCTAGTTATTTTTTTGTTGAAATTTCTACATCCGAACATATAATTGTATAACATACTCGTATTTAACCACAGGGAAGTATGCCAATATTGATATTTTTTGGTTGATAACAGAAAAGCGAATTCACTTGGATATCATTTGGATGACCTTAAATATCGAGTTATATTTCAAGATGTTCTCATTAAGTTTAATTAGTAACAGGAATACTTGAAGTCACACTTCTTACATCAAGAGAAGTGTTGATCCGTAACAGATGTGAATATATAACGTGTTATCGTGTCCTTGATGAAAATAAAGCTGTCATTAAAATATAGTATTTATGGAGCAAAAATATTCAAATATTACCTTTGTAAATATATTAACGTTTGTACAGGGTGATCCATTGAAAACAAAGGTTTATGGCTTTGCATGCCAAAATTATTCTAGGAGAAAATTTTTCCCTAATAACTTCAAAGATTTTTAAATTATATTTCAAATATATATTTTTTTATTTCAGATGTCCACACAAAACGAAATCAATTGACAGCAGTTTCTGTTCTCAATTAGGAAAAGTTTCATCCAATACCTGCTCTCCAGGAAATGCATATAATGTGGAGAAGCTCGGCCTGGGAATATCGGATTTTTTTCTAGTTAAATCATGAATGTAGGCAATTTGAGACGGCTCTAGACTGAAACACTTTTGTTAGCACTGGAGGCATGGGGAACCTTTTAAATCAAAAGACAATTAAGTTGGGTCACAAATAGAGAATAATGAGAGCCGAAAGATTACAACACAAGTGGTCTAGATCGAACTCAGGGTATCAATCTGCCTACCTCCCAAAATCGCACTAGATAACTGCACTGAGTGTGAATCCCAAGCGCTACCTGTATTTATAGTTGTCGCTTAGTTGAGAGGAGATGCATGTGATGATTAAGTCGCGCTGTGATTGGCCTTCAGATAATGGACGTGCTGAACCGTTCTAGGCTGACTATTGTTGATCTCCATGCGGTTGGAAGGCGAGGGCTATCACGTCACGTCGGGAAATCAGTGTTCTTTTTGTCCAGTTAGTGTATATGTATTCGATGATGAAGCCTCTATTGGTATGACCAAAAAATCAATTCAAATTCCATTTGTTCTTTAATACAGGTATTGAAATTAACTTTTCGAGAACCAAACGTTTCTGTGATATTTTTCTACCATGTTGTTAGTATTTTTACAAAACCTCATTTTGAATGGAATCAACATTCGACTAGTGAATTTTTGGGGCATGCATTTATAATGTCAAATAAAATATAACGAGAATAAGACTATTTGAGTTTATTGTCAAAACTTTTTGTAGATATAAGGAAAATGCATTGAAATAAGGTGAATATACCACTTCGTGGATAAAACTAAGGTCTTTTCCAATTGTGTTGGTGCTGCAAATTTTGTTTATAGCTAATGATTAATCTAACAAATTTGTCCATTTGTTCTTTATTTTCCTAAGTTCCAGATAGGCTAATTTGTTAACAGTTCAATAAACAGCCTTAATTTTAGTTAAGTTTCGGATTTATATTTTGTGATTTTTAATTTAATTCTCACATTCCTCGAAGTTTCCTTGGACTTCCATCGTCTTGAACTGGTTGATCTCAGAACGTTTCACCGTCGAATTTTTACCCTCAACCGGTCATGCGTCGCTAGTCCAGGTCATTGGGTCTTATCCGGTCCAATCAGCACGTCGGACATGGCGGTTTGTTGTGGGTGATGCGTAGTTTCGATAAATTTTCTTTAATACCAATGCCCCTGCTTGTGAATTACCTCTGGCCTGGACCCAGTTGATGTTATGGTGTCCGAGCCATGCGTGATTAGCTAGACCAGCTCTGCGGTGTTCCTTAACACGGATGTCTAGGAGGTCGCTTTGTCTCTCCAATGTAAAGATTGCCATATTCACAAGGTTTGCTGTATATACAGTTTTAGCTGGTATTACAGCAGCGTCCGCCCTCGTGACAATAAATCATCCTATTCATTGTGTTGCAGCTCTTGAAAATCATTTGGTTCCATATCTGTGTGCAATTCGTCCAGGTTCTCCGACAAGCCTTTAGTATCCGTTAATAATAGAGTTGCTATCGTGGTTTCCTCTTCCTGCCTAGATGATTTGACCAGTTCTCTAAACGACTTAATAATTCGCCAAAAGGTCTTCTCTAAGTTTCACTTGTTCTTCTTTGAAGACTTCTGGTGTGCTGCACATATTTCCGGCTCTAGGCATTAGTATTTTGAGGATGCCAATTCTCGTTGCTGATGTGTGGTTAGAATTGTAGTGTAGGTATAATCCAGTAGGTGTAGCCTTCCTGTATACTGTTGTTTGGATTTTGATCCTCGTCCTTTGACACTTTACATCAAGGAATGGTAAGCACCCACTGTCTTCCCTCTCCATGGTGAATCTAATGGATGGATGGCTGGGATCCGTTTAGGTGCTCCAGGAATGCTGTTAAGTCTCTCTCTCCATGTTGCCAAATAATGAAGGTGTCATCGACATACCTCCACCATCGAACCTTCGAACCATTCCATGTAGGATTTTGGCGATGGTTGGGGATGACAGGAAGCCCATTAGCAATCCATCTTCTTGCATGAAAAAAGGTCCTTCTCCTGAAAGTAGCAGTTCTTGAGGAAATATTGAAGTAAGCTCATGACTGAATCTCTATTCGGTTAAAGGTGCGTTCGTAGTCCAAGTTCCATGGATCCGGTGATATCGACAAAATGCTTTGAATTGAAGGACCCGTAGACGAATCTGTCGACATGGTGAGAACGAAAATTACTGAGGACGAAACGCTGATTGAGAGGGTGGAGCTGCCAAATAGATTCAATCATGGACTTGCTTAAATTTTGCTTCAAGAACTGCTACTTTCAGGTGAAGTAGCGGTCCGTAATGCAAGAAGATAGATTGCTTATAGGCTCCCCGTAATCGCCAACCATCGCAAACATCTGCTTGGAATAGTTCGACGAACATACACTGAAGGGGTACGAGAAGAAGCCTATGGTTGAAGTGTCGATGACACCTTCAGTATTTCGCCACATCCTGGAGCACCTAAGCCGATCCCAGCCATATATTAGATTTATCATAGGGAGGAAAGAGATTGGGTGGCTACCATTCCTTGATGTAAAGTGTTAAAGGACTAGGGCCGGAATCCAAACAACAATATACAGGAAGGCTACACATACAGGACTATACCTACACAACAATCCTAACCACCTAACTAAAATAAAAACTGGCATCATCAAAACACCAATCTCTAGAGTCGAAAATATTTGCAGCACACAAAAAGTCCTCAAAGAAGAGGTGAAACTTAGAGAAGACCTGTTAGCGAATGGATATCCGGAAACCATCATTAAGAAGGCGTCTGGAGAACTGGACCCAGGCAAGAAGGGGAAACTACGATATCAACTCTATTATCACCGCATACTAAAGGCTTGTCGAAAAAACAGAGCAGCAACACCTTGAGGAGCAGATTACAAGAACGAGGCCGGACGCTCCTGCAATACCAAATAACTGTGCATACAGAATACCTTCTGAATGTGACAATCTTTACATTGGAGAGCCAAAGCGAGCACTGGACACCAGAAGTAAGGAACACCGCATAGCTACTCAAAGGATGAATCTAACAAAGTCCGAACACCATAACATCAAGTGGGACTAGACCAGACTAATTTACAAGGAAGAGCACTTGTATACAATAAAATTTATGAAGACAGCATATATAATCTAGAATGAAAATATAATTAGCGAGCCCAGCATCCAAATTAAAAACATTTGAAAACTCGTTCTTCGGTTACTGCCATTACATATCACCTAAAACCAACCGCCAGGTACGACGACGCTGATTGGACCGGATAAGACCCAAAGACCTTGACCGGCGACAAATGATCGGTGAAGAGTATATATATATATATATATATATAATTGATAATCTGAATTTCTTATCATTCACCTGATGACGGTAGCAGATACAAAATTATTGAAATTTTGTGAGGTCGACCATTTCAAGACGATGGAAGAGTTACATTGTTTACCAGCTTCAGACTAACAAAATTATTACATGTTGTATAGACTCCTAGTTCGCTTATTATCCTAGAACTCCTAAAAATTGAGTTGTGACGGGTCTATTCAAGACACGAGATACTCTCTTAATATTTCGCTTACCATTATATAAATATTGAACCTGTAAACAACGTCAGACTTCATTTTACTGTATAACGTAGTAGCAAATTTATTTTTTAAGGGCAACTTAAATAATTGAATGCATAAGTCACTATTGGTTATAACGAATTAACGTCTATTATTTGTGATAGCTATCAAACAGTTACGTCAACAATTATTGTATAAAAAAATATTTATTCATTTTTATCCAAAGTGTATGTTTATCAACGAATAGATCAATATATAAAATAAATGAGTATTAAATCAGTAGTTGTTTGCTTAACAAATTTTTATGTAATTACTCAAATAAACGGTAAAGAAGGTCATGGTTGACGTTTTTATTTACAGGTACGCCTACACAAAATTTCAGGTAATATAAAAATAGCAACTCACTTCATATTTACATTAAGCTGTATGATGTTGTTTATTGTAATTCAAAAAACGTTTGAAATTTTTTTGTGTGTTTTCTTATTTTCGAATTTCCTTACCTACCGTAAAAGTAAAATAACAAAGAATAATATAAAATATTTGTCCAGCATTGTTTCAATTTGCAGCAGTTGACTTCAGTTCACTAATTCGGAAAGAATTAAATCATCGTTGTAATATTCGATTAACTTATAAAATGTAACTGTTTATGCAGGGTGTAAATGAATAAGTGTGAAAGATTTCAAGATGTGTCTCATATGTCAGCAAACGCTTCGTACCTATGAACAAGATGTTGAAATCTTCAGATTTTTTCAGTTTATTTTCCTCTAACTACTAAAGTATTCGAGATATTTAGTTCAATTTTGGAGCATTAATGCATCTATGAACTCTTCATAATAAAATCACAGAAAAGGTCATGAAAATCTACAGGATGGTATTTTTTCTGGGGTCACGTATTCTTTCTGCTCCTACACTTTTTTACAGTACGTCCCTGGCAATTGATACAAATTGTAAATGAATCTCAACCTTTCTGTGATGCAATATGCTATTATTATTTAGAAATCATTAAAAAAAAACAAATTTACCTAACTTTGACAGCGAGAGATCAAATTATGTGCTCAAAATAGCCATTACACAGAAGTCTAAACGTCGACACATAGATCAAGATCACAAGAAACAGTAATGCGGTATCTTAGTCTTCTGTTTCTTGAATAGGAGGTCCACTATAAACTAAAGGTTGAAAAGTCTATTGGATTTAAGTCAGATGAACGAGCTGGCCAAAATTGAGGTCCACTTCCGACCTATCCAGGGATCTGGATATGTTTGGTTCAAATATTGAATTGCTTTCATACTAAAATGGGCAGGAGCGCCATCCTGCATTAGCCACATTCCTGCTCTAACACCTAAAGGAATCCTGATGGTGAGCTTCAACAATAGCATGGGGATTTTCTGCCGCCCATTTAGTTGAGGTTAGGTTATTAATAATATCTTCCCTTGAAACATTCATTCCGTGAATGAAAGATGCTCAAGAAATGTTGGGTGTTCCCTAATCATATCTAGCATCCGAAATTAAAATATGAGAGGGTTAGGAAAATCACGAGGTAACAGTGCCTGGACTCGTTTTATATGAAATTGAGATAAAAACTGCTGTTTTAATATCCCGGTGGCGACTACAATCATGTTTTCTAGGTTTCAAGTTACCTATTTCTCTTAGTCGTGATGAGAGGCTACACATTGCATCATATATTCTCGACGCTACTAAGGAATTGTCATTGGAGATGCTGTAGACGAAATGAATGTCAGCGATTTCTGCGTTTGAATAAACCGCCATATTGGTATTCGCAAGAAGTCACGCACAACTATCACTGTGTTTCAGCAACGAGAGTAAATTAACAACCATTAAGTTAGAGTTGTCAATAAGCGGAATTAATATGACAGCCGTCTACTAGAAACATAAATAACAGAAGGATTGTTAGTTTCTACGGACATATGAAATTGATCTTTTTTACACAAAAACAGTGGCAGATACGAAAAAAAAAACGCAGAAAATAAAGAGATTGCAAATTCATAATACAATGTTTGTCAATTGCCATGGGCGTACTGAAAAAAAAAATTGTAGGGGCAGAAAGAACACGTGACCCCACAAAAAGTATCACACTGTAGAATTCCATGATTGTTTCTGTGATATTGTTATTGAACTAAATATCAAGTACACTTTAGTAGTTATAAGAAAAAACAAATCTGAAGATTGACTCGAGAAAGCACATCTTAAAATCTTTTCCACTTATTTATTTAAATATATATATATGTTTTTGATGTAATTAAATTGTTTGAACCCAGCAGTAATTTGATGCACCAGCAGTGGATGTCTAGAAATTAATTATAATGAACGAACTGATAAGGAAATTTTCAAACAGAAGACTGATAAGCTAGACGATAAGTTAAATAAAATACTAGACAAATGGGATAAGAAGAAGACGCAAATTCTTCAACAAATATTAGAGACCTCTTGAGGAAAAACGTAAAAAAAATAAAAGTTGAAATTAAGCAAACTACGAAGTGAACTTATCTCTAGCCAAAATCAAGAAGAAACAGTGATTAAAACCACAACTTGTAAAGAAGAAGATATTATATTATTTAATCTTTGCATACAAACGACAATTTGAAACAGTGACTAAAATAAATGGTTAGGATGATCAAAAAAAGTATATCACAGAAACTACTATTTACAATTTATATCTACTTAAGTATTCAATACGACCGACGAAAACTGAATGCCTCCCATCGCCAGCTGTTTTATATTTATATACTTCTCTGCGAATTGTCTGGTATGTCCACGAAACATCGGGAAACTCTTTCATGTTCTGGAAGCTTTAAGGGTATTCCCAGTAACGGCAGCGGTTGGCCTGTTGAGAGACGAAGCATTTCGGATTCCCAGAAGTACCGGAATAATGTCCCTTCCACGAATTGGTTGATGGCCGATTGCACCAGCTGTCGGATGAATTCTCGTAACATTGGCCCCTCCTTAAGACCATTTCCTCCCGGAATGTCCCAGAATCTTTCCTGGTATGACGATATTCGCAGGACTCGCCATTTCGACAACGGGAAGTTTGGTAGAAGTAACAGTCAACGGTCTTCGAATCTGAGCTGCGAGTACCGAGACAGCATACCAGGATGTCGACGCCACTGAATCGAAAGATTGTTTCCATCATACTTCTCACCACCCTCCAATTCAGTCCATCCAACCCGCAGGATATCTTTGGGACCGCCAATTTCATCAGATTCTTCTCCACCATTACATTCCTCAATTCCACCAGAGTCTTCCAAAGATCGCTGTACGTTGGCTTGTCTTGCGAGAATGTTTTCGTTACCAAATAAAAGATGCCTCTGGTACCCACTGGTTGTTTATCTTCGAGATGAAGAACCTTCCCTACCGCTGGATCTTGCTCCCGCAGCTTCTGGAACTGGCCGTACTTTTTTGGCAAACACCTTGGCTATTCCTCTGGACATCCGGAGAACTCGAGCCACACAATGAGCCAAGGGTATATTGTATGGGCAGCTCAAACAGGTCTCGGGGTTCCTCTCTCGTTACGTCGTGCTGCACTTTCTGCCCATCAGAGTACAGCGCCACAAACTGCTGGAAGGTCATCTCGTCATCGGGTGGTTGGATGCTGCGGACTTGGGCTTGTTCATCTTCGCTGTCATGACTTCCGGCATAAGGGGCTAACCTGTTGAAATGTACGACCTTTGGTTTTCCCCGAGGTAACTTCTTTATTCTGTAGACAGCATCGTTGATTTTCTTCACAATTTGGTAAGCCCCCCCCCAAGATCTCTGTAGTTTGGGTGAATATCCACGACGACGTTGCGGGTTATACAACCAAATCATCAACTTGTAATTCTCCGCCCTCGGTTTTGATGTCGTAGGCTTCTTTCATTCGGGCACTGGCATTCTCGATGTTTAACCGGACTCGTTCATGGATTTCGTTCATCTTTTGACGTAGCTGCCTGAAATAGCCTTCACCTGCGGTCTCTTCACCTGGGGGACATCCAAACTTCATATCGCATGGTAGTTTTAATTCTCGTCCCATGATAATAC
The DNA here is from genome assembly GCA_034190945.1 of Octodonta nipae. Lineage (NCBI taxonomy): Eukaryota > Metazoa > Arthropoda > Insecta > Coleoptera > Chrysomelidae > Octodonta > Octodonta nipae. Next base: position 43,277,808 of record CM067221.1, on the reverse strand, counting down.
TGGCCGGGGTCTGACTACCTTTGACAAATGGCGGTTAATGGTTCTATTCATCCTTTTTACCATTCCATCGGATTGCGGGTGTAATGCTGTCGTCCGTGTTTTATTGATCTTCAACTGCTTGCAGACGTCTTGGAAAAGAGTAGACTCGAAATTTCTACCTTGGTCTGAGTGCAACTCCAAGGAAACACCAAAACGACTGATCCATTCCTTGACAAGGACATCAGCAACGGTCAAGGCTTCTTGATTTGGCAAGGCATACGCTTCGACCCATTTACTAAAATAGTCCATAACCACCACAATATATTTATTTCCACAGTCGGATTCAGGAAATGGACCGGCAACATCAATGGCTATTCTTTCGAATGGACTGCCCACGTTATATTGCTTCATCGGAGGTTTTGGTCGCTTCTGAGGCCCATTATTTGCTGCACAAACAGTACATTTCCGGCACCAATCCTTAACATCTGCTTGGCAGTTCACCCAATAGAACCGTTCTCTTAACTTCCCCAGGGTTTTTGTCACACCCAGGTGTCCTGTAGTTGTATCATCATGTAGCTCTCGCAAAACCTATTGTCTCCTATTTCTGGGAACTACAGTCTGTTTTCTGTTGTTTACCCCTTCTGGAGTCTCCAGGACGCGCTTCAGAAGTCTCTCTAGGATGAGGGAGTTCCACTGAGCCCAGTACGACTTTATGATTGGTGAGTCTCGAGAAATCTTCTGCCACGTAGGTTTACGGTCTTCTTCCTTCCACCGGATAACTTCTTTTAGTTCTGGATCTAATTTTTGGTCTTTCTGGATCTCCTAAGGTTGCCAATGGTGATCAATGGCGCTAGTTCTACAGAGAACAGCCCCTTTTTCTTCAGCTCGCTGACAATGTTTGCAGTCATCAGGGCATGGTCTCCTCGATAGGGCATCAGCTTTCTTATGTCTTGTTCCTGCGCGATGTTCAATCTCGAAGTCGAATTCTTGCAACCGCTCAATCCACCTAGCCACTTGTCCTTTGGGGTTTTTAAACTGCAAGAGCCACTACAGTGCTGCATGATCAGTCCTCAGGAGGAATCTTTTACCATAGAGGTACTTATAGAAATGTTCTACCCCCTTCACCACAGCCAAGAGTTCCCTGTGTGTAACGCAGTAATTCCGTTCAGGCGTGCTCAAGGTCTTGCTAAAATAGCCGATGACTTTCTCCGGACCGTCTTGGATCTGCGAAAGCACCGCACCAATTCCGACATTGCTTGCGTTCATATCCAAAACGAAGTTTCCCTCTGTCAAAGGATAACTTAAGACGGGGGCTCTCGTCAATGCTCTTTTCAGTGCCTCGCTGGCACTCCTTGTCCCACTGGTATTGTACCTTCCCCTCTGTGAGTCTAGTAAGTGGCTTGGCGATGTTGGCAAATCCGGCTACGTACCGACGATAGTACGTGCATAACCCCAGGAAACTTGTTAACTGATGAATATCTTTAGGTATCGGCCATTCTTGGACGGCTTTGATTTTTCTGTTTATCCACAGCTACTTTCAGTGCGGAAACTACATGTCCAAGATATTGCACCTCTTCTTGGAACAGCTGACACTTCTTCGGGCTTAACTTTAGTCCCGAACTTCGAAGTCGCCAAAATACCTCCTCCAGGTTCCTCACATGGTCTTCAAAAGATTTTCCAACCACGATAATGTCGTCTAGATACACCAGGCACGTTTTCCATGAAAGCCCCTTTAACACTGTTTCCATCAATCATTCAAACGTTGCTGGACCATTACACAGTCCAAACGGCATCACCGTGAATTGATAAAGTCCTGCGCCGATGGTAAAAGCAGTCTTTTCTCGGTCTTCTTTAGCAAGTTCCACCTGCCAATAATCGCTCTTCAGGTCCAGGGTGGAAAACATCTTCGATCCAGCCAATGTATCTAGGGTATCGTCTATTCTTGGAAGGGGATAGCTGTCTTTCTTTGTAATGTGGTTTAATTGCCAATAGTCCACGCAAAATCAGGTCGAACCATCTTTCTTTTTAACCAAGACAACTGGAGAAGCCCAAGGGCTATTGGTTGGTTCAATAACACCTTCTTCCTCCATCTCGCGGACTATCCTGTCGGCTTCTTCTCTTTTAGCTAGAGATAGTCTTCTCGCCGACTGTCGAATAGGTTGAGCGTTCCCAGGATTAATTTTATGTTTCACCAGATCAGTTCGTCCTCTTTTGCCATTCCCTACATCGAAGATATCCTGGTAGTTTCTAACGATGTCCTTCAATTTTCCTGTTTTGGTTTCAAATTCTTAGATGAATCGGTGATGAGTCTTTCCAGTTCCTCAGATAGTTTACCTGGTGGTATTTCTGCCTGCTGTGTGCTTCTGACTACAGACGAAACTGTTGAGCAATGGCCCAAAGTTGTTCCTTTCTTTAGCACAACCGAGTAATGATTCAGGTTCATTACTCTTACTGGAACAATATCCCTGGCTCGAAACAGAGTCTTCCCCAGTGCGACTCCTCTGCCTACATTTCCGTCATTAAATTCGGGATCAAACATCATTACTGTTCCAGCTTGAGCTTTCCCATCTAAGCAAGCATCTATAATGATTTCAGCTCATTCCGGAACATTGAAAATCCTCTGCTAAGATGGCTCGAAGCATTATGTCATCTTTTCCATGAAGCACCACATCTTCGTAATTCACTCTCAGAATTCCATCTTTGAAGTTTAACTGGAATCCCTTGGAGCGCATGACATCCATTCCAATGACTACTTCGTCTTCGATGTCTGCCACTAATGCCCGATGTAGGAAGTTTGTGTTTCCCAAGGTCATTTCAACCTCTATTTCACCATGGACTTTCGCTGCTTCTCCTGTCGCTGTTCGCAGTTGCCATTTTGTTGGTTTTATCATTGTCTCTAAAACAATGTTGGGCCTTATTACTGTTTTTGTCGCACCTGTATCCAGCAGTACTGCACATTGCTTCTTATTAATAAAGCCCTCTACAAAGACACTGTTAACGTGGTTGCGTAGCGAAGCGACGTATGCCTAGATAGTTGGGGCTTGTTGGCTACAGGTCGACGGTGGCCCCTTCACATCGACCTTCTTTAGTTTTCCGATGAGGAAGTCGGGTTTCCGTTGCCCTCCTTGCAACGACTCCTTATGTGTCCTACCTCACCACACTTCCAACATCTCAGTTGTCTTTTCTCGGTAAGGACTTTCTCTATTATCTTTCTACAGAGGCTTCATCGTTTCCGCCATCTTCGGATTCTCCATCAACGATTCGGACTCAGGCTTAACCTCTGCAGGTATTTTTCGCAGCCTCGAATTCTAGAGCTCGAGCCAGTGCATCCACTAATTGAGTCGGTCGAGCTAGGGTCAATGCTTATCTGGCTTCGTGGTCCCGAAGTTCATCCAAAAATGCTTGCACTGCTAACCTTTCAATTACATTTTCCCGTGTGGCTGTATAGGCAAGGCGAACCAGACGGGCAATATCGGCTTCAAACTCTTGTAGCGATTCATTAGATTTCTGATGGCGACTTTTTAGTTGGGTACACGTGCTCGAAATGGGTCTGTCCATACCTCAGCTCTAAGTGCTTAACCAGCTGTTCGTAGTTTTCTTGCTACGAGGTATTCAATGTTTGCAAAATATCTGTAGCATCCCATCTTAGGGCGAGGGTTAATGCTATTGCTTTTTCCTCTGCCGACCATCCGTTTAGCATTGCTGCAGCCTCGAATTGGCGCCGAGAGTTAGTCCATGACGATTTTCCATCAAATTGTGGAGGTTTCATTTTGTGTCTTGTTCCCTCGAGTCCAAATTTCGAATCCACTACTTCCGAACTGGTTCTGCTTTCGACCTTTGGTGGAGTTTCTTCCCTTTTGTATCGAGACTACTTGTTCTTTTATTTCGCTAATCTCACCCTCCATTATCTGTTTTAGTTCTTCTATACGCGTTTCGTATTGGAGAGTTGTCTGGTTGAGCTCTTCGACCATTGTCTGCTTTAGCTCTTCCATCCGAGCTTCATTCTGGACAAATTTTTCTTCTAGCATTTCTGAATTTTCCTGAACCATGCTTTTCAATTTTTCTTCTAAGGATTGAGCATTTTCGTGTAATTTCTGTAGCTTATCTTCCAAAGCCTTCGAATTTTCTAGTAATTTGCCTTCTAGGGTTATAGAATTTTCTAGCAATTTGTCTTCTATAGTTTTAGACTTTTCTTGTAATGTTTCTAGAGTTTTCGAATTTTCTAGTAATTTATCTTCTAAAGCCTCTTTCAAGTTTTTAGAATTTTTCTAGCAATTTGTCTTCTATTTTTTTAAGTAGCATACTCATGTCCTCATTACCAGAAACTTCAAACAAATAAGTGTCGGGATTGTTACCTTCATTTATTAGAGCATCTCGTAGCCGATGTACTAATTCACTTTTCTTCCCACTAATTTCTAAATCCGTTTCCTCAAGCTCTTTTTTTAACTCCGTCACTTTCAATTGGTCCAAATTCACGTTTTTAAACATTGTCAGTCAATTTATTTTTCCCTGCTAAAGTTCCACAAATACACCCAAACCCGACACCACTGTAATGTTTTTATTTTCACACACGGGTGCGTTCTTGGATTTATATAAAAACACAGTCCAACTAACTCTAATTTATTTCCACTACTTTAACACAATTTATATTCACAGAAATATTTACATTTATCTTAACTGTACAATACGACCGTCGAAAACAGAATACCGAATCCCATCGCCAGCTGTCCGTTTTTATATATTTCTCTTGGAATTATTCTGGCAAGTCAACGAACTATCGAGAAACTACTTTGATGTTCTGCAAGCTTTAAAGGAATTCCCAGTAACGGCAGCGGTCGGCCTGCTGACAGACGAAACATTTCGGATTCCCAGAAGTATCGGAATAATGTCCCTTCCATGAATTGGTTGATGGCCGATTGCACCAGCTGTCGGATGAATTCTCGTAACATTACAATATGTGTCAAACAAATTAAAAAAGCTGATTTTTGGCAAATCTTTATTTACGTAGATAGTATTTACACTAACATCTGAGTCATATTTAAAGTCAATATCTTCATTTGCCCAATATTGTCGATTTTCACAATATATAAATTTGTTGAGCAAAAAGTAACATAATTTTTTTATGTATTAAAATATCTGTTGCAAAAAGTGATCAAGATATGCCACCAAAAAAATGTGTACACATAGTACAAATAATTTAAACAAGTTTGGGAAGGCGCTAAACACCTTGGATGACTATCAACATCAAATGATGTACCACATGTCAAGAATATCACAAATCGTCCATTGACAATTGAAGACATTTCACATCGATCAGTATTTTGAAACATATTTTGTACCTGAAAGTGTGAAATCTCGTTTGTGTCCCAAAACAATAATGCACCATTTTACATTACATCGCGAACAGTCGCCGAAAATTCTACTAACATCGTTTCAGAACTAGTGTATTCGGTTGATTTAGCACTTTGTGACCTCTAGCGACTCCCAAGGCACAAGAGACCTCTCTTAAGAGAGCGTACCCCTTGTCATTCCGAAAATCGACATTAATAATTGTTTCGAATATTAGAAAAACGGTGGGATAGGAGTCCTCTATTTCGAAGAGAGTACTTTGAAAACTATGAAATAGATTTAGAAAATTAAATCAAAATTCCTTAAGATAACAAACCCAGTTTGTTTTATTTCGATGTTTATTTTCATGTTTTATTACTTTTGATGGCCATAAATAAAACAAATATAGAAACAATATTAAGTTTCGATTAAAAATAGTTGGGATTAATACTTAGCCTGTCACATCCAGTGTAAGCAAAAGTCTCTCACATATTTTGCAATTTTCACCTGACCGCCCCCATTCTATTTTGGAGTAGAATAGTCTTGATTTCGTCCCATATTGCCGTGTTATGACTAATGGCACTATTAGGGATTTTGTATCTAATAGTAGTTTCCACTAGTGACCTTTCTATGTTATGTTGCATGCCGTGTTGATTGTAGTTATTTTCAATTTTTCTGCACAATAATTAGTACGAGAACAACGCTTTTGTTAAATATCTTTTTGTTCAAACTGATTGGAAGACTTGATCGAAATACTCGTTTTAATTGTCCAAAATCTGCTCTTATCAATCGTAGTCCAAATCTTATTTCCTGTGTGTTTATTGAGGGAGTATCTACTCAGAGTTACCTCTTCGATCTGTTTCATGTAAGTTCTGTAGTTTATACTTCTTTCATATTATCTGTTATGAAGACAATTTTGAATAGCATTGATAACGTTAATTGAATTAGTGCTTACATACGAAATTAAAAACTTTTTGTCTATTCTGAGTGGCTGATCACAAAATTACAAACTGAATATCTAAATGTACTTACGTACCTCTCTGATTTTATTAGTTAATACAATTTCAAGTAATTGTATTATCATAAAATTTATCTACGCTGCCCCTGGAAATTAACCAACTTTCTGAAGTTCATTCCCACTAAGTAAACATTTAAGCCGACTGAAGTAATAAAAAGGGTATCCTGGAAATTTCCATAAGACCCCGGAAACGCTACACGACCTGAGAGATTACCTTCGAAATTTGCTAGAGAGTTTGATGTCAGTTATAAAAGGACATTGTATATTGTAATAATTAGTATTACTTTATTCGACTTGTGAATTGTATCAGAATAAATCAGCTGTTGTAAATGAATAGTGGAACTATTTTTATGTGAAAATAAAATAATCGAAAGTGAATGTGAATAACGGTGTTTTAAATTAATCTTTGAACCTACGGAATTTACTGCATTTGGTGTCGAAGTGTGGAATTAAGTGAAGTTAAAATCGTAAGTTGATTTATGGCTACAAGTCGAAGCATGACAGAAATGGACGAAACTACCAGTAAAATATTCAAACAGGTTACGAATAAACTAGAGGAGAAAATTACTCAGAGCCTGGAAAAACGTGATGAACAAGAGAAACAACATCAAGAGGAAGTCCAACAAAGGTTAATGAAATCTTTTGATGAAAAACGTAAAATAGAATTATAAAACCTTGTTTGTACGATAAAAAGTGAAAAACAAAATTTAATTGAGGGGTTATTCTCGAAATTTGAAGAACAAGAAAAAACTGAATTAAAAAGACAAAACAATTTAAAGTATTTGAAGAACAACATGAACAAACTGATTCCAAAGCTAGGTAAAAGTTGAAATCAGTTTAATTAAAAACAAGTTGAAATTTAAAAAATGAAGCAAGATTTGCAGAGAGGGAAATACTAGGACACCGTTCGCACCAAAGATTTCTTTAACAAACCACCCACAATTGATGGTAGGTCGTCTTGGCCTACGTGCAAACAATTTGAAGTCCTGGCTGCTGCTAACAGGTGGCACAACCATGAAAAATTTACCTCTCTTGTAATTTTTTTTAGAGGTGCGGCATTAGAACTCCTCAAAAACATTCCAGTGGATGAACGACAAAATCATTGCCATCCTTGACAGAAGATACTACAATCAATTCTTGAGCCAAGTATACCAGGTGCAACTAATTGGTAAAACACAAACATCTGGAGAATATCTTCAAGAATTCAAAGCAGAAATTAGACGAATAGTACACCTGTCGTACCCAAATCTACCAGATAAGATCAATTGGCCACACAGAGTTTCATTAAGGGTATCAAAGACGTTGAAGTGCAAAGAAATCTGAGACTTAGTGGCATCAAGAAGAGTAATGAAGCTCTGGGCTTTGGAAGTAAAGGCTGTCATAAACATGTCCAAGCCGAGGATACGAGCAGTTTCCTACCACCAGGATGAGTCAATGTTACCCTTTCAAGCGTTGCTGACTGGAATAAACAAACTACTGGAACAGTCACAAAGAACAGGAACAAGAGGTGCCTGTTTCCATTGTGGACGGACAGAACACTTTCAACGTGGTTGCGGACTGAGGCTACCTGAACGTGCGTCAACCAGAAGTAGCCAACAAAACAACCACATGTCCAAGGACCTTAAGATAGTCAACATAAGGGGGAGAATGCTGACTAACCCTCCACCAGCCCCCAAACATTATTCATCCGGGGATTTTGCCGAGACAGCAGCAGCCTAGTCATCAGGGGCACCATCAATGGTCAAGCAAACACCATCACTTTTGACACCGGCGACGCTGTGTTCATTGCAAGGTCTAGAGTTTTGAGGTCATAGGAAATCTGGCCAATTAACAACAACGTCCAGCTAAGAACAGTGACTCCCGTCAATTCAGGGTGAGGCAGATGTCGTGCTACAGATAGGAGACAACAGAATCCGGCATATAGTCCTAGTAGCGGAGATTGAGGCGGTTTTTATATTAGGAATGGACCTAATTAGTAAAGATGGGTTCTTGTTCGACCCGAGATATGATGTTTTCCGTTTCCGAAATGAGGAGTTTGTATTAACACGGCCAATAGACACCCATCATCAATTGCGAAGAAGTGTACCAGACATCGGTGACAGGGCTCAGTAACGAGTTTATTCAACAGTTTTCCGACCATTTGAATTACCAAAGGTACAAAAGAAAGCTAAGTAATTTATCACAAATCACTGGCACAGTTTTAACAGTCAAGATGGAACCAGCGGTCGTACAAACATCATCCAGCACCGAACAGATACCGTGAAGGCTCAACCCATCAGAATACCACCTAGGCGACTACCATTGGGGCAACAACGGCAATCAAGGAAGACATCGAGTCCTTGTTACAATCAGCCCATGGTCTGCTCCCGTTGTTTTAGTTAATTTGGTTCTCATCACAAGACCTAAAGAGTGGATATTGGCAGGTTGGTCTACACGAAAACGACAGAGAGAAGACAGCGTTCTCCACCAGTAAATGGCTGTTTCAGTTAACGGTTATGCCCTTTGGGTTATGTAATGCACCTGCTGCATTTGATTGGCTAATGGAGTATGTATTGAGCGGATTGAGATTGAGAACGTGCGTAGTATACCTCAACGACTTTTTGGTCATAGGTCACACATTCGAAGACCATCTGAAGAACCTGGGCGAAGTATTTTCCAGAATAAAGAACGCCAGGAGACAAGCATAAACTCCGGAGTTTCTTGGGTCCCTGTTCATACTACAAGCGATTTGTTGAGGGATTTGCCACCATAACCGCACCCCGAGATCGGCAGACCACTGAAAAAGAGACCTTCCATTGGAAGGTAGCACTCTGTTCCAGCCCAATACTAGTGTTCCCTACACAGTCCGGTAAGACCATCTTAGACATCGACACCAGAAACACAGGTTTGGGGAACGTCGTATCCCGGCTGCAAGATGGTGAAAATAGAATAATCGAGTACTGCAGCCGTCAATTCTCGAAACCGGAATGGAATTATTGTGTCACCAGAAAAGAACTTCTTTCAATAATCGGGGCTGTAGACCATTTCCCCAAATATCTCTTTGGTCATTATTTCCTCCTCATCAGAACAGATCATGCCGCCCTGAAATGACTGCTAGACACTTGAAGAACAACTGACCAGGTGGATGAAGAAACTACAGCAAAACGATTTCAAGGTTGAACACCGTGCAGGCCGTTTACATAATAATGCCGATACCTTGTAAAGAAGACCGTGTAGAAGAGAATGCGGGCATTGTCTAAAGACGGAACGGCGATAGGGTATCTCCATCCAACAGATCCGAGTGCAGGCCAGTGAAGATTGGACAACGGAACAGTGCGTCCAGGCCTGATCCAGACATTGAACCAAGCCTGTCGTAACTTAAAAAGAGAGGAGCACCCAGGCCACGAAGGCATGAGGTAGCTAGACATTCGTGTGTCCTGAAATCGTTATGGGACCAATAGACTTTCCTAAGAGTAGAGAATGGAATGTTAAAGAGAATTTGGGAAAGCACTGACGACCATGAAACCAAGTCCCAACTAGTATTCCCAAAGAAAAAGGTACTAGCGATCCGGACCGAAGTACATAATAAGATTACCGGAGGTCATCTCGGTATGAATAAAACCTTGGATAAAATTCGCCAACGGTGCTACTGGATAAATTATTTCGAAGACGTCAGAGCCTGATGTCAGAAATGTGACAGCTGTGCAGCCAGTAAGAGCCCAAAGACACGAACCAAGAGCAGAATGCAGCGTTACATTGTGGGCGACTCATTTGAGAGAATTGCCATTGATGTCGCCGATTCATTTCCAGAGTCTGAGAGGGGCAACAAACGCATTCTGGTCGCGATGGTTTCAGGCGTATGCTATACCATGGGACAATGCTGATAGTACCATTATTCAGCAGATTGGGGTCCCGTTAGTTTTCATTTAGACCAAGGGCCTAACTTTGAGTCCAATGTATTCCAGAAGGTCTGTACAATGCTGAGTATCAAGAAAAAGAGGACCACAACTTTGCATCCCCAGTCAGACGGAATGGTGGAAAGATTCAACAGGACCTTGGAACAACATCTGTCAAGATTGTCAGCAATAACCAGCATGATTGTGATGAGCACATCCCCCTTTTCCTGTTGGCCTACCGCTCAGCCGTCCATGACACCACCGGACTGATTCCAGCACAGGTACAATTGGGAAAGGAGCTGAGATTTCCTTGTGATCTGGCTTTTGGCTTAACGGAAGAGCCACCCCAAGAAGTCAACGATTATGCGGACCAACTCCGACAGAACATGCTGGCTATACACAAACTAGCCCGAACACAAATTTTGGTCACCAGCGATCGGATGAAGACACGATATGTCCTCAAGTCCAATGCAGTCGTGTTCCAATAGAGAAACAGAGGAGCAAAGATAAATCTCCAAAGCTCACACCCGCCTGGGATGGTCCATTCGAGGTGAAGAAGATGATCAATGATGTTGTCTATTGTATCCGTCGGACCAAGAGCTAAGATAAAGGTGGTTCTCCCTACCATGGAGATAGGGACAGTCACAATTAAAGGGGGGCAAAGTTATACAATTTATCTACGCCGTCCCTAGAAATTAACCAAGCTTGTGAAGACATCTTTCCGACTAAAACAGCATAAACATTTAAGCCGACTGAAGTAATAAAAAAGGCGAATCCTGCGCAAAGTCGACCATACTGGAAATTTCGATAAGACTCCGGAAAACCATCCACGAACTGGGAGATCTACCCTCGAAATTTGCTAGAGAGTTCGATGTTAATTATAAAAGGACATTATAAATTGTGATCATTAGTATTAGTTTATTTAACGTGTGAATTGTATGAGTATCAATCAGGTGAATAGTGGAATTATGTTTGTGTGAAAATAAAGTCATCGAAAGTGAATGTGAATATCGGTGTTTTAAATTAATTTTTGAACCGACGGAATTTATTGCAGTACTTTAGTAGCTACTGGTGACAGTAAGAAGGCTGCAATAAAATTTATTCGATATCAATGTTACCAATAAGCACTGCTTCAAACAGGATGTCTTAGACTTAAATAACATTCCTTAACTTCCAAGAAAACTATTTGAACTTGACAATTTCAAGATACAATGCACACATTCTCTGTGAGGTATTTAACTTGCGTTTAAAGAATCACAATTACTTACGTTTGACGTGAGTTCAATTAAAATTGTTTCCTTTTCAGTGTTTGCTTAGAAATGCGGTTGTTTATCTGAATAATTTACTTGTGTGTCACTTGTGATATGAAATGCATTAAATAATTATTAATGAATCAATCTTAGCATGTTACGATTAGAAAACCAAAAGTATTACATATGACAGTTTGTGAAAATTTTAAAGAATAAGTAATATATTCCAGGTTTATCAGATTTATTTAGAAATTAAATAGAATACTGAATGAAAAACATTTGTTGATAACCAAACACTCAAATCAATAAAACGAAATTATGAACTTCAGCTATTCAGTCACTTCAAATCAAAAGATTGGCAAAAAAGAGACCTTTGAATTTAAACTTGTAGAAGTGATATTCACCCCGCTTAGGGGTTGAAACTGTAGGGTGACCGATAAGTGTAAAATGTGTCCCCCGGTAAATATAAATTAACGTATTTTTTGCCTTTTTTTAGAGGTATTTTAAAAGTTATTTTGGGCGGCTAGTTTTGAAATTAAAGCCTTCTATATGCTAAGATATTATGGAAGTAGAGTACGACCCCCAATTTAAAATTTCTGTGAGCTAGTTTTTCCTGTAACTCCTAGATGCCAAGATTTATTTAGCAATAAAAAAATCAATTATATGTACCATATACCAATAATTGTTACAGTTTTCAATCACTTGAGAAGAGCGCAACTGATGAATTTTCTAAACTAGAAACAATATATTGTCTTGGGTTCAATGAATTGATAAATTTTGAAACGATAGTATCGTAATTTCTTTAATATGTTTTAGTTAACCTACTAATTCTTTCGTGTGATAGTTGTCTAGATTCATTTCAGAATAAAATAAAATAACAAATTTATTTATTCCATGGATGCGTGTAAATTAGTACCCACTTAATTGTTTATACCTGCCAAACCAGTAGTTACACTAGGAAAAAATGACAACTCAACTTTCGTATTCTAAGTATATAGTGAAAAACGCGTCGAAGATTAGAAGGTATCCTTCCTGGTTCACATTCAATTTAGTACAAATGATCAGAAGGAAACCATCTACTTGCACTCAAAACAAGAGGTAAGGCAAACTTATCAAATGTCAATGAGTACAGGTTATTGAGGTGTGATATTAAAAAACAGACTAGAATAGACTTTGAAAGTTATAATAAAATAATAGACAATAATATCAATAGGGATCCCAGTACATTCTGGTCATTCATTCGAGGTAAATCATATGATGGTGGTGTGCCACGGAGGATGACTTCGAATAACGTTACCTTGACCAATGAACAAAGCATTGCAGATGCCTTTGCACAATATTGTTTCCAACATAAAAAGTTTGAAGCTCAAAAAAACCACTGGCCCTTATGATATACCACTATATATTTATAAGGGCAGTGCCGATCTGTTGGTTACTCCTGTAAAATATATCTTTAGTCTAGCTCTAAAGCAGCGATGGTTTCCTGATAAGCTTAAAGAAGCAATTGTAACCCAATCTTCAAAAAGGGGCCGAGGGAAAATATTCATGACTATCGACCTATCAGCTGATTAAACAGCTTGGCTAAAATATTTGAAAAAATTATATATAATTCCATACTTGCATACACAGCTGACAAAATTTTAAAATACCAACATGGTTTTTGTCCTAATAAAGTCAACAGTTACAAATCTCTGTATCTTCTCTGAATATGTGTCGGAGGCAATTATAAACAAACAACAGCTAGATGTCATATACACAGACTGTGCAAATGCACACTATAAGGTGGATTTCAGTGTCTTGATAAAAAAACTGTGGGTTCTTGGTTTCTCAAGTGAAGTATTGTCATTCATAACTTCATACCTACTCGCACGAAGCAAAAGGGTAAAGATATGTACTGTCTTCTCCCATCATTATATTGCCACCTCAGGAGTACCGCAGGTAGCATCTTGGGTTCTCTCTTGTTTTTAATTTTTATCAATAACTTAGCCTATATCCTGAAGACCTGCGTTGGGTTGTTGTTTGCTGATGATTTCAAATTATTTAAATCTATTAATGGCATAAATGATGTTATTGCACTTCAAAACGACTTGAATTTGGCGCTCAAAAACAAAATATTTGTTAATACCCAAAAATGAGGTGTAAGGAGGTTAAAGATCTGGGGTGGTCTCTCTAGATAACGTCAAATTCAATACCCATTTGAGCTATTTGATAAACAAAGCATACAAAGTTTTTGGATTTATCATACGTAATAGCCCAAATTTGAGTGTAAAAACAATCATAAGACTTTATACATCTATGGTGAGGCCTCACCTTGAGTATGCCTCCAACATTTGGTCACCAAATTGTTAAACCCACAGTAATAAAATTGAAATTCAATAACGTTTTCTGCGCTACCTCTATTTCAAAAGGAATGGCATATTCCCCTTGATGGTATCTTATAGATCAATATTGGCAACCTTCCATCTGTGTTCCTTGAGTATAAGGAGAAAGAACCATGCTGTTTTCTTTATATATAACATTCTTAATTAAATTTGAAGACGCGAGATGTAAGACCGACATCTAGGATTTTCGAGAGAATCAGTACACAGAGGTTCCGAATCTGGAGCCGTTCCGTGTAATTGCTGTTCTCTCTCAACTCCTAGGACAGAATGTCACGATAAAATTTTTCAGGTTACTTCACCTGTCAGAGATATTGAATACTCTCTTCGAGGTGTCATTCCTTTGTACGCAAGACAATATATATATTATATATCAATATAATATATATTGTTTCTGGTTAGGGAACCTTCATCAGTTGCGCTTCCCACAATTGAATGTCCTCTCGAACACTTCTTTATGCATTTGATGCGTTTATTTAAATTTGAAGACGCGAGATGTAAGACCGACATCTAGGATTTTCGAGAGAATCAGTACACAGAGGTTCCGAATCTGGAGCCGTTCCGTGTAATTGCTGTTCTCTCTCAACTCTTAGGACAGAATGTCACGATAAAATTTTTCAGGTTACTTCACCTGTCAGAGATATTGAATACTCTCTTCGAGGTGTCATTCCTTTGTACGCAAGACAATATATATATATATATATATATATATATATATATATATATATTATATATCAATATAATATATATTGTTTCTGGTTAGGGAACCTTCATCAGTTGCGCTTCCCACAATTGAATGTCCTCTCGAAAATCCTAGATGTCGGTCTTACATCTCGCGTCTTCAAATTTAACTAAACGCATCAAATGCATAAAGAAGTGTTCGAGAGGACATTCAATTGTGGGAAGCGCAACTGATGAAGGTTCCCTAACCAGAAACAATATATATTATATTGATATATAATATATATATATATATATATATATATATATATATATATATATATATATATTGTCTTGCGTACAAAGGAATGACACCTCGAAGAGAGTATTCAATATCTCTGACAGGTGAAGTAACCTGAAAAATTTTATCGTGACATTCTGTCCTAGGAGTTGAGAGAGAACAGCAATTACACGGAACGGCTCCAGATTCGGAACCTCTGTGTACTGATTCTCTCGAAAATCCTAGATGTCGGTCTTACATCTCGCGTCTTCAAATTTAACTAAACGCATCAAATGCATAAAGAAGTGTTCGAGAGGACATTCAGTTGTGAAAAGCGCAACTGATGAAGGTTCCCTAACCAGAAACAATATATATTATATTGATATATAATATATATATTGTCTTGCGTACAAAGGAATGACACCTCGAAGAGAGTATTCAACATTCTTAATAACATAAAATATTCCGATTGTGGCTTGATCAATAGCGTTAAGTTTAGGGTCCCCAAAATTAACCTAAGACTGCTCTCTTCTACATTAACAACGGAAGCCCTTCGCCCTTCACTTATATACTCAGTGTCTGCAATGATATGCTGTCCAATAACATAGTTCCTGGCCTACTTAACATCAAATTAGTTGAGCTTAGGCGCATATTATTGCTGCATTAGAATGCAAAGCCGTTATGATATTGGCATATATGTGACATTGTCAAATACCGTTCACATGTAATTACCGATTTGGTGTTTGTAAAGGGAATAAATGGAATAAATAGAAATATATTCGATAGTTTCACACTTTCATTTGGCATAAAATTTGTTTTTTGAGTTTAAATTTTTAATTAACTATAGTTTGACGAGTAGTTTCTTATCCAACCCACTCATTAATATACTAAATATGATATAAAAAACGTTTCATCAATTTAACAGATCTATGAAGGTCGTTTCTAATTAGGATCTCAGATTACTTGAGGTAGTTTGTTTATTATGATCCCCAAATTTGCTTAAACAATGAATTCGTAATGTAAATTCTTATATTTCTGATTTTCCTATAAGCATTTGTTAGCTACCCTTTAAATTTATATTCAACGGATATATAATTATTCCTTACGCGTAATTTTATTCACGTAACCAATTATCAAAAGAAATTTCAATACCAGACTTACCGAGGATGCACCACCCAAAAGCCAAGACTAAAATGATTACAGGCCACCATGGTTTAGAATTCATTACTGAGATACAAAAGGAACACCTAGACAGAGTATTCTTCTAAAATTCATGCTGGAACAATAAAGTACTTGTCGACCATCGACACAGCAATGGTTCGTTGTCATTAGCGGTAATTTGTGAGTTGTACGGTCACTCAAAGAACAAAGATAAATCAGGTTCAAGCCATTTATAGTGAGAGTCATAAAGTTGTTATTTGAAATCAATATTCACCCACACAACCATTAGAAAATCTTCAATGCATTTTAATTTAGTTGATCTCACATATCGTTATATATTTTAAGAAGGTCTTTGAGAACAAATGGCCACTCTTAGACAACATTTCTTCAGATAGGAACACCTATATTTTATTTTATGTCAGAATAAATTATTATTTTTTATAAGCAAATTATATAATTAATAACAAAAACATACATTCCTATAATTATTCAAACGAAATTTGTTCATTTCTCTTAACTGCTTGTTACATATAAAAATACCAAATAGAGAATAGATTGTCAATATTTATTTATAAATAACTACAAGTTGTTTAGGTTTGAAGTTTTAAAGAAGTGCACATCGATAGTATAATTAACGATCAGATTGGAATAAATCATTATTCTTATAAAACTAAGATAACAACAGCAACACAAAAAATTACATTACCAAAATTAATCATGTGTAAGTAGTTTCAATAGTTTAACATAACAATAACATATATTATATATAACATATATTGTTTCTGGTCAGTTGCGCTTCCCACAATAAAAATACATAAAGAAGTGTTCGAGAGGATATTCCATTGTGGGAAAAGCAATAACATATATTATTACAAATTTTAATTGAAATAGTAATTTTGTTAGTAATTATTATATTAATAATTAATATTTTATTTAATTTGTAATTAGTTGGTTATTTCAAAAATGAATGAAATTGGTTAGATTTTAATTATAATTTTATTTTAAATTCATTAAGCAATCATTATCATTTTTAAATTACAACTTTCATTCAGCAATAATTATCATATTTAATATTACAAATTTTCTTGAATCTTTTTGAATTAAACACATTTGTTTTAAAAATGCAAATCTTTATTTATGTTTGTTCAGAAATGTGGAGTTACCAAAATCAGAAATTACCCATATTACTTATTTTATATATTATATACTTCTAAATCAATAAATTATCAAACAATAAACCTTATAAAATAACCAAACATATATACAAATTCAAATAAGACATATTTATAATTGTTTTTATTTCTAAAACAGTTTTTAGTAAATACCTTTTAATCACTTTTTAAAGCGTCCGGCTGATAAAACTTCTCTTCTCTACTTTGGGTCCTGTTCTATTGCTCCAGGCATTATTTGTAAAGATCTTCTGTAATTTGATCTTTCTACCTCAGCAACTATTAATTGAGTTGTATTTGTAGTCAATCTCTGCTCCTTCATTCATCCTTTTGACTGATGAACATTTATTTTAAATATATATTTGCACTTTTTAATTGTTTTTGTTCGATTTTATTATCAACTTTCTTCGTATATCTCCAAGTTAAGATTATTTGTCACATGATTTGGTTCGACTTCGTTTACTTTCGGGTTTGAATTGTCAATTTCACTTGAGTTTTCAACATGGCGATTGATGCCAACAAATACCGTTGCACTTTTGTTTAAAATACACAAATTTACAGTTTACTCGATAATTTAAATAATCGTGGGTCCATGTGCATTACAGCGGTGATGGAAAAAGACTGGACAATTGTCACAAGATGACAGGTAATTTATAGAAATTCGTAAACATCTGAATCTTTGACAATTAATTCATAATTGACATAATTAATGAAATAAAATTTTTAATTAAACCCTTTACAAAACACTATCATTAAAATCTAGGAAAAATACTGGTTTTATTGATATATATGACTTGTCTTTATGATATATTTTCTTTGAACTTGAATATTTTTCTCTAACATGATTCTCCTGGATATTTTCTTTATGAAATGCATTCTTTAAGCCTTCCTGTACCTTTTGATGTACTTTAACACTTATGAAATATTTTTATTTAGTTCTGGACTTTAAATGAAATTCTAACCTTTGATACCTTTCTTTATTTTCCTCAAAATTTAAGTTTATTGAACTGTTCTTGACCTATGCTTGTTTACATTATACTATTTGAATCTCTGCATGTATTTTTAACTAGTTTCCTTTCTCTTTGCTGTTATATTGTTACAATTTTTTAATACCTGATAACAGTTTTTACTCTGATATGTACTTTTTGATGTTCTACCCCCTTAATCATTATCAATTTAACTATAATTCTATTTATCTGTTCAAATTGTTGATTTTTTAAAAATTCTATATATTTTTCCCCATTTATGTTATTGATTTTCTGTTTTGACCCTTGACTTTTTATATATGGTACCTGACTTTCAAATTTAGATATTTCAATTCTGTTTCCCAAAATTAGCTTTAATTCCTGTTTAAATTAAATTCTAATATGTTTTTGTATTTTTAGCTACTAGGACTGTGATATGAAGATGTGTATTGACTGTACAATTGAAGATTTTTCACTGATTTACTCGATACTAATGAATGTTGGTACTTATGATCATCGTTTTGGACTGTAGCACTCAATTGTAAGTATACCTTCATTTTTCCCATTAGATCTATGATATTTATGGTTTTTACAATATATTTATTCTTATACACCATCACAATGATATGTTTCCCTTGTGAACAAACATGCTCGCTTTGCTATTAAAAATACCCTAAATTTCATGTCTGGTTATCCAATAATGGTAGTTAAATTTTGATTCTTGAAACCTATATTATTACACTCACACTTTATTTCATAACAATATATATATATATATATATATATATATATATATATATATATATATATATATATTTATTTTATTTGATTTTAAGTTTTCGCGGGCACTAAATGTATTCGGTGGTTTCCGGGAATTCTACCGCGTAGTTGATAGCTGATCCCTGCCGGGATCGATGGTAAAATGACGGCGGTTCGGCAGAATCACATCTGCCCTCTTCAGGTCGGTTCGTATAATTCTCGTAGCTTTCTGCTTTCGCTTCTAGTTACTCGAATACAGTATTCCAGTAACTAGAAGCGAAAGCAGAAGGCCACTAGCATTATGCGAACCAACCTGAAGAGGGCAGATGTGATTCTACCGAAACGTCGTCATTTTACCATCGACCCCGGCAGGATCAGCTATCAACTACGCGCTTGAATTCTCGGAAACCACCGAACGCGCACACACACACACACACACATATATATATATATATATATATATATATATGTTATATAAGTTTATACCATGAACTTAGTACGAACTTATATCGCAACGATAGTTCAACACTCCCAGCTGACTCAGCGACACGTGTGGTGTCATATTACGGCGCCGCCAACATCCGTGGGAATCGGAGCGTCGACTTTGCTTATTCGGCATATTATATGTTATAAATTGTAAAACTGCTCTAATGTTGTATTCACTATTACTCAGTAACTCTGTCACTTTATATCGTTATTTTTCATTTGTATTTAAAAGTTATTATTTTGTTTGTTATTAATAAAAATCTTTTTTAAAAAGTTAATATTGAGAAGTGTGATATAACAAATTGGCGCAGTCAGTAGGATCCGTCAACGTTACTAGAACACGAGCTTACTTCTAACTGGTAGCGGCGGATTCCTATCCCTCAACGGAGCAAAGAACCTGGAAGAAGTCCCAACTGCGATAAAAAGGAGAACACGGATCTTCCAATGTTCCTGTTGATGTGAGTAGTAGTGAATCGTCTAACGTTTAAGATTTTAATAATTTACTTGATTAATTTGATTGATATATTCGATAATTTGATTATTTTATTTATTTGATAATATTGATACACTATTTTGAATTGATTTATTATTTGATTATTTGAATTGAAACATTTATTTGATATTTTTATTTACGTTTACATTTATTTTATTACTTCATTCTTTACTGTTCTATTATCCAAAATACCGTTTATTCCCAATTTACATACACTCTATTAATAATTTTTTAATTTTTATACAATCCCTCGTTTGTTTAATTGTTTTTCTTTCAACTTGTGTACATATTTTAAATCTAACAAATCACAATGGCACAAGCAACAAACAACGTTGTTTCCGATGAAACCGAAAAATACCGGTTATCGGAAATATTTTCAATCATTCCCGAATTTGAGGGAGACCAAATCTCCTTGGCCACCTTCATACATGCTTGTAACTGTGCTTACAACATGTCTACCGCGGATCAAAAATACCTATTAGTGATCCACATTAAAAATAAATTAAGAGGCAAAGCGGCGCAGTTAATAAACTCTAGAAACCCTGCGTCGTACCTTGAGATTAAACAGCTTCTCACGCTACACTTCGGAGATTCTCGTGATCTTTCCTCACTAATACACGACCTTCAACGGTTAAAACAATTATCCAATGAGTCTCCCCTAACATTCTATAATAGGCTTCAAGTATTGAGTGCGAAAATGCACTCATGTATCCAAAAAGCTCCTAGTCTGAGCACCGAGCAGAAAGACGCTCAAACCACCCTCGTTGACACCATGGTTTTAAACACATTACTTACCGGTTTAGAACCTCGATTAGGCCAAATTATCCGTGCCAGTAATCCGAAGGATCTTCTTGAGGCACATTCACGGATAAGAAGAGAACTTCAACTATCCTATTTTGAGGAACAAAAGATACATAAATCTGTTCCACCTAAGCCATCTTTTCAGGCTAGAAAACCAACTTCACCTCCTAAATGCTTAAATTGTGGGCGATTAGGCCACATTGCTGCGGATTGTCGCCTGAGATATCAAAATAACCCTCAGCCTTTCAATCAAAATAACAGACCAAATTTCGTTGGGCCGAATCAATCTTCGAGGCCAAATCCAATCAATAATAATAACAATCATCAAGGTCAACAATTCCGACCAAATAATTTTCAAAGACCTCCTTTCAAGCCTAACAACTTTCGACCGTCTGTAATACAGACAAACCCAAATTATCGTTCCGAAAGAACCCACCATTTTAACAACCATCATAATGTCAACTATCCCGAATATTCTGCAAATGACTATGATTATTATACTGATAATAACCAGCAGAATTTCGATTATAACGACCAAAACTATGAAAGCCCTGAGTTCGACCAAATAGTAGATGATACCCCTGTCGAACCTTTCAGTCCTCACGAATACCAGGATTTTCTAGCGCTTCCGAGCCTAGATCAGCCCCCCGATTCGACAACTACCCTCTCAGAAGTCCAAACTCAAATACAGAACTTGAATTTGGAAGATTTCAATCCCGATCTGAACTTCCCAGAACAAACATTTCTTTAAGTCCCCTTCTGACAGTAAATTCCAAGAACCTCTATTATATCAACGACGCTTCTGGAAAATTTAAACTCCTAATTGATACCGGAGCTGGTATCTCCATTTTCAAAGAAAACACTGTCAAAAACTTCTCACAACGATCTCCCGAAAGAGTAACAATTCAAGGCATTACTCATGAGAAAATCCCGATCTCACAATCCACCCTCATCCCTTTCGCTCTAGGCAATCCACACAAGGTCTTTATCTACGATCTAGATATTGAGTTTGATGGAATATTGGGTCTTGATTTTCTCGAGCATTATGAATGTATCGTCGACTTAAAATCCAAACAATTAATTACTAACTTTAAAACTATCCCCCTACATAAAGTGCCCGACCACGACCAATCTAATACACAACCAACAGACACCCCCAGTACTAACGCACAACCTCATACGCATAACAATCACATAACAATCCAGGCACGTACCGAACAAATTTTCAAACTAAAATGTGAACTTAGAAATACTGACGCAATTTTACCGACACAAGTAATTGACAAAGTACGACTTCCCAACGCTGTTGTACATGTTAATTCAAAAGGAGAATTTCTAACTTCAATAATAAACGCGAACGCAATGCCCAAAACTGTTAACTTTTCCAATCTTCATTTAGAACCCCTTGACCTTACACACCCTCTCTTAAATTTGAATACACAGGATTACTCTGACTCTATAAACTTAGACAGAAACTTAATTATTAGGGAACAAATTCGTACAGAACACCTTAATGACGAAGAGCGAGAACTTATCACGAACCTCTGTTTAGAATTCGAAGATATTTTCTATCTCGAAGGCGATGTTTTGTCTTTTACCAACGCAGTAAAACATTCAATTGACACAAATAATGCCAAGCCCGTTTTCACAAAATCTTACAGATATCCTCAAGTCCATAAGGAGGAAGTGAAAACTCAAATTGCCAAAATGCTTGATCAAGGCATAATCAGGCACTCTTCTTCTCCTTGGTCCTCCCCCGTATGGGTCGTCCCCAAGAAACTCGATGCTTCTGGCAAGCAAAAGTGGCGAGTTGTTATCGACTATAGGAAGTTAAACGAACTAACTGTAGACGATAAATATCCTCTGCCCAACATTTCTGATCTCCTCGATCAACTCGGTAAGTGTCAATACTTTTCGACACTGGATCTCGCTTCCGGGTTTCACCAGTTGGAAATCCTTGAGGAAGACATTCCCAAGACCGGTTTCTCTGTTGACAATGGCCATTACGAATTCGTTCGTATGCCATTTGGTCTGAAAAATGCACCTTCTACCTTTCAGAGGGTCATGGACAACATTCTTCTGGGCATCCAGAATGAACGTTGCCTTGTTTACATGGATGACATTATCGTTTATTCTCCAACCATCCATGAGCATATGTCCCGTTTGACAGAAGTCTTTAAGCGTCTTAGACAGTCAAACTTGAAAATTCAACCTGACAAGTGTGAGTTTCTCCGTAAGGAAGTTGCTTACCTAGGTCATCTGATCACCCAAGAAGGAGTAAAACCAAACCCTTCAAAGGTTGAATGCATCCAGAATTTTCCTCAACCCCAAACTCCTAAAGATGTTAAATCTTTTCTTGGTCTCGCCGGTTATTACCGACGTTTTATCCCCAATTTCGCCAAGATCTCAAAGCCCCTAACGAAACTCCTGCAAAAAGACGTCAAATTCATCTTCGACGCAGATTGCAAGTCTTCCTTCAACGAACTGAAGCAAGCCCTTGTATCTGACCCTATCTTGATCTACCCAAATTTCGAAGAACCATTCCTGCTCACTACTGATGCTAGTGCTTTTGCAATTGGAGCGGTTCTCTCACAAAGCCCCGTAGGAAAAGATCTTCCTATAGCATATGCTTCCCGTACACTCTGCGCTGCAGAAACTCGATATTCCACTATCGAACGGGAACTGCTAGCCATTGTTTGGGCGGTCAAGCACTACAGACCGTATCTTTTTGGGAGAAAGTTTACACTCCTGTGTGATCACCGTCCGCTTACTTGGCTCTTTTCGATCAAAGACCCTGGCAGTCGTCTAGCCAGATGGCGCCTCAAACTAGAGGAGTATAACTATAAAATCGAATACAAGCCCGGCAAGGTAAACTTGAACGCAGACGCTCTTTCCCGTATCAAAATTAATCACTTCAAACAATGCACCGACTTTATTTCTAAAATCAACATCTTTGCAAATAACGAAACCGACCCAGAACAACCAGATTCCGATAATGATCAAGAACCCGATGATCATGACGAACGAATGACAAGAGAATTTAATCGATTTGTTCAATTATATAAAACCGAGTCGATAATCGATTACTCAAAAATAGAAATTTCTAACGCCCAACTCCTAGACAAATCTCACAAACGAATAGTCACTTTCTTCTGGCAAAATAAACTCAATGACTTGCATGACAAAATCATCGAAGACATTTTCGAAGAAGACCCAAATTTCACTACCGACACATTAAACATTCTAGCCAGCAAATCCGTCCGGCATAGAAAATATTTAATTGTCCCTTTACCATTCGATCCCGAAACTGTTGTCTCGCATCTTTTTAACATCCTCTATAATAACCAAGATCAGTTCGACGAATCAGAAACCTTCTGCATTGAAAACAACGTCGAACTACCTATTCTCGAAACACTATCTTTCATACTCGCAGATAAAGACATAAAACTAAAGATTTGTCAAAACATTGTAACAACCCCTTCTCAAGACGAAATTCCCATTATACTGCAACAGTACCACTGCGGCAAAAATAACCTACACCGTGGAATTAATGAGACTATTCGACGTATTAGGGAAAAGTATAACTGGAATGGACTAATCAAAAGCGTAGAGCAATTTATCAAGTCTTGCGAAACTTGCCAAAAGGTAAAGTTTTGTAGGAAAAACTTAAGTGCTCCTTTTGTCATAACCGAAACACCAAAAACACCCTTCGAACGTATCAACATTGATATTTTCGAATATCCAACGAGAAACTACGCACTGACTATTAGGGATGAACTCACCAAATTTACTCAAGCTTACCCTATTGGTGACAAAACAGCTAAAACAGTCGTAAACACCCTCTTAGTATTTTTCCAACATTACGGTACCCCTCTTCGCATCCATTGCGACTATGGACGTGAATTTGACAATACTCTAATAAGGGACCTGTGCGAACTATATGACATAAAGTTATCCTTTTCAAGCGTCCACCATCCCGAATCAAACGGTTCTATCGAAAGGTTTCACGCGACTTTAGCGGAAATGATAAGGGCAAATACATCTGAACATCCGGACGAGCATCCATTCAACGTCCTCCCTTACGCAGTTATCTGCTACAACAACACTAAAAACAAGACTACTGGTTTCACGCCCTACGAACTCATCTTTGGGCACACTTCTAGTAGACCCCCCGAAACAATATACGATCAGGAAAAACTCATTTCCAAATATGTTAGGGACCTTAACAACAGAATGAACTACTATTATAGACTTGCCCGCGCAAAAACCGACCAACAAAAACAAAAATCTAAAGTTAGATTTGACAAACATGTTTCGACTAACCAACCAGAATACAAAGTAGGCGACAAAGTTTACGTGAAAGAGTCTCAGATTAAAAGCAAATCTGAAAACAAATTCAATGGACCTTTTGAAATCACCGCGATTAGAAAAAACTCTGCCACAGTTATAAACTTACAGACTAACCAAATTAGTAAAATTAACTTTGACAGACTAAAACCATATTTTGAATGAATCCCTTCTTTTCAGATTCTGTGGACTGTTTTCAGTCGTGAACCTCCAACAATACTCTCTTACACCCGTTAACAGTACAATAGGAGTTTTCTTCCATGAAGAAGGCACACTTAAAATTTCAAACGACAAATGGTCACTTCTTGTCTTCAAAGACCTCAGCCCTTTCAGAGGTGCTATTTCAAATAACGACGCCATACTAAACCGAATTTTAGAGACAATCAACGAAAACACAACTAATACGAAATCATTTAAACCAAAAATACAAACACATGTTAGCCTCTTGAAACAAATTTCTAAATCCGTTAACTCTAAATATACAGACATCTTCGCTGACACTCAAACTTACCCTACTAACAGAAGAAAACGCGGACTTATTAACGGACTGGGATCAGTTTGGAAAGCTATTTCAGGAAACTTAGACGCAACAGATGGTGAATACATAAATGACTGTATAACTAAAATTACTAAAGACCAACACCAAATTCAGGACTTAGTAAAGAAACAAATATCTGTAACAACCTCAGTCATTACGAGCCTCAACAAAACTTTACAAAAATTTCAATCCGAGGAGAAATTATTCTCGAATAACATTGAAAAAATAAGGCAGTCAATTTTATACATTTCAAATGATCTTGATTTTCATGAATTTCAAATCAATATCTTGGATCTGTGTGAAAGCCTAATGGAGAGTTACATATTTATCGAAAACACTCTCGATGATGTTTTAACTGCAGTCTCTTTCGCCCGCTTAAAAATTTTACATAGTTCGATCATAACCCCAGTAGATTTGGTCGATTCCCTTCAAAAGATTTCTCAATCACTACATGAAAATAATTTACCACTTCCTATTTACAGTTCAAATGTTGCTCGGTACATTGATTTGATAGAATTGGAAGCTTTTCAAATCAACACCAAAATCATTTTTGTACTCAAAATTCCTTTAGTTGATCCTGAGATTTACACCCTTTACCACCTTTATCCGATCCCAATTTTGGATGATCGAACAGGGTTTCATCATATACTTTCAATAAAGACAAAATTTATCGCGAGAGATGACGATTCGTTATTATACACATCCTTCGAAGACCTGGGTGACTGCAAGCCCTTAACTAAACATCATAAGATTTGTTCCAAAGCTATATCACATCCAATAGACAAAGATGCCAACTGCGAAGGTCAGCTTCTCAGACAGCCAGTCACACTTCCAGACACCTGCAAAAGTTTGATATTATATGCAGCAGACTATAATATCCAAGAGATTGACGTAAACTTTTGGTTGATCTCGATTTCAAGACCACTGGCCATCACCATCAAATGCAAAGGGCAAGATGTCGTGACACAAACCATATCGACAAATTCAGTGTTGCAAATCCAACCCGACTGCAATGCCTTTATCGACAACACAAGGGTCCATGCTACAAGAACTTCTAAAAATGTCCAAAACATCACATACAGAAACCACCCAGTGGACATTCCTTTCAACTGCTGCAACGGCATGCCAGCCGCCAATGAGATGCCAAACCTGACACCCCTACAGCTACAAGAATTAGATGTACAAGACCTAGATGTTGCCAACCATAAGCTCTCCCAATATTCTAAGGAACTGGAAAAGCTGATGGAACAACCACCCTTAGAAAAGCATACGTCCTGGCTCACAATCACAACGACCACCTTAGTAGTAATTGTGATTATCCTGCTCATAATGAAGTCAATCCAGAAGAGGTTCAAGGATACCACTACACCAAGCTCCGCTGTCCAGCACACGCCACCGACAGCACCACCAAACCCTAAGCCCAAAGGAAAGCTACACAGCCTCCTGAATCCAACCGACGATACAGAACTCCAGAACTTGACGTAAAAGTTGATGCTGTACCATCAACTTTTTTATATGGATGGGAGTTGTTATATAAGTTTATACCATGAACTTAGTACGAACTTATATCGCAACGATAGTTCAACACTCCCAGCTGACTCAGCGACACGTGTGGTGTCATATTACGGCGCCGCCAACATCCGTGGGAATCGCAGCGTCGACTTTGCTTATTCGGCATATTATATGTTATAAATTGTAAAACTGCTCTAATGTTGTATTCACTATTACTCAGTAACTCTGTCACTTTATATCGTTATTTTTCATTTGTATTTAAAAGTTATTATTTTGTTTGTTATTAATAAAAATCTTTTTTAAAAAGTTAATATTGAGAAGTGTGATATAACATATATATATATATATATATATATATATATATATATATATATATATATATACGCTTCATAACTAAACGTGTCTTCAAACAAACAGAACGGCAGTCATTTGAGACTGTCTCTATTTTTATTTTTGTCCCTCTTAGTAATGGATATAAATATTATGTGAATTAAAATAATTATCACTATTTTGTTACGAATCAAGTATTAAACCTAATTTAATCCTTAATTTAAAAGAATATGTGTTTGTAAATAGATTTGTTCATCTGAATATGTATTAGAAGACAAGATGTCAAAGAAAAGTTCGTTTTGTTACAAACACATAACATTTATACAAAACAATAAATTAGGTATATACATACATATTCAACGGTAGCAAAAATTAAAAATTTATAAGTTTATTCTCGGTTTCAAACCCGAGAACTTTGCAGCCGTTTGCTTTAGACTCTTGACCACTTGTCTTTAATTTAATTATGTTCCTTTGAGGATATAAAAGTGCCGGGTGTATGTAATACATCAGTCTCTCTAGTGAGTGGCAAACGTACTGTGTTTATTACGATAACAAAATGATGTAAACAAAAGACATGTTTTGCTTAATGTGTCTCCTTCTATGAGTCTATATTGGTTGATAATATGAAAATTTAATGCCAAGTTGACTTTTTGTGTAGTATTCATTTTAATTTCTGACGTATGTCAAGTCTCCAATTGAATATATCACAAAGAGACAATTGTTTATTAGAACAAAATGCAAATTCTGTGCAGGTATTCCGTATTACTGGGATGTTATATTGGTTTATTTCCTATATATTATTGATTTTATATAAAATAAGAGACTCTTAATATATTACTTGGTCCCTGTTCACACAGAGGACTCAATTGGATGGGTACTTCAAGATCGAAGCAGTGTGTGGTGTCGGTCGGTCGTTCGTGTCGTGTCGTGTCTAAACAAATGAAATTCAAAGTTATCCATTTTATTTCCTTGCTCATCCATTTTCATATGTGTAAATGTGGGTCTCCGTTAAGAAGTTTTCGCTTCAATAATAAAAAATCGATTTATATCTAACTAATTCTGGAATTTATTGTAGAAACTCTTATTTGCACTATGTCGAACACCAGAAAATTGATGAAAAATCTCCAATATTCCTAAAATTCAGTTAAACAGTTATTCAAGAAGAAGATAAGCATAGTTTGGGCTGCCTATCCTTAATGAGCAAGTATAACATTTGCCGCTACTGCCAAACTATATCTGATAGTCCTGATCAAATTCATCTTCACCCGATTTGGTGTCAAATGAACCAGATAGACAAACTTCATCTTTGTCTCAAAGTTGAGTTATCTATCATACTAAATGTCATTAGTTCTTTAAATAATACCATAAGACTCATCCCTAGGGGTCATAACATGTCGTTCGCCCCTGGGGAATAGTACAACTAGACTGAATCCCCTTTTTGCAATCTAGTAGAATTTGCTGTTATATCATACCCGGTATTATTTTCAGTGGTTTGCATAAAGTATCAACCCAGCTTCATGTTCTTGTTAGTTTTCTGGATTTTTATTAATTAAATGATTTGTTATACTCTCACACCACCATCAACGTCTCAATAAGTATAAAAATTTAGAAGTTAGTGACTGTCGTGTATAATGTACTAATGAATCTATGTTGATGATGTTAAAATATTACTAAATTTACGTTAATATTTGTTGTATGAAATGTTCAGTGTAAGATAGAGAAAAAATGTATCTGTTTACGGTAGTGTCCTGCTGACTATAAATACAGGGTAATTCGAAGTCGACCCTCACCATTGGAATCTCTGAAACTACAGGAGATTAGAAGAAGTTTAAATGGGGCAAATTGCTTAATTTAGTCCTTGAAGAAATGCCGTTTTTAGAATTCAAATTTTTCTGAATACTTTCAAAGATATCTGAAAAAAATATATATAAAATTGAAAACATTGTTTTTTTGTAGTAACATTAAATAACAAACTAAATTATATTTAACGAATTCAATACAAACATAACAAAGTAATATTCTTCACCTAGAGTGAAATAGTAAGCCAGAACCCAAGATTCTGAGCAACTAAGAGCCAAGAAGGTAAGAAAACAGCATATGGAATGTCTTCGATGGCACATTCCATATAATATCCAAAAAAATGTATGAATTAGATGTTGCGGTTTTAGTTAAATGCTGGTTCAATGCAAGTATGTAATTGACGAAGGACCTTTAGCGGAACAATCAATAAAGCAATGTATCGTTGCGTAAATGAAGTCACCCAGTAAAAGTTAATCACTGACCTTTTAAGTCGAAGCCCGGCAGGTAGTGTTTTCTTGGTTCTTCTTTCTTCAGAGGCCCCGCAGCTTCAGGAACTGTTTTAGAACTTTGTTTGGACAATTCGTTACACAAAAAATAGCGACGTAATGTTCATTGATTGAGCAAACAAAATGCGGGTTTAACAAACAAATGATGAGCTTTTGTAACTATAACTCGCGAAATCGTAAACATAATCACAACAAAAAACGACCGTCTTAAGACGGAATAAAAAAAATTAAGTTACCGACCTCCACGGGTTCTTTCTGTTTTCAGAAACAAAAAAATGCGCAAATATAAGTTAGCATTAGCGCGACGGAGAGTTTTGGAAAATGGTGCAAAATTTAAAAATTAATTGAATAATTCAATCAACCTTAAAAACTAAGAACAAACAAGTTGCGGGGACGCAACATACCGCCGGCCTTGAAATACTAATTCCAAAACTAAAGGTCCACTGGCAGTGGACAGAGCTTTACAAGAGGTCGCTTCAAAGTACCACTTGCAGTTCTAACTGTAGCGACGCGTACAACACCATCACCTCCAGGATGTTCGTCAATAATGCGCCAATTCAAAGGAGGGGAAGTGTCTTGCTTCAAAATAACATGAGTACCTGGCTTAACAACGTCCGAGGGATCAGTCCATTTGCTCCGTTGATGAAGAGTATGTAAATATTCTTGCGACCAACGTTTCCAGAATGAATGATAAACGACGCAGTAACTGCCATCTCTTAAGACAATTAGATGGGACAGGTAGGAAATCAGATTCAGGAGGTGCTGTTAAAGGTTCCATTGTAAGAAACATTCCAGGACTCAAGGCAGTAAGATCCGATGGATCGTTGCTACAAGGGGTTATAGGTCACGAGTTTAAAACTACTTCGACCTGCGCAAATACAGTAAAAAAGGTCTTCGTGGGTTAAGATTTGATCCCCAATGAGGTGTCTTAAGTGAGCTTTAACGGATTTAATTCCGCTCTCTCAGAGTCCTTCAAAGTGAGGAGCCGAAGGGGGATTGAAATCCCAAGAAATGGTTTCTCGTGCAGCAGCAGCTCGAAAAGCTTTCAAGATCTGCTTGTGAGCACACACAAAATTAGTACCACAATGACTATAGATATAGCTACATCGACCACGGCGTGCAATGAATCGTCGCAAAGCCGCCAAGAACACATCAGCAGAAAAATCTGACACGAGTTCTAGATGAATAGCTTTCGTTACAAAGCACTTAAACAGGCACAGATAAGCCTTTGAAGTTTTTACCCTCTAGTTTTAGCCATAGTTATAGTGAAGGGACCAACAAAATCTACTCCAACATGAGAAAAGGGTTTCAATTGTGAAACGCGGGAAATGGACAAATTTCCCATGAAGGATTGGTAAGCAGAAGGATTAAGCTTCCAACAAGAAACACATTCAGAAATGACACTACGAATTACTTTCTTTGCGGATAGAATCCAAAAAACGTTGCTGCAAAAGAAATTGAACAGTTTTAATATAATCACAACAAAAAGCGGCCGTCTTAAGATGGAATCATAAAAAAGTAAGATACCGACCTCGACGGTGGGCACAACACGAATCATAGTTCTTTCTGTTTTTAGAGACAAAAAAATATAAATATAAATAAGCATTAGCGCGACGGAGAGTTTTCGAAAGAGGTGCAAAAGTTTAAAAATCAATTGAATAATTCAATCAACCTTAAAAACTAAGAACATACGCAACAGCATATATCAAGTGTTATTTAATAAATTCCATAAAATAAAATTTTAAAGTAATTCAAACCAAAAATATAAAACAATAATATATATACATACATAAATACATAATTTTAGACATTGGGTTGATGATAAATACCAGTTCAGTATTCCAAAATTACCACAATAATTAATGGCACTGCAACATGTCGGAAACCTTGTCATAAATACATAGTCCAACATCTTCAACATTGAGTAATATGTAAATTACAGCAATCTACACAGATATACATAAACTTATGTCATATTTACATACATTATTATGTATGAATAAAAATGAATGGAACAGGAAAATCTTTAAAAGCATTAAGTTTAAATGACCATTGATTAAAAGAAAGTGATTATGGTGAGCGCCAAGCGGTCTACTATCTACAGGAATGCAAAGAACGAGTTAATTTAAATAATTAACGGTTTAAAAATATTTCGATGAATAGAAAGTTCCTTCCTTATGTGAGCAATAAACATAGTTGTGCAATAAATAATTGTGTGAATTCCAAGGTGTTTGACATTTTTAGTAATGCAGTTTTAGCTTTCTTAAATTCGTCGTTACGAATCAGACCTTGTCAGATCTATGAGGATAATTTAATATTTTAATAATATTATATTTAATATATTAATAACGGTGGTTGCTAATTAGGTTTATTCCTCTCACTTTATCTGTTTTTGTTAGATATCAGCTACGACACATATAGTTCATTTCCATAGGTTTTAGTTTTTTAATAGATTAATGATATCTTCCACTTTTCTTCTCGATAAAATATAATACTTTTGACAGGCATTTTAACAAAGGGTTTGTCAATGAGGGAGGGTTTAGGTTGAGATAAATCAAGGTGTGTGTGAGTTATTAATGATATTCTTTTCTAAATGAATGGACCGTGTTTGCTATTATTCATGGAATTTTACTTTTTTCAAATGTCCGTCGCATCTTTGCACAGTGGCACGAAGTGGTTCACATTTCAATAACTCTGCCGCATAGTCGATTGAATATTTGGGAGATGGCCCTGGTTATATACAGAAAGACCTGCGAATTCAGTAAACCCACAACAAAATGTCTGGCGGGGTCAAATAACAGGATCTTGATGGCCAATTAACGTCACCTCTTGTAGCGATAACCAACCCTCAAATGGTTCATTCTGAATATCTCCCGTTGCGTCGCCCTGCTGAAACAACGTGTCGTCTACGACCATATTGTTCAAACTGGGCCAAGAGAAATCGTGCTGAACCTGGTGAAGCGCGTGTTCATTGACCATATACGGAAATTATGAATAGACATTCATTAAAAAGTGGGCCTCGTCACATCTGCCCTCTTCCGATCGGTTCGCATAATTCTTGTAGCCTTCTGCTTACGCTTATAGTTACTCGAATACTAAGAGTTTCAGTAGCGAGCGGGCTGTTATATAGCCGCGGTTCGGTGTTGATCGGTTGGTAACGTGAACGGCTGCGTGTAACCGGCCCTTGACGCTTCGTGTTCACGCCTCTCGCTTGCTGATTTGTTACTTACGGTTGAGTTGTTATAGGGCGAGGCCGGGCCGGTATGGTGTTTAATAGAAGTTTCCAACTATTCGGTATAACCACATGGTGTTCCGCAATGGATTTTGTTTTTTCTTTCTGTCTTATGGGGTCTGGTGCTCATCACGTCTAGCTTGAATTCTTTCGTTAGTTTGTCCCACAGAGGTTTTATGACAGTCTGCACATGGAATCTCGTACACTCCCTGTTGTTCTAAAGGGATTCTCGTCTTTGGATTCCTCAACACCGAGCCTATTTTTCTGTCGCTATTAAAAATAGTATCAATATTGTGTCTTCGTAGAATTCTCTCAATACTGTCCAGGGTACCATTGACATACGGTAAATAAACCTTGTTTATTGGTGTCTCATGCTCCTCGTCTGTTTGTCTCGGTATTGACTTTAGGGCTATTTGTATATTTCGGTCTGTAAATCTGTTTGTCAGCTCTGAAGTTGTTTTTAAACTGTCTATTTCCTGTTTGAGGTTATCCTGGTCAGTTAGTGTTTGGGATCTAGTTACTAAAGTCTTGACGATGGGTTGTTGTTGGGCCTGGGGTTGATGAGAATTAGCATGGAGGTATCTGTTGGTGTGAGTTGCTTTCCTATATACTGTATAATCAAGGGTGCCATCTTCCTTCCTATTTATCAGAACATTAAAGAATGGCAATTGATTATTGGCTTCAACGTCTACGGTACATTTTATTTTGTGTTGAATGGTATTAAGGTGTTCTAAAATGTGTTGAGTTGCAACTAGTCTATATACAAGTTTATGGTTACAATATGTGGATGACTACTTTATGATTTGGCCTCATGTGGCGAAACAACTCAACACATCTTTAGATCTCCTTAAAACCATTCATCACAAAATAAAATTTATCATGGAGGTTGAAGCCAATAATCAATTGCCATTCCTTGTACCCTAGCCTATACAGTAGATAAGAAAGCAACTCACACCAACAGATACCTTCTTGCTAATTCTCATCACCACCCAGCGCAACTGCAAGCCGTCGTCAAGATTTTAGTAACCAGATCACTAAGACTAACTGACCAAGATAACATCAAGCAAGAAATGAACAGTTTAAAAACAACTCTGAGACACATTGGATTTACGGACCGAAATATACAAAAAGCACTAAAGTCAAATCTAGACAAACCGACGAGGAGCATGAGACATCATTGAACAACGGTTATTTACCGAATGTCAAGGATACCACAGAGAGTATTGCTAAAATTCGACGGAGACACAATATCGATCTTATTTTCAATAACGACAGAAAATAGGCACGGTGTTAAGGAATTCAAAGAAAAGGATCCCTTTAGAACAACAATGAGTGTACGAGATTCCATGTGCAGACTGTCATAAAACTTATGTGGGGCAAACTAACAGAGGAATACGACAAGAAAAAACAACATCCATTGTGGAACACGCCACCACTACGTCACACCGAATAAACTTTGACAATACCAGAGTACTGGCAAATATAGAACACCCGAAATCGAGACTCGTAACAGAGGAAATCGCGAAGAGGCCTCACAGTCTAAATGAACGCAATGAAATCCAGAACTTATATCATTGTTGGAAAATTCTATTAAACACCGTACCGGCCCGGACCCGTCCTATAACAACTCAACCGTATATAACCAATCAGCAAGCGGAAGGCGTGCCACTGAGCGCCAAAGGCCAATCACAAGCAGCCGTTCACGGTATCTTAGTACTCCAGTAACTACAAGCGTAAGCAGAAGGCTACGAGAACTATGCGAACCGACCTGAAGAGGGCAGATGTTATTCTGCCGAAAAGTCGCCTTTTCCATCGATCCCGGCAGGGATTAGTTATCAACTACGCAGATGAATTCCGGGAAACCACTAAACACATTAATTGCCCGCGAATAACTTAAAACCAAATATATATATATATATATATATATATATATATATATATATATATACAGGGTGAGTTTTTTTTGATGATCAGTATGAGGATCTCGGAAACTAGCGGAGATAGAGCAATGGTTAAATTGGGAAAGATTTACAGTTTTACTGACCCAATTTAATGACACTTTCGGATTTTTGTAAAAAGTCATGGCTTACTAGATATTTTGAAAAAACGAAATTTTGTGGATTTAGTCAAATCCCTCTAGCTCCTTTATTTTTGATTTTATAAAAAAGTGTAAATATCGAAATTGAAGGGAATTGTATCCCGAATATGATTGTCATATCCTAGTTTGCGTGACAGCTCTCTTGTTATATGACACAAACTTATCTTTTTTTGAATGGAAACTATAGTTGGCTATGACCTCAAAAAATCGGACATTTTTAGAGCTTTTCAACGATATAACACTCGATATAGTCATTCATAAAAATAACAGAGTTATGGATTCTTTTCTCTCTTATTTTCACTTTTAACGTACTCGTGGTTAGCCATGAAATAGATTGATTTATTAATAACTATTCCAAAAAACATTGAACAATTTTTTTATTAGGTATATCAGATATAACGAAAAAACTAAATAAGTAGGTACTTACTAAAAACTTAAGAATTTAAAGTACATAATAATAGTTACAATTTATGTTCGAAAAGTCCATCATTGTTATTTAGACAAAAATTGCATCTTTTTAAGATTGACATTACCGCTTTCCTCACAGACCGCCTATCAATTTCTTCAATTGCTTGTAATACCGCCTCCCTTAGGTCACCAACTGTCTCATACTTCTTTTTGTATACTTTAGCTTTAGCGCAACCCATAAATAGAAGTATGTAACTGCCAATTCGGGACACCGGGGTGGGCCATTTCTTCCTATCCAAGAGTTTGGATAGATATTATCTAAATGTTGTCTTACTAATAACGAGTTATGAGCAGGTGCTCCATCATGTTGTAACCACTCAATTTATAAACGAGTTCTCAAATTCAAATTATACAACATGTCTTGAAAAGTGTATTGCAAGAAATGCAAGTAGTGCTCCCCAGTAAGTGATTTGTCATAGATAAAAGGCCCCAGAATAGTAGACCCTATGATACCACACCAAACATTAAGACCAAATTTTATCTGGGGTCGTCTTTGTTCTACATGTAAAGGGTTTTCTTTAGCCCATATATGCTTATTATGTCTATTGAACATACCGCAGTTAGTAAATCTAGTTTCATCTGACCATAACAGTGTGGATTGTCAAGGCACATGTCTCTAAACTATGTACAAAACAAAATACGTCGATGTTCGTCACCAGCATGCAAAGTTTAAGAAACTGAATGTTTGTACTGGTGGAACTTGTGCGCTTTCAGTACCTTAACTACAGTTCGTTGAGTTGTGCCAGCTTCTGCCGCAATCTCACGAGTTGATGCAGATGGATTTTGATTTACCATTGCAAAATCATTTATTTGTGCTGCTTCGTTAATTTGATTACGTTCCCTTGGTGGTTTAGTAAAAGATCCACATCTGCGTAAACTATCGTAAAGCCTTTTAAATGTACATAGAGCAGGTTGACGACGATTAAAATATCTATGAAAGTATTCCTCAGCTGCACGAATTGAATTTTTATGGCATAATCCATCTTATTCAGTTTTTCTTCGTTAGAATATTCCATTTTATCACGAAAACTTGTCAATATCGACTGTCAGTTCAGCACTACTAATGGAATTACTCAGGGGGTGGGAACTGAAATAGACAACATTGTACCACAGTTCGACGAGTCATCTACAATTCATCCGGAATACTAAATCTGACGGTTGCTCGTATTACATGCAGATGGCGAAATAGTTATTATCGATCGTTTGAAGATTGTCAGTTCGTCGGTTGTTATCGGTTGTGTGATCGGTTGTCGACGTTGTCGTCCATTTTGTTATATAGTAATGTAATATGTAACTAAAACATTTAAAACATAATATTGGAGCTTTTTTTTTCGATTTCTGAATGTTCCAATCAATGGTCTAAAAGGTAATGAATTACGATATTTAGGAGGTAATTTATTAATTATATTTTTTGACAGTATATTACAACTAAACTATCCCCAAAAGTAAGAAATACGGCTTCAGCAAATCAACAATAAAAAAATTGTATTTCAAATGCCCGGCATTCGGTAATTTGTGAAGCTCATTCTAAGGAGGGTGCGCTGGAGAGGATAGCATACTACTGAGAAGTGCATTGGCAAGAATAAATTTCTCGGTATGTTCACATTTCTCATATATTGTTGTAGTTCATATATTATTTCATTTTAAGTAATGAGAGAACTGTGGGAGATACTTTTGCATGGTTTTCACCAGAAAAAGGTCCTGTTACCATTTGCAGCCCCCAAATGACAGTGAAAATTCCTGAAAAAGTATATGGTGGTAAAAGAGGCTTTTCAGTATGTTTTTAGAAATCACCATGCATCAGAGTCTACCAGTTTTGAATGCCAAATTATACTGGGATTCCAAGGTAACCAATTTAATATTGGTTTTCAAATTATTCATAATTTCTTTATGTATTTTGCAGCACACTAAAAGGTGGTGAGAAAGAAGTTTGTACTTTCAGTAGACAAGAGTGTGAGGAGTGAACTATCACAATGGAAGAGAATGGAAGGTATTTAAAAAATATAAACAGTACAACTATTAATTTCTTTCAAATGTGCAATCAACAGTTAAAGCCAAAGGGCAAATGTTGTTCATTGAATGACAAAATATATGCTTTACTTATCAATATATAAAGAAAGTGCCAAAAGTTATAAATTTTCATCAAGTTTTTTTACTATCTTACTAAAAACTCTTAAGTAATCTTATAAATAGCATTCTTTATTTGTTACAATGAGCATATTTTTCAAAATTCAAAGAAAAATATCTTGTTTTTTTAGATGTAATTGTTTGCGAGTGTTATGTATTTTGATATCAATTATTGTATGACGTTTGTATAGTGCAGTATTTTTTAAATATGTATAATTTACTTAGTATTTTGAGTATTTTGTGGGAGTTGAATGTATTTACTAATATTTAGGTATTATTTATATAGTATAGTGTCATACTACTCTAAATGCAAAAGGTAAAAAATGAATATTCAAATATACAGAATATTACAAAAAGAAGCAGTCATCACATATTGCTTTCAATATATATATATATATATATATATATATATATATATATATATATATATGTAGATTCCTCATTGTTGGGATACATCCGTGTTTTTTTAGATTTTTTTGTGGACGCAACAGTTAACCTAACATTTAAGTAAACTCATATTTGTCATTTCTGAAGGCAATATTTTAAAGTTAATTTCAAAATCTTACCTTTTAATATGTTAAATGCGAGTTTACCGAAGCGATAAGTTTACTTTTTCATCCTGACTAGAGTAAAAACACAAATGTATAACGTAAACAACAGGGAAACTAAATATACAACAAATATTTGTAAACTGTATATGTTATGGTTGTACCAATTTTGTTATTATTATTATGTGTGAATAGTTCAATGTTTAAGAGTGAAGACAATCTTTTTCATGGCTACTTACGTTAAAAGTGAAAATAAGAGAGAAAAGCATCCATAACTCCGTTATTTTTATGAATATAAAAGATAAGTTTGTGTCATATCTCGAAAAAGAGAGCAAACTAGGATATGACAATCATATTCGGGATACAATTCCCTTCAATTTCGATATTTACACTTTTTTTATAAAATCAAAAATAAAAGGAGCTAGAGGGATTTGACTAAATCGAAAGAATTTCGTTTTTTCAAAATATCTAGTACGCTATGACTTTTTACAAAAATCCGAACGTGTCATTAAATTGGGCCAGTAAAACTGTAAATCTTTCCCAATTTAACCACTGCTCTATCTCCGCTAGTTTCCGAGATCCCCATATTGATCATAAAAAAAAACTCACCTTGTATATATATATATATATATATATATATATATATATATATATATATATATATATATGCCCACACAATATGCCCACACAAACTTTTCCCGATATCTTTTTTTTTAATTTTTTCATTCAGTAGATTCGGACAGAAAAGGAGGAATGTGTTAAATTTTGAATGAATTGTATGCTTTGTATAGTAACTTTTAAATGCATTATTTAAAAAATACGGAAAAGACATGTTACATATCACCTTTCATGACTTATAAATAATAATATGCTGATTAATGTCTAGAATAAAACAATAATCCATTGTAAAGGAATTACGCAGAAACTAAAACAATACCTATATTATATTACTAGATGCACCTGCATAAATGATGATTCTGCATAGTTCCCCATTTCCAGCAGAGATTATAAATAGGAGAATATTCCTAAACAAGACACTTTTGAATTCAAGTTAAGACTTTTAACGTTGTTCAGAGTCACAACATTTGGTCTGTTCATTTGCTGTAGTAATAATTATAAAATAGTCCTTTTTGTAACAAGTAGTGATAGTTGTGTTTCAAATAAATTCTGTTGTTTTTTTAAAAAGGGTTTTAAGTAATAAAGCCCCAACAATTGGCGCAGTCAGCAGGATCGGAAAAACAGAGATTTTTGGTGATCCAAGAAAAACAGAGCAGAAATTCCAAGAAGTGGTTTCCAAACCTTCAACCGGAAAGAACCGCACGCACTACAGAGCATCTTCCAGAAAATCAAAGTGA
This sequence comes from Octodonta nipae, assembly GCA_034190945.1. Taxonomy (NCBI): domain Eukaryota; kingdom Metazoa; phylum Arthropoda; class Insecta; order Coleoptera; family Chrysomelidae; genus Octodonta; species Octodonta nipae. The sequence continues at coordinate 43,238,345 of CM067221.1, read as the reverse complement.
GTAAAGATTTATTATTATTCTGTGAAAATTGCTATATATTTGTTCCCTAAATCCAATTATTTTCCCAAGTCGTTAAATAAAAAATATACGTGTGTAAAAAATTTGTAACAATTCCATTAATGGGGTTAGATTTTGGAGTCGAGCGAAAATCGGACAGAATCGAGATCCGCGAGTTTATTTTCGAGGGAATATCGGAAGTAACTTGAGCAATTTTAATTTGAAGTTTTTCATTAAAATTGGGGTGGAATTAAACGAATAAAAATGAGCCAAGAAGACTTAAATCTTATAGAATATAGATTAAGCGAATTATGTCATATTATACCAGAATATGATGGAGATTCGATATTATTAAACACATTTATTAATTCTTGTGACGCAGCATTTGACGTAGCAACAGACCAACAAACATATCTCTTAACTGTACATTTAAAAAACAAACTAAAAGGACGAGCATCTCAACTAATAAACTCACGCGACTTGAAAAATTGGGATCAAATCAAAACTATTTTAAAAACACACTTCGGTGATTCTAGAGACTTAACAAGTCTAATCTACGATTTACAACAAATAAAACAGGGAAACAATGAAAATCCTCAAAACTATGTGCATCGCATAAACGCACATCATTTAAAACTTTACACCGCGATAAATCAACAAGTAACATTAACCCGAGAACAGAAAACCGCACAGCAAGCATTAGTCGATAAGGTAGCTTTACAGACACTTTTAGTAGGTCTTGAACAGAAGCTAGGTGCAATCGTACGAGCATCACGACCTTGCAATCTCGCAGAAGCTGCAAATATAGTAAAAACCGAATATCAATTAACGTATCTAGAAAATAAAAAGCCACAGGTAAATTCCCCAAACTTTCAAAGCAAAAATAAAAAGACATGTAATTATTGCAAAAAGTCGGGACATTTAATTTCAGAATGTCGCAAAAAACAAAATAATGATAAATATTATAATCAAAACCGAAATTATCAATATAATTCGGGAAATCAAAGAAATTTCAATCCAAATCATTCCTTTGCGAATAGACATGAAAATAATAATCAAAATCACAGAGAAAATTATTATCAAAGACCACCTAACCAAAATAATTATAACCAAAATAATTATCAAAGCAATTCTTCAAATACAAGAAACATGCAAAATCCTCCAAGAAAAACATTTCATTTAAACGAACAAAGAGTGGAAATGGAGACTGGCACTTCTACTCATCTCATTCCAACCAGTCAAGCACACAATTTAGAAAGCCAAGAATAAGATCAGAATTCGTAAACACAAGCAATTCAAATAATTTATTTTATATAAAAACTCATGACGGAAAATAACGCTATTTAATTGATACCGGAGCAAGTATATCAATTTTGAAACCAAATTTATTTGAGCAAGAAAAAATAAAAAGCGTAGAACCCATAAGAATTCAAGGCGTAACCAACCAATTTTTTGAAATAAATAAAGCAATAAATTTTGATTTCTTTTTGAAAAATGACGAAATGGAAGTATTCGTACATAACTTAAATATAGAATTTGATGGTTTATTAGGTATAGATTTTTTACAACAATATGAGTGTCTAGTTGATTTAAAAAATAGAAAACTAATAACCAAATATATAACTTTGCCATTATACAAAGAAAATGAAATTGTCAATGAAATAACTATAGAACCAAGAACCGAACAAATATTCAAGTTAAACTGTAATGAAAAAAATGCTGAACTAATTTTACATTCACAGGAAAAAAAAAATGTCATATTGCCAAATTGTGTAATCAAAACGAATGAAAAAGGTGAATTTCTAACGTCAATTTTAAATAAAAGCGAACAAAAGAAAAGAATAATTTTTGATGAATTAATAATTGAACCTTTTATTGAAAATAGTCCAGTAAATAAGAATCAAACATTAATTTTAAATCTACAAAAAGAAAACTTATATTCAAGACAACAACGAGTCGAACAATCCTTGCGTTTAGAACATTTAAATTTTGAAGAAAAAGAAGCAATTACCGCCTTATGTAAACAATATTGTGATATATTTTATTTAGAAAATGATGAATTAACTTTCACAAATACCGTAAAACATAAAATAGATACCGGGCAAGCCAAACCAATTGCAACAAAGTCATATAGATACCCTTATGTCCATAAACAAGAGGTAAAAACCCAAGTAAATAAAAGGTTAAAACAAGGAATCATCCAACCCTCATCCTCACCTTGGTCATCTCCAGTATGGGTAGTCCCCAAAAAGTTAGACGCCAGTGGTAAGCAGAAATGGAGAATGGTTATAGATTACCGCAAATTAAATGAAGTCACGGTAGATGATAAATATCCATTGCCTAATATAAATGATTTACTCGACAAATTAGGACATTGCTGTTATTTTACAACCCTTGATCTGGCATCAGGTTTTCATCAAATTGAGATTAATCCAACAGATATAGAAAAAACCGCGTTCACAGTTGAAAATGGTCATTATGAGTTTAAGAGAATGCCATTTGGTTTAAAAAATGCACCCGCGACCTTTCAACGAGTTATGGATAATATTTTAACTGGCATACAAAACGAACGAGCACTTGTATACATGGATGACATCATATCTTATGCTTCATCATTAACAGAACACATACAAAGATTAAGAGAACTATTCGAAAGACTAAGAAATTCAAATCTTAAATTGCAACCCGATAAATGTGAATTTTTAAAAAAAGAAGTTGCATACTTAGGTCATATAGTGACAGAATAAGGCGTAAAACCCAATCCAGAAAAGATAAGAGCAGTCAAAGAATTTCCAGTACCAAAAAACGCAAAAGACGTGAAAAGTTTCCTAGGTTTAGCAGGATACTATAGAAGGTTTATAAAAGATTTTGCCAAAATAGTCAAACCTTTAACTGAATTATTAAAGAAAGATATAAAATTTAATTTTGATGAACATTGCATGAAATCATTTGAAACATTGAAACAAACATTAATAAATTATCCAATTTTACAATATCCTGATTTTGAAAAGGAATTCAATATTACTACAGACGCGAGTAATTATGCGATAGGAGCAGTACTATCACAAGGAAAAATAGGAAAAGATTTGCCTATAGCATACGCATCTAGAACTCTGAATGCTCACGAACAAAAATATTCGACAATCGAGAAAGAATTACTAGCAATAGTATGGGGAGTTGCTAAATATCGGGAATTCGTCTACGGGACAACCTTCAAACTATATACCGATCACCGCCCGATAACATGGTTATTCAATGTAAAAGATCCAGGTTCCAGACTCGCAAGATGGAGATTAAAACTGGAAGAATATAATTATCAAATAATATACAAACCAGGTAAACAAAATACCAATGCCGATGCCTTATCTCGAATAAGAATCAATCATCTCAGAGATTATTCAAAAATATTCTACGGAAGTCCAATAAAAGAAAAAGAAGAAGAAGAAAACGAAGAAAGACCGGATACTCCAAATACAGAAATCGGATATGAAACAATCTTAGAAGAATATAACATTTTTAAGAAACTACACGAATCAAAATCATTAATTGATTATTCTAAATGTAATTTTACTAATGAGAAATTTCTAGACAAACATCAAAAAAAAATATATATCATTCTTAAAGCCAGGCGAATTAACTGATTCACAATTTAAAATAGCTGATGATTTAATTGACTTAAATACAATGTATGAAGAACACAGAATAAACGTCGTCACATCAAAATCCAATCCTAAACGAAAGTATTACCTTATCATCGTTCCACATTTAAATCCTGACCAAGCAATCTTTGAAATTCTTTACTACAATAAAGATATATTGTTAGAAAACGATAAATATTATATGGAAGAGTTAAAAAATGTACCAATTTTAGAAATGCTATCTTTCATTTTTTCCGATAATGAAATAGAATTTATAACTTGTAACCCAAACATTATAATCCCAGAAAAAGAACAAAGAAATATAATTATCGAAGAAAATCATACAGGTAAATTAAATATGCATAGAGGTATCCAAGAAACAGTAACGAGAATAAAACGAAAATATCAGTGGGAAAATTTAACCAAAGACGTTGAAAATTTCATAAAAAATTGCGAAGTATGTATTAAATCCAAAGCTTGTAGAAAAAATCTATCAAATCCCTTAGTAATAACAGAGACGCCGAAAACACCGTTTGAACGCATTAACCTCGACATATTAGAAATACCAGAGAAAAATTATGTACTCGTGATAAGAGATGAATTTTCTAAATTTACCCAAGCTTATCCAATTGAAAATAAATCCGCGAAAAATGTTGTCAATACACTATTATTATATTTTATGCACTATGGTACGCCGCTAAAAATACATTGTGACAGAGGTAGAGAATTCGATAACCAATTAATGAGAGATCTATGTACTCTTTATAATATTAAACTAACATTTTCATCAGTCAATCATCCACAGAGCAATGGTTCAATTGAAAGATTTATGAGTACCTTATTGGAAATGATAAGATCAACAGTTACTGAAAAACCGGGAGATCATCCACTAACATGCATCCCATATGCAGTTATATGCTACAATAATTCTATAAGTAGTACACATGGTTATACGCCATACGAACTAATTTTTGGTCACACAAATTCAAGACCACCTGAAAAATTATTTAATCAAGAAGAACTAGTCTCAAAGTATGTACGTTAACTAAATAATAAAATTTCATATTTTTACAAAGTAGCGAGAGAAAAAACAATTTTGAAAAAATTCAAATCTAAAGAACGTCACGACCAAAAAGCGAAACCAAAACCAAAAGATATTGAAGTAAATGATTTTATATTCATAAAAGAGTCACAGATAAAACATAAACTAAGTAACAAATCGAATGGTCCTTATAAAGTGATACAAATATTAAGAAATAATGCCTTAAAAATCAAAGACTTAGAAACAAACAGAGAATTCACAATTAACTCAAATCAAGTTAGCTCAATCTTAAAATAGATTTTCTTTCTTTTCAGATGAAATACATCATCATTCTTGCTGTACTAATCACAGTAAGTCAAGCAAGTAATTATAAAATTAGAACCCTAAATAACACTTTAGGAATACAGTATTATCATGAATCAGACTTAAAAGTATCAAATGAAAAATGGAAATTACTAGTTGTCAAAGACATTACAATTTTATTAGATTCCTTCAAAAATGATATTTCAATTTTAAATCACATAAAGCAATTAATTGAAAGAGACACTCCAAGACTTATAGCATTTTACACTGAAGTCAAACCTCATATTACAATGTTAAACAAAATAATAATGTCAATCAGTCAAAAATTTAGTGAAATTAAAAATGATATTAACCCTTATGACCCAAAAGAATTTAATTTAAATAACACTCGTACGAAACGAGGAGCTTTTAATTTTATAGGCTCAGTATGGAAAGCAATCACGGGAAATCTAGATAGTACAGATGGTGAATATTACGATAAAGTCATAAATGAAGTCGAAGAAGACGAAAGAGCTCTAGAAAATTTAATGAAAAATCAAATCACTGTAACTAATTCTGTAATAAAAAACTTTAACTATACAATAGGCAAACTACAAATAGATGAGCAAACATTTAATGAAAATCTTCACAAAATAGAAAACGCTATTTTTAACATATCAGATAACCAAAATTTCTATGATTCAAAGCTTCAAATTATAAATATATGTGAACAATTATTAGAGTCATTCATTCTAATAGAAAATGAACTTAACGATATCATTGATTCAGTCACATTCGCAAGACTCAAAAGCATCCATCCATCGGTAATCCAACCCGAAGACCTTATATTCCAATTAAGACTAATTTCCACAAGTTTAAGCACACATGTTTTACCAATGTTACCAAATCTAGAAAATATTCCAAAATACCTTGATATAATCGAACTTCAAGCTTATCAATCCGATAATAAAATTGTCTTTATTTTACCAATTCCTTTAGTAGAACCTGAAGAATACAAACTCCTACATGTTTACTCTTTACCAATTTTTAATCAAAAAACCAAATTGTCTCACCTTATCTTAAACACATATAAATATATAGCTGTTAGCAGAGATAATAATCTTTATATTACAATTGATAATTTGGAAAAATGCAAAAGCATCGAATCAGAAACAAAAATATGTTACAACTTAATCGCATATCCAATCGATGAACACGCACCCTGCGAAATAAAAGTAATCAAATCCATAAAGTTACCAGAAAATTGCCAAACCATTGAAATTAATATCGAAGACTACAAGGTACAACACATATCTGAAAATGAATGGTTAATCGTCACCAATGCCCTTTTACCAATCAGTATCCAATGTAAAGAAGATACAACGAAAACAATAAATATAAATACAAATTCAATCCTGAAGTTACAACCCCATTGTATATGTTACGTTGGTTCAATCAGAATACAGTCAAGCAAAAACTACAAATCAGAAGATTCCAGAGTCATCGAAACTCCAAACATTCCTTATGAATGTTGCGAAGAAACAAAAAGTGCGCGAAATGTGTTTAAATTAAAGCCTTTAAAAATTCAAAAACTTGAACTTGATGAACTTAATATTGCAGAACATAAGTTAGATCATTATTCCGAAGAACTTGATGATATAATAAATAGACCTTTTACTCAAAGACATACCCAGTGGTTAACAATTTTGTGTATCGTATTAATTGTACTAATTAGTTCAATTTTCATTATTTACAAATGTCGAAAAAGATGTAGAAAGCAGTTCACAGCAATTATATTCCCAACAATAAACGCAGAACCAGGACAATCCAGAAGCCTATTAAGAAGATTCAGACCACGAAGAAGATCCTCAATTCGAGATGAAAATATAATGGAAATGCAAGAACCCGCAATCTAATTAAACGAATTGTAAGTTTCAACAAATGTAATATTACTAATTTTAATTTTGAATTTTGTAATTTTATCAATTTTAAATCAAAAATTTGTGTCAAATGTAAACTCCAAATTTTAAATAAGAGGGGGAGGAGTGTTACATATCACCTTTCATGACTTATAAATAATAATATGCTGATTAATGTCTAGAATAAAACAATAATCCATTGTAAAGGAATTACGCAGAAACTAAAACAATACCTATATTATATTACTAGATGCACCTGCATAAATGATGATTCTGCATAGTTCCCCATTTCCAGCAGAGATTATAAATAGGAGAATATTCCTAAACAAGACACTTTTGAATTCAACTTAAGACTTTTAACGTTGTTCAGAGTCACAACATTTGGTCTGTTCATTTGCTGTAGTAATAATTATAAAATAGTCCTTTTTGTAACAAGTAGTGATAGTTGTGTTTCAAATAAATTCTATTGTTTTTTAAAAAAGGGTTTTAAGTAATAAAGCCCCAACAGACATATTAGTTGTTGTCGTTAATCTGATATATTGTACGAAACGCTTCAAAAAAATATAATTTTTTATTTTTCACTTAATTTTATAATTTTTCCCCAAAATTAATATTATAAAATCACTACAGTTTTGTATTCCTTATTTTTGTTACAATATTTTTCAAAATAAGGGCAAAATGGTAATTTTTTCGTAAAATTTCTCCCAAAATTACAATTACTTCATTTACACTAAGTACCTCCCCCTAATCCCTAATCGGATCACTATATTGGTATGGTCTGCAAATTTTAATATTTTCCTTTCAGTAGTTTCGGACAAAAATAGGCTGTGATTGAAGAAGAGTCGTAAAAGTAATAAAATATTAAAATTAGATTTGATAATGAATACAAATAGCAATTTAATTTAGAACTGTTATGTAATAACTATAAAACATCATTAGTATTTCTTATGTGAGCATGGTTAAACTACATTAAAATAAGTATGATTTAATTTTTAAATGGTCTTTCATACAAAATTGGTATCACAACATATATATTATCTAATTTTGATTATTTGCCTGAAGGCTTACGACTGTAATTAATTTAAAAACGTTTTCTAATACTGTTTGATTTACGTACATGGCTTCAGTATAAACAATACAACTTGATACATTCAATTACAATTAAAATTTAATGAGAAATAAAAACAATAACTCTTTATTTTAACTTCATCAAAAGATACGAATTTAATGGGTAACAAACACCCTACGCATTCTAAATGACTGATGTGGGTAACTGAGATGAAATGACATAAGAGCATTGGTATGCTTTTGAATAATTAAACTGCTATTTGTCATCCCCGTCGGAATCAATTTAAATGATGATAAACATGTTTACTTCTTCAATGGATTATCATAAATCCATATTTCAAAACCAAAGATTTATTGAACATTTTCATTGTAGCGTTTAATTGAGGTCAACATCAACATATTTTTCAATAATACTTGCACTTTTGCATTCGCTTAGAATATATAGGAGATCAGAAAAGTGCAACAACTTTTATATGAGTATTTATTTAAAGATAAACTTTGTCTTTTTATGTGTTATCTCAAATGAAATAATTTAGAATTTCTTTGTATTCAAATCTTTCCTTTTCACCAGTGTCAACAACAACAAAAATAAAAGAGACTAATTCTGAGGATTTTAAATTATTTTGCTAATTGCTTTCGAATTGTTTCAAAAGAAAAAATGTCGGCAATTTCATTAACATTATGTATAAATAATTTGGTCAAATGCGAGTGGGACTCGCATACTTAGAGTTCCGTACCACTTTCAAGATTCGAATATTCCAGTTTCAGACAAGCAGGGAATGAGAGCATTTTCTTTTACTTACCCTTATATCTTTTAAAGGAAGCGTTTTAAATTTAAAATAAAAAATATATACTTTGATTTTCCAAAAATAGACTTTGTATTTTATCTGCTTTAGGATTCGCTTGATTTTTATCACAATACATATGTATTAAATTTTCTAATTTGGCCCCCAAAAAGTAACATTAGAGTTTTATTTTACTAGTAAACTTTCAGAAATGCCTTTTATAATCTACTGTCTGAGTTTTGAGGCTCTGTAGATTGGAGGAAAAACGGCAAAATAGGTCAAAGTTTAAATTACAAATTATTAAATCTGTTATTCAAATTATTTAAAAATATAAATAAAATATATTTTTCAAATTTTAAATAGTGTAGTTTCTAAAGTGGGAATTAAGTCGATGTTTAATATTTTTAATACCTTTTATACAAATGATTTAAAAATATGTTATATTTGTAATTCACATAATGAGCCTTTTATCTGATATATTACATGATGCGTGTGAAAATTGAATCTTTATTTTCCATTTAATTGTATAATTTGTCCCTAAAATTACTATGGGGGTTTTCTAGTAATTTATTTTCCGTTTAATTCTATTATTTGGAGGCCAAATAATAGAATTAGGGATTTTTTCATATTTTTCCTATAAACAAAAAAAATGAGGTCTTAGAGTTTGGGGAATAACGCGGAGAAAGGGTAATTCTTTTAAAATATTTTTTTATTATATTTTAAAATATTCATTTAAAAAAAATAAAAAATATATTTGTACCTATTCGTCATAATCAGCCATGGGATTTGATATATTACATGACACGTTAGAAACAATTATAATTTTTTATTTTCAATTTAATTCTATAATTTGCTCCCCAAAATGAATATTAGGGGTTTCTTCTTATTTTTCCAGTAAAGTTCAGGTGAGGGGCTATACCTCCATTTTTTTTAATTTTCCAGCTTATGGTTTCGGAGATAAAGGGGGGGGGGGGAATGGGTACAATTTTTTATATTTTTGTTAATATCTTTTAATTAATTTATTTTAAAAATATGAAAAAAATATATTTGTTTTCGTCATAATGAGCCCTTTCATTTGATATGTAACATGATGGGTTAGAAACAATTTTAATTTTAATTTTCCATTTAATTCTATAATTTGCTCCCCCAAAATAAATATTAGGGGTTTCTCCTTAATTTTTCAGTAAAGTTCAGGTGAGGGGCTATACCTCCTTTTTTTTTCAAAATTTTCCAGCTTCTGGTTTCGGAGATAAGGAGGGGGGGAATGGGTAATTTTTTTTTATTTTTATGTTAATATCTTTTAATTTATTTATTTTAAAATTTTGAAAAAAATATATTTGTTTTCGTCGTAATGAGCCCTCTCATTTGATATATAACATGATGGGTTAGAAACAATTTTAATTTTATATTTTCCGTTTAATTCTGTAATTGGCCCCCCAAAATTAAAAGTAGAAGTTTCTCCTTATTTTTCCGGTAACCTTCAGGTCAGAACCTATAAATCTATTTTTTTCAACATTTTACGTTTTATAGTTTCGGAGATAAGGGGGGATGGGTAAATTTTGGTATATTTTCGTTAATATCTTTTTAAATAATTTTTTTTAAAGAGGAAAAAAATATATTTGTGTTCCTCAGAATCAGACCTTTCATTTGATATATTACATGATGCGTTTGAAAAATTTTTTTTTTTTTAATTTTTATTTAATTCTATAATTTGCCCCCCAAAATTAATATTAGTTGTTTCTCCTTAATTTCCCTGTAAAGTTCGGGCAACGCTCTATATTTTCTATTTTTTTCAAAATTTTTGGCTCAGTAGTTTCGGAGATCAGGGGGGGGAACGGTCGATTTTTTCAGTTTTTCCCCCCAGAAGTACCCCTAAAATGAAAATTTTTTCTTTTACGATATGTACTCCTGATCGGGTCACCAAACTATACATTGATACCAAATTTCAACCTCTTCCGTCCAGTAGTTTAGGAGATTTTCTATGATGTGACAGAGGCAGAAATCCTGAGTGATATTATAAGGGTATCCGTATATTGTATATACGGAACCCTAAAAAGGCCCCATTGTGGGCAGGGTAAACACTGGTTTGGGTTTAATGGAATGGAAAGAAGAATTAACGCCAACCCATCGACAGTGCTAAAATTATAAAAGGTGGTCTACAAATGAGACTTATCCGAGTTGTGCAGGGTCTAGACGTCCTGGACTATTAAGAGTCGTGATTTGCACCGCGTCAGGCTTGCTATCAGAAATAGACAAAAAAGTGTAACGTCAAATAAGATATGGTGTAGGTCGTAGATACAATACGGATCTTCTCTAAGATGAGAGTTAATCGAAAATTGCTCTGAATGGATTTGAAAGCTTAACAACTCCTTTCAATGCTATGTTTGACACCACAACATAAAGCTCTCTCCTTGGAGTATAGGCTAGGGTTGAACCCTTTGAAAATAGTAAAAAGCGAAAAAAATACTAGTAGGATGAAACCCATTGGAAAAGGAAGAGAATACAACAAAAATGAAAGGTCGGGAAGTAGGAGGAGGTGGGGTTTTAAGGCTAAAAAACGGTTTATCTCGATTTCCAGCAAAACTACAAGTCCTATGGAAAACAGTTAAATGGTACAGTTGTAGGTAATATAAAGATTGATAAAGATCTACAACTTTTTTGTTTGCACTTTTTTACAGAACCTCAAAGTTATGTGAAAAATTCAAAAAACAAGTTTTTGGTTTTTTACTTTTTTTTTACAAAAAAAAATTAACGAAATTTGGTGAAACCTTACCTTTAAAATATATATTTTTTCACCATATTTTGACATAATATCGAAAAAGCGCCCTAATTTTCAATCGAAAATTCTCATGTCAAAAAAATATGATTTTTTTTAAAATAAAACCCTACTTTCTGATGTGTAAAAAATATACATATTACTATGGTAAATGTCCTCAGAAAATGCAAAGAACCGAAAAAAACTCTAATACTAATTTTTTTAATCATTAAGTACAATTTTGAGGTATTTAAGATTCTATGTTTTGTTGATATACAAAATAATTACAAGTCCAAATATACTACTATAATTAACAACCACATAAGATAATAAAGTTAAATCTATATATAAATAGACAAAGACAAAACGGTTAGGTACCATTTTCTCTTCTATCATTCAACCAATTTTCTTAATTTTTGTTTTGCTTAGAAGCAGTTGACGACCTTCAGTGCAGAATGCTAAAATTTATTTATAATATTGCCTTATTCATTAAATAAATTATAATAAAAAAACATTATTTACGTCTATACTGTCAATAGTGTCAATACCAAAGTAACAGTGTTGCCAGATTGCTTGAAGAGAAAATCGAATGATTGACTCCAATGTGAAAGACAAATGATATTAAATTAAAAAGTAACAAATTTTGACCCGTTTCTAAAGTTATTCTACATCGTCATGCTATTGAAACAGAACCCAGGAGAATTTATATTACATAATAATTGTCATTCATTGGGCTCTCGCAAGTTTGCAACTTTTATTGCGGTTTATCAACTAAAATAAAGTTTATGTTGCAATTGATTAATTTATTTCTGATGATATTTGATTAACTTTAACGTTACAGTTTCGCTTAAAGATTTTTTAAATATTTATCGTATAAATTTCATATAATTTGAATAAGATGACAAAAAAATGTGAATTAATGCACTGATTGTAATATTCAAGACAAATAGTGAGATCTGGCAGCCCTGAACTCATGACTATCTTTGATGCGGCGCCTTGATTTGAATTTTGACATTTCAGAATATAGTTTGGTGTAAGATTATTAAAGCACGATGGTAAAGATAAGTTGAAAATTCCATGTGTAAGGTTCAAGATTTCAGCTTCATTATAATTAATTTACAGCAGGTGCTTATTGTATTTTTTTATATTTTCCAAACAAAACAGAAATAGTCATTGCTTACTATGTGTTTCATTTAAGTTAATGGAATTATATTGAATCTTAAGATTTTGGTTGAAGGTTTATTAATATGTACTTATGTTTTGTAGTTATTTGGAATGTAATAGTAGGTATAACACCTTCATAATAACTTTTGTGTTGATTGCTTTCGTTTTCTGCTTTCGAGCTGAAATCGTTAACTGTGAAATGCCAGAATGAAGGTTTTTATTTTTTACTTTAAAACTATTGAAATTTTTCAGTCTCAAATCAAAAAATATTTTTGAAAAATGTAGGTATTAACTAATGTTTTAAATATTACATTTAATATTAATTCATTGTTAAATATAATTTTACTATTTTTAAATGGAATTATTTTTTTATTTTAAAAATTATAACTTTATATTTGAATGTATTTAAAAACCGAATCTTTCAATTATTTTTAGGTAGGGAATCAGTTAGTTTTGTGTTCATATATATGTTATATAATAAACAATTTAGTTATTATTATTATATGGTTCCATTGCTGCAAAATCCTGGTTTTATTACAATACTTTTACCTAAAATAAACATGTCATTCACATTTTAATGATCTCTATTTAAAATATAAAAAATTTTAATGCATGTTCTGATTTGTTATGGTAAGTTAGGTACATACATCTATTCTACAAAGAAATATATTTTTATTGAACATAATTTTCCTTCGAAAACGGTCAAAGTATTGAGTAATTACATATGGAAGAAGCAATACCTGCTGTTAAATCATGTGAAGACCATCTCTGATAGTTCAGCATCAAGTGTTGTTTATTGTTCAGTAGTAAAATAGTCAATGTAGTAGATCAGCATTGATTTTTCGGACAAGTAGCAGTAACTTTCGATTTTATTATTCTGTAAGGTTGTTGGACATATTATATTTCAGAGAATGTCAATATCACACTTTATTTCTGAAAGACATATACTTTTGATAAACAAACCTCAATAACGTTCACAATTTGATGAAATAAAGTCGAATTTTCTATCACTAGGCGACCACTAATATTTAATAAAACATCTACAATATTTTGAGAAAGTTATAGACTTTTCTTTAAGTTACATGGATAGATTTGTTGCTATTTTAAGATTATACTTATATACTTGAGTGATCTACGGAAAATTTTAGCCGATCAAAAGATATTCCATAGAGAATTGGCAAAGGGGTTTGAAGGGTCTGGGTCTTACTACTTAATTTTCGAATTCGAGTTTCTATCCTTTCTTTGCATTTACCATAGCAATGTATAATTTTTTTACACCATCAGAAAGTGGAGGTTTCAATATTTTGACATGAGAATTTTTGATTGAAAATTTTGGTGCTTTTTCGATATTAAGTACAAATAAGGTGAAAAAATAAATATTTTAAATAAAAAAATGTAGTGGGTTTGGGGTATAAAAAGGTAAGAGTTCACCAAATTTTGAGAAAAATAAAGAATGAAAAACTTGTTTTTTCGAATTTTTGAGGTTATGTAAACAAAGTGTAAACGCAATAGTTGTAGATCTTTTTATTACTTACAACTTTGCTATTTGACTTTTCTCCATAGGACTTTTAGTTTTGCCTAAATTATTTTACCTTTTATACTTTTCCTCTGGGTTTCATCTTACTAATATTTTTTTTGGTTTCAAAAATTATTGACCCTGGCCATAAATACCTATTGCATGCATGATGTTCAAGACCCAAATCTGTATTTTGCCTTCCACTTCCAAATAGCCTGATACTCCTGCTTCCATCGTGGAAGCTCAAAAAAAACCTAGGTTCGTTACTGAACCATATGAGATTCCCTTGGTCCGTCCAGTTTTGTCGAGTTTCGGACTACTAGACCAGGGTCGATAATTTTTGAAACCAATGATCAACCCATAATGAATTAAATATAGTATTACTGAGTTCCATTATAATTAAACAAATTTGGAACAATTGTTTCGCAATGCCATATCTTCTTCAAACTGATGTCATATCGTAAATATTATATTGTTTTTTTTAAACTGGATGTAGTGGCCGTTAATTTATTCATCATGAGTTTTAACTTTCACCAACTAACAGCCAACTCCATCGAATGTTATTTCAACCATTGACACCACTGTAGGTAAATCTAAAACCAGAAAAAAATATTGTTCATTTGAGGCTATTAAATAGGTTACGAGAAAGTTTAGTCCAAAAATAAAGTAAAACACGATATCTATAACGAACATCGTGCGGTCGCAAATGTCAATACATTTTAATAACCGACATTTGACAGGTCATTTCCGGGTGACTCCTTCGCAACATGCTATTCGCTGTTTTAATAAAAACTAAAATCCCTCGAGAGTTGACTTCTGAAAGCGGACGATTCACTTTGTCTGCACATATCAAACTGCCGGAACAAATTCGAATGATATTTAGTTACTTCATTGAATTTTAATAGCGACAGACTCTTGCACATGGTCATAGAGAGTGTGATTTAAGTTCAGTAGAACTAGAACATATATCACTTTATTAACTAAAATTAACGTGTGTAGCGTTACACACCGTAATAACGAATAAAACTTATGAATACAGAACTACCATGCCACAAATAATAATATATTGAACTAATTGATGTTGTAATAAGTTAAGATCATGAGTTCACTTTCAAGCATATATGTCAAAATATGTTCGTTAACTCATGGTAAGCAGGTTCAGACATTTAACACTTTCTTAACTTCTCTGATGTTAAAGATTTAATATTTAATTACTGTCGCATCGGCTTATTTTCATTTCAGATGTAAAATGTAAAATGAACTTGTTTTGAACTGGTTTATAATAAACGATTAAAATTCGGAGTTTTAGAAAATTTTATAAACCAGCAATTTTTCAGATAACATAGATACTATGGCAAACGGTATTTTTTGAGTAGATAGAGCCACACGGTAAAGTTGTCGATTTCATGATTTTCAATGATTCTATTAAATAATACTTATTCGTAATAAAATATGAGATGCTGGGAAAAAAACAATTAAATTCTGTTCAAAAATAAATGCTGACGATGGCCTTGCGTTTGTCTGGAACGACTCCACCCCTGTTTTCGATTTTTTCATGTGTTGAAACTTTAGTCTTAGTTCGCTGAGTTACGTTGTAACGCCACTCATAAAATAAAAGTTCAGGTTGATCAATTCCGTTATAACAAAAGAATAGTGGTGTTCATGTTTCTTTAGCTCTAAAAATGCAGTAGTACGGAGTAAATGCTTTTCTGATTTGGGAATCATGTTTGTGATTAACAAGTATAGAGACTACATTTATTTTTCTTTTGAACTGAAGGTTTAATTAATTATGTTGTCTTGATTTACAACATCTTCAATACCGTAAATACAAATTAGAAATTGACAGAATTATCTCTCCGAACACAATAAAAGCAATAAAAAGCCTGTTGATGGCAATAAAAAGATCAGGTCAGAGTAGATTCTCTCTAGATAAATTAAAGACAAACCCTCCACCCCGGTTTCTGTAGTTATTCTTATTATGAGCGAACGAACAAAAGCCCTAAAGCAGCCACATTTCGGGATAGAGTGCTTGCACAGTTCGGAAGAATCGCACTTTCATAGCTACTAGTGAAAGGCTGGTATTCTAGACTCAAGGAAAAAGTAAAAAATACCGAAGACGTATCCCCTCCTACATTACGGCTTTTTCGTCATCAATGTAAACTCCAGTAAACGGATTGACATGTGTTTGGTTTCAATCTGGTTATACTGTATGTGATTGCCCCCTAGGTATCGGGAACCATCTGTATCGAGATATATATGGAGTACATCGGCCCCAAATCAACCCAAGTCATATACAAAGCCCTACACCAGAGCCAATTCTCTCCTTCTCTCTTTCTTTCTCTCTCTATTTATTTATCTCCCTCTCTCTCCCTCACTACGCCTAGAAATTTTGCAGCTGTTACCGAATTCATTGAAAGAACTCGGTAGCAGAGATGTTTAATAAAATGCGAATTAGTGTTGAACGCTATACACCATATTCCGAGGCAATCTTGAATTCAGAAAGAAAAAAATGCGTAAGTTGAAGTGTGCCAGGGGCTGATATAGATTGAATAGAATAGGGGTAGCCAGGACCGTCAGAAACCAAAACAAGCTTGTCCATCGAGAAGGTGATGTAAGCAGTATGTTAAGTCTCTCGATGAGTTTTCTGGCTGACTTTCTCCACAGTCTTCGGACAATAATATTGCCTACTGCTATTAATCTATTGACCAAGTTTGAGCGGCACGTCGGTCATAGAAGGCGAAATCAAGCCATCTGAGACGTCCCGCACTAGCATGCTAATGCAAGACACCGTACTTCAGCCCTAATACCTCAAAAATTGCTTGAAATGTATTGGACTATATTTTACCACTCTCTCTAACCCTGTCCTGTCAAGGTAGCACTTGGAATCTCTTTTGCCTACGCTCAATGGATTAAACGGTTCGTCATTCTTAGAAATTTGTTCAATGAGAAAAATGCAGGACTAAGGTGGGAATTATATAGAAGAACTGTAAGGTGTGTTTTGTTCTTAAATGTCAAAACTCTTTTTTGCAAAAGTCTTTGTCATATTTAAGAAAAGCTCGCCTGTATATCACTTACTGAATTGCAGTATCCTGCCGAGAAGTTTCCACAATGATCTAGAATATCAGAAAAAATAATTACTTCATCTTATCTCTTGTATTCAAGTATGCTAACTTTTGATTATTGTTAAGACGAAATAAATCTCGAAGTCAGGTTATCGACATCGGACTTGGATAAGTTGCTTAAGCACTCTTGAAAGACAAACGCCATTTGTTGCATACGTACATTAGAATACCAGTTCTGAAAATAGTGTCGCGGCACCTTACGCTGCCATACAAGTTATCCTGTTGAAACAATAGCTTATCACACGCTTACTGGCCGACTCATATATGACCTCTTGTAGCTCAAGTCAATACTCAATGGAACAGAAGTTTAAGCACTTAATGATTGCATGATTTTTAATTAAATATCAATGGGATTGTTTTCTTTCTTGGCACCAAATTTTTACATTCTTTTAGAACAGCCTACTTTTTTTGCCGCACCTTATTTTTACTGCCCCATCCTAAATCAACCGTAGCTACCCCATGGCGTAAGGTCCTAACAGTGAACAGAAAAGTGTTTACTAAGTCGTGGATAGAGCATTGAGCATTTAAGTTGCCCCTGTTCCTCGTCATCGAGCCAATTTTCCTGAATGAAATACCGGCATATCTAAGGCCCACTATTCCCTATCAAATTTGCATAATTGGTATATATAATCGTTTCGTTTTATTTTTCTAGGCATTGTATGTTTGAGAGACAGATGACCTGCATGAAAATAAAATGGTTGAAGCCAAAATATATTCTCGGTATGTTCTGATTTCAATTTCATTGATAGTATATATGTGTTGACGTAACAGTTAAGCATACTTATCTCATTTATTAGTGACATATCATTGTTAAAGTTTTTCTTATTACACAAAACATACCTAAAGTCAAAGGTTACAACGAAATTTAGGATTAAATCGCTTACAAATAATAATAATAATAAAAATGCCTCGGAAAAGAGCCGCTGCCTGGGGATCGCCAGTGCATGTCTGGAGCCGGCGCTGGACATGACAGCATGCGGGACGTCGGTGGCAGGGTGCTGAGGAGGCGGGCCCCTGCCTTCCAAAGAGCTACAGCCCAAGAACAAGACGAACCACAACACTCACCAATACAGTCACAACAACAACGTGACCATCACCAACGGAGTCAAACGAGAACGAGAACTCCACCCGCAGAAAGTGTTGCGCAGGATCAACAGCCAGCGCTCACTCAAGCGGGACTGAAAAGACAGCGCATTAAATGGACTGGCGCCATGAATGAATTTATAATGCGCACATTTTACAGAATTACGAACCTTGGCCAGGATAAGACTGGATATCGCCAAATACTCCATCAAGAGTTCTGTCGTGAGTACCCAGAGCTTCAAGTTACTGAACAGAGAGTCGCAGATCAATATCGTGTTATCTTGAGAAATGGCCTTATTTCGCCTGAACAACTGGATAGAATAAAGAGCGAAGTGGAGCGCGAACTATTTGGTCGAAATACAATCGATCCAGAGCCTGAAGCACCTTTGGCACAAAGAGCGGGCGAGACTCAAGAACTACAACAAGAACAGCCAACCAACGCTGACCTGCAAGAGAAGATCCAAGCAGAAATGGAAGGAGCTCTTAGAGAGTATAGTGGAACAGATCCACTGACTAGACCAGCTCTTCCCAAACTAAGATCTTCTAAGAAACTGGGTATCGTCTTGCAGGCTATGAACAAATTTATCTTGCGAAACTATGTTTTAGGTGCTAATACGTTACAGTCGCTACACACAATCAACTACTGTGCTGCAACTTCGATCTGCAGAACAATTGGGGTCGCAGTGAGACTAAAACAAGACCCTCTTCAATTTAGACAAACACCTCGAATACCACCTTGGCAAAGAAGACTTGAAGGGAAAATCAATTCATTTCGGAAAGACGTTGGAAGACTGACCGAGTACCAACGAGGAGTCAGGAACAACAGAATAGAAAGGCTTGTCAAGACTATCATGGACAATAATCGAATACACTCCCAGTGGGACGCAGAAAACATCACATCTCAGCAGTGTCTGGACAGTCTACGACAAAAGCTCTCCGTCTACACAAGTCGATTGAGAAGGTTCACAACCAGTAACCAACGGAAACTAGACAACACACTCTTCCTACAATCAGAAAAAGGGTTCTATAGAAAGCTTAACAACAACAATAATAATGAATCCCCTAGTTACCCCAGTAAAACAAACATCGATGAATTCTGGAAAACACAGCTTTCCACAACAATCTGCTATAACTCCAGAGCAAGCTGGATTAATGAGGAGGAGGCTGCATCTCAGAACTGTGAGGCCATGCAACACCAACCATTTACAACGGATGACACATCCAATATAATGAAGCATCTCCATAACTGAAAAGCGCCAGGACCAGATGGTGTACAAAATTACTGGATAAAGAAACTGTACGCAACCCACGAAACACTAACAGCCCTTATAAATGACGTAATTACCCACCCACACAAGATGCCTAGTTTCCTTACGCATGGTACTACATACCTGTTACCAAAGGACAACCTATGTGCACAGGACCCAGCAAAGTACAGACCAATCACTTGCCTTCCAACCTTATACAAACTCATAACATCGTGCATTAATCATCGCCTTTTCAAACATTGTGAAACGGCGAAATCTCTACATGGCATATGTGGTCTACAAAAAGACCTTTGATTCAGTTCCACATGATTGGCTCATTAAGGTGCTGAAACTCTATAAAGTGAATAATTGTATTATTAACTTTTTAGAATATGCCATGTCCACCTGGCAAACCAAAATCTCACTGAATGAAGCCAATTGTTCGAGACAAACTGACCCCATTCCAATCAGAAGGGGTATATTCCAGGTAGAATCTCTTAGCCCGCTGTGGTTCTGACTTGCCATGAACCCTCTCTCAAACAAACTGAACTCGACTAATTTTGGGTTCAGTTTCAATCACAACAACGTACAAGCATTAAGGATAAACCATTTGTTATACATGGACGACTTAAAGTTGATGGCAGCTACAAAACAACATCTGCATGATATGCTTAAAATTGTAGAAGGGTTCTCTAGTGACATCCATATGAAATTTGGCCTAGACAAACGCCGAATTATTAATATAGTTAAAGGCAAAATACAGCAGGGGCACTTTGAAAGGGGAGATGGCACTTCAATTGAATCTATGGGGGAAGGTCATACTTATAAATACCTTGGAATAAAGCAGGCTCAACGTATTGATCACATGACTATAAAAAAGGGCCTAACAGCAGAGTTTTATAGAAGGGTAAGACGACTGTTGAAAACCAAACTAAACAGTAAAACTCTTTTTCAGGCTATTAACACCTATGCGTGTTCAGTGCTCAGTTACTCTTTCGGTATGTTAATTGGTACAAGACTGACATTGAACAATGACAACGAAAAGAGCTCTGTGGAACGTACAACATTGCCACGGTATGAAGGAGGAAGAGGATTGACAGATCTAAGTAAACTATTAGATCAACAAATTTCTATTTTGCGTAGTCATTTCCAGAAACTCGTAGAATTTTCTGATCTACATAGAGTCATGTGCCAGGTTGATGACTCAACACCACTGCGACTGACACAATAACATGTCCAATTACACCACCATACCACAGATCAGAAACTGCTGAAATGGAAAGGGAAGCCCCTTCATGGAAGACATATAAATGACGTCAACCAAGATTATGTCGACAATGCAGCGTCGAACTACTGATTGATCTCTGGCCATATGTTCCCAGAAACGGAAGGCTTTATATTGCCAAACATCTGAATCTATCCAGCATATCACAGGAGGTTGTCAAGTGTTCGCTGCAAAAAACGACACGATGCTGTGGCAAAAATACTTCACCAGGAACTAGCACTGAAACATGAATTATCACAGTCCGTAAGATTACCATACTATAAATATAAACCAGAAAATAACAACTACAAGCTGTACTGGGACCGCACGATACTGACCGATCGGTCTGTTGCTCACAATAGACCAGATATAGTTTTGGTAGATAAAGTCTCTCGGAAAACAACTTTAATTGACATAGCAATTCCTAACAATAATAATATAAATATCAAGCAGACTGAGAAAATAACCAAATATAGAGATTTGGAATTTCAAATAAAGACTCAGTGGAACATGAACAACACACGAACTGTACCAATTGTTATGTCAAAGACAGGTCTAGACCCAAAATATCTATTAAACAATCTAAAATACCTCGGTCTGGACGAACATCTTTACAAACAAATGCAAAAAGCCGTCTTGTTAGGGACAGCCCGGACGGCCAGGAAATTCATGGGAAACTGCCGCCAAGGCTCCAACCATGGGCCTGAAAACCTGGCAAGGGGTCCCACAGAGCTAAACCCTTTTGATATCTAGGATATCTGGGGTTTAGTGAATTTTCCCCTAAAGGCACGCTATGCGCGCCTTAGAGGGAGTGTGCTGTCATACATTGAATGGTCAAGTCAGGAAATAATAATTGTTTGGTAGATAAAGTCTCTCGGAAAACTACTTTAATTGACATAGAAATTGCTAACAACAATAATATAATAATATAAATATCAACCAGGCTGAAAAAATAACCAAATATAGAGATTTGCAATTTCAAATAAAGTCTCATTGGGACGTGAACAACACACGAACTGTACCAATTGTTATGTAAACGACAGGACTAGTCCCAAAACATCTATTAAACAATTTAAAATACCTCGGTATGGACGAACATCTTTACAAACAAATGCAAAAGCCGTCCTGTAGGAACAGTCCGGACGGTCAGGAAATTCATGAGAAACTGCCCCCACTACTCCAACCACGGGCCTGAAAACCTGGCGTTCCTTAGAGGGAGTGTAATACATATACACATAGAATATAAAATATAGAATTAACTACAACTATATTGCTTACAAAAGGCACAAGTTTGCAGCCATCTGGTGTAAAAATGTTAATCTAGGTTGTTGAGGTTTCCGTCGATTTTAATTGTCACTCCATTTTTGAAAGTGACAATAGAATTAGCGTACCCCACAATTACACCTGCTATTGTCTTAATGCCAATAAAAAAAAAGATGAATAAGTTTAATTATGATTTCTGATACTTGAATATCTGACTCAACCGTAAGTGGAACTGAAAAGAAATTTACAATACCATTTACCAGTTCATACGACCAAAAAAATCGTAATTTATTCGGACAATGGAGAACATATTTTTATATGATTTTGAGGTAGATTCACTCGGCGCGTGTAAACTAAGTCCAGTCAGTCAGGATCAGGGGCTCGTCTAGCCTGCTTTGTGCCGTCATTGTGTCAATAAAAAATCGACAACTTATCAAAAAGACACGTGTTGAGGGTAATTTCAAAGGTGCTATTAGTCGATCACCGTAAGGGTGATTCGCGAAAAAAATACATCATTTGTTATTTCGAGAAAAGGTACAAAATCAACTTGGGTGGCTTGACGAACGGAGTCACAAATTGAGTGGCCTTCTAGATCACTTGACCTAAGTCTAGTACCCTTGGTTTGGGTGATCTTTCTAAAACACATAGTGTACATATATGGATAAGCCGAACAGTGTAGAATAATTAAAAAATAAGATCACATATTCAATATAACAAATATTACTTTAAATTAACGAAAACTGATTAAAGAATTGGAATTACGGCTTGCCTCCTATCAAGATATCAATGGGGTAAAGTTAATGCTATTCTATCGTAAATTTTACGGTAAACTTTGACTCTTGGTATATTTCGTCTCATATGAAAAATGTTTAGAATCTCACGGAGATTTAAAATATATAATTATATAAGGGGGGAAAATTGACAGTTTAAGACAACAAAATTCGTTCATTTTTTATCGAATCTATGCAAGACGTTTGACCCTCAGTGTCCATAAATTTGATTGTTCATAGTCATCTCGGAATATTGGTTGTTTCCATAAAATTTTAAAATTCTCAACTGAGACAAAATAAAATATTAAGACAAAATAAAATATATGACAACCTGTTTCTGTATTTTGTAAACGTCGAGTGATATTTAACTGACTTCAAATATGAAGTATGTCATCTATTCGTCTGTGATATTTTTATGATTGTTCACTTCTTAATGTAAAGCTTAATCAATTGAATTATATAAACTATATTCGCTTAAGTAGTATTCCGAAGATTGGCATTTAATGAAGGTTCATTGATTTTGCTGAAACAGCTTAATCGATCTGGATAGTTTAAACTCTATTCTGTTAAGATCGATCCCGTGGATATGCCATATATTTTAACTTAAAATATACCATTTTTCAGAAAATGGGAAAGGAAAATTGAATGCAGTAAATCATAAACATTATTTCAGTGTCACATAAACTTCATAAACTTTCAATACAATTGTCTCAATTTAATCGTCAATATAGTCTTCATTTTTTAAATGAAATATTTTCAATTTCTTTGTAATGTTCACTTCAAAAAATCATATAATGTCACATTCTGTCAAAGGAAATGAGAAGATATTAGACATACCAAAACAAAGAAGACAAATGTAGTAGAAAATGTAAAAATCTCGAATTCTACTCAACGACAGGAATACCAATATATCCTTTTCCTCAGCACAAGAATAATAAAGAAAACGAGCAGTTGGCAGATCAGATCCTCGCGTACGAATTTTATATCCCAACTTTCATAATATTGCCTAAAATTGCAGTCGCTCTCTAAAAATTTATGGATTTCTACTTATCTGTATTGATGGAACGCTTTCGTATTTTATTGCTTTGAAGGCACTGTATTTGACATCTTTTCTGTACGATATTATATATGAGTTTCCGGAAAATGTAAATTTCGAATAAGCTTTCATGTCAGATACAGAAAATTCACAATGTCGGAGTATTTATGTCACGTTTACGTTAGGAACGGAACAATATAGAATATGTCAGAAACAACGTGATATAATACTCATGTCAACTGAATTTCAGTAAAAAATGTAATAAAGTTTTTTATTGCATTGTTCCAAAATTTATTGATTGTTTTGAGTTCATAGTGCAAACACTAATTTCAAAAAATATTTAAGGTCTGTGAAACTATCATGTATAACCTATAGTTAGTCAGATTGGTCTACAACTTTCGTAATTGTCCACAGTATTCTAGTGATGCGTGTATCCGCTTCCATACAATTAACGCATTCAGCAAATCTTTCAACACAATTTAAGTGGTAATAAAATGTGAATATCTAGCTATTTTTAAGAAAAGATCGCTCAAATTATATTGTTGCTATTAGAAATTTCGAATATATGGTAGGTACTCTATATAGAAAGACGAAGGGAGCGGAAGCAGAGTATAGCGGGTAAGAGATAATACTTTGCCAAATTAAAATAATAAGAACTTTGTAATGGACATTATATAAAGTATACAATTTGACAAAAATAATTGACAACATGAACTGACGTAATTTAGAAAATTTACTGCTAATTTGATATATATTAGATAGCAATCCTTGCAACTGGCATAATTGGAAAGAGTTATCTTCAAAATTTTATGTGGCGCTCTTGGGCGCTGAATTCTATGGAAACAGCGATGCATTCGTTTTCAGTTAATAAAATTGTATTTATAAAATAAGCAGTAAATTCTCTTAGTTACGATTTCACACATTTTAATGACAAAATGTATACTTTATATAGTTAACTACCAGTTATTTTATGGTCATTATTAATAGGGCCTGATTTAGACCCTTAGATGTTTCCGTAAGTCTGAAATTATTCTCAAAAAATTTATAAATACAAATTTATAGTTTATTTTGGAATTGTTGGGGAATTAAAAAAAACACAAGTAAGCATTCTTGAAGAAAGTTTAGACTGTTGTATCACTCCAACGATATGCTATTCAAAAAAATCTAATTTCGGCAATATCATGTTTAAATTGAAGTTTGACTATCTGTATTTCAGTAGGAGAAAAGAATTTGTTTTTCTGATTCATCGTGAACCTACATAACTGAACAGGTATCACTAAAAATTTAAATTATCTACTCATGGATTTAAAGTGCCTGGCAAGAGTGTACTGGATAAACAGTTTTTTAAAGAGGCCATTATGTAATAGCTACAGGAACGCTAGACCCACCTTTACTAAAATGAACATTTGAAAAAATTTATGATAAATATAAACTAAGTTCATAGCGTACGAGGGCTGCTTTTATATTTCGAGATTAGAGAACAAAAACAAATATTAATCATCGAAAATAGCTTTATTGTTTTTCAGAATGTTCCCCATGAAGATCTATACACTTTTGCATGCGTTTGAACCAATTGTCGAAGCACATTTTCCACTCTGATTAAGGTATCTCCAAAACATGCATTCTAAACGCAGCAACCGCTTCTTGGGGTGTCGAAAAACGTTGACCTCTCAGTTTGTTTTTTACGTACGGGAATAAAAAGAAGTCATTTGGTGACAAGTCAGAACTATAAGGCGGATGACACATCAAATCGATGTTTTGAGTGGTCAAAAATGCAGTTGTTTAAGCCGATGTGTCATTTCTTGGAAGCAACAGCACACTATTATAGTAATAGGTACATATGAAAATAAAGCAAAAACTTGCTTAACCTAAAAACTAATTATATATATATATATATATATATATATATATATATATATATATATATATATATTTGTATTTGTCATAATGAGTTCTTTCATTTGATATATTACATGATGCGTTAGAAACAATTTTAATTATATATTTTTCATTTAATACTGTAGTTTCCCCCCTCCCCCCCAAAATTAACATTACTTTTCCGGTAACATTCAGATGAGCCCCTACATCTCTAATTTATTTTCAAAATTTTACGACTTATAGTTTATAGTTTCGGAGATAAAGTGGGGGGAATGGGTAAATTTTGATATATTTTCGTTAATATATTTTTAACTATTTTTTTTTAATATGAAAAAAATATATTTGTGTTCCTCAGAATGGGACCTTTCATTTGATGTATTACATAATGCGTTTGAGAAAAAAATATTTTGAAATTTAATTCTATAATTTGCCCCCCAAAATTAATAATAATGGTTTCTCCTTATTTTTTCATAATTTTAGGCACAGTAGTTTTTGAGATCAGCGGGGAACGGTCGATTTTTTTAGTTTTTCCCCCATAAATACCCCTAAAGTCAAAAGTTCTTCTTTTACCATAAGTACTCCTGATCGGGTTACCAAACTATACATTGGTACCAAATTTCAACCTCTTCCGTCTAGTAGTTTAGGAGAAAATTGCTGTGATATGACAGAGGCAGAAATCCGGAGTGATATTATAAGGGTATCCGTATATTGTATATACGAAACCTTAAAAATGTAAACATTAAAGCTGCTTATTCTGTACAAATTAATTACCTACTAAACTGTATATTTTTGAAGTCGGTGCCAAGCAAATCTAAAATCCTGCATTGTATACTTATCTACTACTTCATAAAACTTGATTGTTGCTTGGCACCGACTTCACATACTTAGGTAATTAATTTGTACTGAATGAGCACATTTTAATGTTTACATTTTTTACTTTCTGGGTAGATACCTAAAAACATTGAATGTTTTATTTATTTGTATTTAGTTGTATTTTGTTATAATTATTTTCAGCTTTTTAGTTATAGGTGGAAGTCGGTTTTATATATATTTTTTAAATGTTTTATTTTCAACTTTTTAGTTTTTTCAAGTCGGTTAGTTGTTATTCTTTATTTTTTATTTTGTATGTATAACTTTAATAGACAGGAACAGGTAACATCGAAAGCCCAAACATTACACAATGATACATTTTCATTTAAATTGAAAGATAAAAGTTTACGAACAAAATGTACTAGTACACGTTGACTTAATAACCCCAAAATATGTTTATGCCTTATGGACCACGCTATTTAACATTATTTAACTTTTTTTGACAACCATGTATAACTATAGATAATTCCACTCTACCCTATGTTCCAACCATTCTGTACATACGACTGCCTATGGACCACCATACAGTTTTTAACTGCCTTCTGTAATTACATTGTACTCCGCCCTATATTTCTATCATCATATATATGCAACTCCTTCTATCACTTTACTTTGTGATTTTGTTTGCTATAACTAAACACACTGTGTATAATCGCACCAAATACCAGTTAGAGCTTGACATGTGTTCTCACTGAATTTTCTATTAGGACGGGAGAATATGACACAAAAAGCACCGTCTTCGCAAAATGAAAAAAATTTCTTTTAAGTAGGTATTTGCCTGGTAAACAAACAAAACGAACTTGGTACTCATTGATTTAAGAAGCAGAAAATACTATGCTTTACTACCTACATGCTTAAGATATGCATAGAAAATTTTCTAATTCACAATCAAAACTTCCAGTGCCTACAATTCCCGCACTATTACGTTGGAATTAAAATATTTATAAGGATATGTCCATTACGTCACTTCGATGAAATTTCTGATAAGAATATTTCAATTTTCGGCGATTTTCTGTAAAACTGCAAGTTAGACGTCTCAGAAAAGTATATGAGACCACCTAGGGATCTTCCTTAATAGATTACACCTTAAAAAAATATACAGATCCATAAGAGGTTTTTGAAAAATCGACCAATAAATTAGGGATATTGGTCGATTTCCATGCACGCATTTGTTCATTCACAAATTTCATCACTTTATGAATAGAATTATTTTCCCAAATTTAAAGTTTCACCAATCCGGATATATACTCTATTAAACAAGACCATATTCATTCAAAACAGTTTACAACAAGAGAAGAAATCAGGTAACATACATACAAAAAAAATAATACGCCACGAATTAATGACCTCCTCCTGTTTGGAAGTCGGTTACAAATATTGTTATAGCAATATAAAATTATGGTTGAATTGATTAACAGTATATTTAGAGTATCCAAGCTCTGTGAGATAATTATAAAGGAGGGAGTACAAAAAATAACGCATACTACAACTCAATACAGTTTAAAGCTGTAAATTTAAAAGATCGATGATACATTAAAAATGCCAATGTAGTTAAAGGTAAAGTATTTAGCATTTGCGAGATGGGTGAATTTTTGCCATAACTAGTGTTAAATCGTTGATTATAGAAAAGAAAGATAGATCTTGAATTAAACTGACGCGCACTAAAGTGGATATTGTTAAGAATGAATTGACAATCGATTTTACCATTATCTATTTTAAATAAAAATGTTCCATAGGCAACCATACGTCTTGTACTCAGCTTTTGTAATTTGTAAAGCTTAATACTAGCCTCATAACTTTGATTTAGATAATCGCGGTTATATCTCAAGTTTAAATGAAATTTTTTTTCTGTAGCTTTTCAACACGAGAAACATATTGAACCTATGGATTCCATAGAGTGCAAGCAAACTCCAGATGACTTCTAACTAATGAATTATAGAGGATAGTTAGAGACGATGGCTGTCTAAAGGACCTAGTAATACCCAGAATCAATCCTAAATTTTTCCATGTTTTCCTAAGAATTTCTTCGATATGTAATTGAAATGTTAGTTTTCCATCAAGTAACAGTCCTAAATCTCTAACAACGTTTTCATTTAGTAGATTAACCCCGTTTATATTGTACAGCTGCTCAGAATTAATGTGTAGAAAATCTTATATAAAATCATTTGGAAACATTTAGAGATAATCCGTTTAAACCACAATATTTATAGAGTCGATCTAAGTCGGATTGAAGCTCTACACAGTCAGTAATTGTTCTAATAGCTTCAACAATTTTAATCCCATCTGTGTACAGAGAAAATTCAGAGTAGCGAAAACAATCGCTTATGTCGTTTATAAATACAGAAAACAGTAAAGGCCCTAACTGTGAGCAGTGAAGCAGACCTGAAGTTACTTTCACATATGAGGATGTACATGAATTAACTTTAACACCCAGATTGCAATTAGTTAAATAAGACATGAGCCATTGCAGAAGGTTGCCATGTTAGATATTCTGTAGCTTAACAAATAAGGTTGTAATATGAAGGGTATCAAATGCTTTTGAGAAATCGGTATACACGGGATCCACCCCGGTTCTTGTGTCTAGAATCTGAAGTACATATTGTACAATACATGTAAGATTAGTAATCACTGATCGGCCACGGTAAAAACCATATTGATTCTGAATAGTATTTCGTTGAGTTCAAAGAACAAAGTATCGAAGATGATAGATTCAAATATTTTGCCAGGGACGGAAAGCATACTGATAGGTCTGTAATTGCAAACCTCATTTTTCTGTCCATTTTTGAAAACCAGAATTATGTAGCAATTTTTCCATAAAGTTGGGAAAGTTTTCTCGTTTAAAGATTTCTCAAAAAGTATAGAAAGCCGTTTACTAATTGAATACTTGCAGAGCTTAAAAAAATTGCAGGCAAATCATCTGGTCCACTACCCTTGTTAGCGTCAAGGTTACCAATAGCTTGAAGAACTTGCATTTCAGTCATTACCTTTATATCAATCATTCGCGTTATATTCGTTGTAGTAGTTACTTTGGAGGATGTGTTAAAGGTAACGTAGACGCTTGAGAAATAACTACAAATATCCTTGTCTTCCATATAAACAGTGTTATTATAAATTACACGGTCGGGGATTTTTTTGCAATTAGATTTATGAGAGACAAAAGACCAAAAGCTTTTTACAATTGTCAAATTTGATTCTGTATTTGATTCGTATGTCTTATAACCATTACCTATTACAATTTTTGCATTTTTACGCAAGTTAGTAAAAGTAATCTAGATAATCTAGATTATTCCTGAATTTTTTCCATTTTCTATGAATTTTATATTTTTCCTTTTATGAGTATAATTGTAGTATACGAAAACCATAAGGGATAATTTGCGTTACGGTTTTTACTGGTACATTGTCGATATTAATTTTGTTAAGTTTGTCATAAAACGACGCAACGCACTCATTTATATTGTTACGAAATTTATCAAAGCCGACCATGTTTCATTTCAGTACGACACCGATCGCTTCTAGGATAAAAAATGTTCTCGAAATGGCTCGGCGGCTGTGCAGTTGATGATTTATTATATGATGCTGGTTTTAAAAGGAAGCAGCCCACGATCGCGAGTTAGTTAGACAGCGACCACTAGCGTATATTGTAATGTTATTGTGAATCAGATGTTCTGTATAATTTGATGTAAGTAAAAGTTCTAGAAAACTGAAAGTGAATATTAGTTTTTAAATTTTAAATTGAACCCACGGACTTTACAACATTTGGTGATCAGAATTGCAGGATTAAGTGCAGTTAAAATCGTAATTTGATTTATGGAAACCCGTAGCATGGATAAAATGGACGAAACTACCAAAAAAAAGTCAAACAGGTTACGGAGGGACTAGACGAAAAAATAGCCCAGATTCTAGAAAAACGTGACAAGAAGGAGCAACAACATCAAGAAGAAATTCAACAAAGGTAAGTAAAATCTTTTGATAAAAAACGTAAAATAGAATTAGAAAATCTTGTTTCTCCACGATGGAAGAAAAACAACAAAACTTAATTGAGGGATTATTCTTGAAATTTGAATTAACAAGACAAAATGAACTTAAAGTAACTGAAGAAAAAAGACAACTGCAATTTGAACAACTAATGCAAATAGTATCGCAAGTAAATGAAACAGTTAATGAAAGAATTCAAATAGTTGAATCCGACATAAAAGAAATAAATGACGACATAAAGATCCTAAAAAGTTATGTGGAGACTCTTGAAATCAAAGTAAATGGCATCGATTCCATCAAGAGCTAGGTGAAATTTAAAATCAGTTCCATTAAGAACACGGTACAAAGTGAAGTAAGTGAAGTACAAGATAAAATCATTGCCATCCAAAATAAGGTAAAAACAGAAATCAAAAAAATGCAACAGGACTTACAGCGAGGAAAATACCAGCACACCGTGAAAACCAAAGGTTCCTTTAGTAAACCACCCACATTCGATGGGAGTTCATCTTGGCCCATGTATAAACGGCAAATTGAGGCCGTGGCTACAGCTAATGGATGGGATAATCATGAAAAATCTACTTCTCTGGTCTACTCGACAAGATCATCGCCATTTTGGACAAGAGATACGACAAACAATCCTTGAGCCAAGTATACCAAGTCCAAATCAGTGGAAAAACGCAAAAATCCGGTGAAAGCCTCCAAGAATTCGAAGCAGAGATTAGACGGTTAGTACCATTGTCCTACCCAGACCTGCCAGAGAAAACGAAAGACCAGTTGGCCACACAGAGTTTCATAAACGGTATCAGAGATGTAGAAGTACAACGAAATCTAAGACTTAGTGGCAACAAGAAGAGTAATGAAGCTCTACTTCGGGCTTTGCAAGTAGAGGCTGTCATGAACATGTCCGAGATGAGGGTCCGAGCAGATTCCTTCAACCCGGAAGAGTCCGAGTCACCATTTCAAGCGCTGCTGGCTGGTCTAAACAAAATATTAGAACGGTCACAAAGAACTGGCATCAGAGGGGCATGTTACCGCTGTGGATGTACAGGAGACTTTTAACGTGATTGTCGAGTGAGGCCACCTGAACGATAACCGACCAGGGGTAACCAACAGAACAGCCACATGTCCAGGGACCGTTAGCCAGTCAGCATAAGGGGGCGAATGCTGACTAACCCTCCACCAGCCCCCAAAACGTTATCCATCCGGGGATTTTGCCGAGATAGCGGCAGCCTAGTCATCAGGGGCACCATCAATGGCCGAGCAATTACCATCACCATCGACACCGGCGCCGCTGTGTCCATTGCCCAGTCCAAGGTTTTGAGAGCATCAGAATTTCGGCCAGTTACCAATAACATCCAGCTCAGAACAGTCACCGGCGAGTCCATGTCAATTCAGGGTGAGGTAGATGTCGTGCTACAGATAGGGGACAATAGAGTCCTCGTAGCGGATATTGAGGACGATTTAATTCTGGGTATGGACCTAATTAGCCAGCATGGATTTATGTTCGACCCGAGATATGATGTTCTTCGGCTCCTAAATGAGGAAATTGTATTGGCACGGCCCGTTAACAGCTCATCGACCTCCATAAAAATTGTAGTAAAATCTTCCGTTGGAATTCCCGGTCGAACGGAACAGATTATTCATGGGCAGCTAGACAGCAATCCTGAGAGCTACGTTGGATTGGTGCAGCCTGTACACTCAGCTCATGACTACTAACTTGGACGGGCTATAGTTAAAACCGGAGACATATCAATTAGAGTCCTGAATTTGTCCAACAACGACATCAGAATTTCCAATGGTCAAGAGATCGCTTGTTTCGAGCCAGTCGAGACCATCATCAGTTGCGAAGAAGGGTACCAGACATCGGTGAAGGAGACACGGCCCAGTAAAGAGTTCCTACAACAGTTTGCTGACACACCTGGTACCAGAGGAACAGAAGAAAGCCAAGCAATTTATCACAATACACTGGCAAATTTTCAACAGTCAAGATGGGACCACCGCTCGCACTAACATCATTCAGCACCGAATAGATACCGGAAAGGCTCAACCCATACCGCCTAGACGACTACCATTGGGGCAACAACAGGCAGTAGAGGAAAACATCGAGTCCATGTTACAAAATGGAGTTATTGAGCCATCCATCAGCCCATGGTCCGTTCCCGTCGTTTGAGTTAAAAAGAAGGATGGAACCACCCGATTTTGCGTGGATTACAGAAAGCTGAATGATGTCACGAAGAAAAACAGCTATCCACTACCCCGAATCGATGACAATCTAATCACACTAGCAGGCTCCCGTTGGTTCTCCACACTAGACCTAAAAAGTGGATATTGGCAGGTAGGTCTACACGCAAACAACAGCGTTCTCCACCAGTAAAGGGCTGTTTAAGTTATCGGTCATGCCCTTTGGGTTATGTAATGCACCCGCTACATTTGAGAGGCTAATGGAGTATGTACTAGGCGGGTTAACATACAGGACGTGCTTAGTATACCTCGACGACATTCTAGTCACGGGTCAGACATTCGACGACCAGCTGAAGAACCTGGACGAAGTATTCTCCAGAATTAATAATGCCAACGTGAGACTCAACCCGAAGAAATCTTCCATGTTCCAAAAAGAAGTAGAGTTTTTGGGCCACGTCGTTTCCGAGTCAGGAATCCGCACCAACGAGGAAAGGATAGAAGCCAGTCCCAAGAGACAAGCATGAACCCCGAAGCTTCTTTGGCCTCTGTTCCTACTACAGGCGAGTTCTTGAGGGATTTGCCACCATTGCCGCGCCTCTACATCGGCAGACCACTGAGAAAGAGACCTTCCGTTGGAATCATGATTGCGAAACATCATTCAGACGACTGAAGGCAGCACTATGTTCCAGCCCAATCCTAGCCTTTCCTACACAGTCCGGCAACTTCAATTTAGACACCGACGCCAGCAACACAGGTTTGGGGGCCGTCCTCTCTTAGGTGCAAGATGGCGAAGAGAGGGTGATCGAGTACTACAGCCGTGGATTCTCGAACCGGAAAGAAATTATTGCGTCACCAGAAAAGAACTTCTTGCAATAATAAGGGCGGTAGACCATTTCCACAAATACCTCTATGGTCGTCATTTCTTAATCGGAAGAGATCATGCTGCCCTCAAATGGCTGCTGGGCATGAAGACACCGGAAGGACACCTGGCCAGTTGGATGGAGAAATTACAGCAATACGATTTCAAGGTGGAACACCGTGCCGGCCGGTTGCAAAAAAATGCCGATGCCCTATCCAGAAGACCCTGTAGAGCAGAATGCGGACATTGTCTGAAGACGGAACAGCGAGAGGGTATCTCCAACAGGCAGATCCGAGTGCAGGCCAATGAAGACTGGACAACGGAACAGTGCATCCAGGACCAAATGGCTGATCCAGACATCGAACCAATCTTGTCACTCAAAATGAGAGGGGCACCCAGGCCACGATGGGACGAGGTAGCTAGATACTCCGGCGTGCGGAAATCGTTATGGGCTCAGTGGGACTCTCTAAGAGTAGACAATGGAATGCTCAAGCGAGTTTGGGAAAGCGCTGATGGACGAGAAACCAAGTCCCAACTGGTAGTTCCGAAGAAAAATGTACCACCCATCCTGATCGAAGTACATGATGGGATTACCACCTGGGCATGAATAAATAAAATAAAAGTAATTGAAGACGTCAGAGTTTTTTGCCGCAAATGTGCAACCTGTGCAGCCAGTAAGGGCCCGAAAACCCGGACCAAGGGCAGAATGCAGCAGTACAATGTGGGCGTCCCATTTGAGAGAATTGTCATCGATGTCGCGGTCCGTTTCCCGAGTCTGAGTGAGGGAACAAATACATTCTGGTCGCAATGGATTACTTCAGCAAATGGCCTGAGGCATCTGCGATACCCAACCAAGAGGCAACCACGGTAGCGACGGTGCTAGTAGAACAACTATTCACCGATGGAACAATATGAAGAAATATTTATCCGGGAATACATCCGTTTGTTATATTAATCCTGCAGACGTTTCGCCAAGGTCTCACTTGGCATTGTCACCGTAACAACGCATTGACAATGCCAAGTGAGACCTTCGCGAAAGGTCTATATATATATATATATATATATATATATATATATATATATATATTATATTCACTTTGATTCAAATCACTTTTAAAAAATATTATTTATTTAAAAACATACGCAATTTAAAATTGAACAATTAAAATAATTAACTACTTTAATAACTTAATAATACTAAAAGTGATAATATTTGAATGACAGTATTTGAATGACAACACGAGATCGTTTTCAGTTGCTTTTATAACATCGAGAAAAGTGCTGATGCAAGTCAGGGATTTTACTGGGTAAACGGTCTCGTGTAGGTTTCCGGGAAGTTGTTTGCATATAATTCAAGATGAAATTTGATATCTCTGGGACGTATATATATATATATATATATATATATATATATATATATATATATGGGCAATTCCAATACTTTTCGATGAATTTTGTGGGGGCCGGTCACGGATTGACACCAAATTTTAGTTTCTTGTTTGACATCAAAAGGTAAACCTTTTTGCCAATTTTCAGCTTTCTTGGTGTCCCTGGGCCCGAGTAAACACCCTTAGAAGGGCCAAAATAAGCCATTTTTACCTTGTATTTAAAATTCTGTAACTGGACTATTTCTTATCCGATTTCAATTCTAAAAGCGCCCGTTTATTTGTCATAACCTCTAGTATTTATGAAACAGTATTCAGAACCGGTAGTGTTTAGGCAAGATTTTGGGGACTAATTAAGTAAGGACGAAATTTTGAAAATTTTGCTATTTTCTGATAGCCGTCAAAATTGCACCAGTATACTTAGGTTTTTTAATAGTGCGTGCCTGACAGGTTTTTCGATTCCGTTCAAACTACAAGTTATAAAATTTAATTCTATTTAGTGGGTTCGGAGATACAGTCGTTTGAATATAGTGAGTTTCATAAAAATCTCGTTTTTTCAAGTTTTCGAACTAACGGTAGTCATTTCTCGTTAAATAGAATAAGGTAAAAATTTAGCACAAGGTAGCTCTGTGCAAATATAACACCCTCCTTATAGAGATTTTCTTGGCACGAGTCTTTATACACCCTATATGCCCGTCAGAAAATCGAGTATTTTGACCAAGTTGGCCAACTCACCTTGTTGTCATGGGTCCCGTCCCTTTCATCATTTTTAGAGCACTAAGGTATTTGGCGTGCCAGAGACGAAGAAAGTAGATAGTACACCTTCAATATGTGTGGTAATAAAGGAATTTAGATAGCATATAACCAAACTTATGGAAATTTAAAAGCTCTTTAAAATATCAGCTATCAAATAAAGGCTGTTCCAATTTGAGGTAAATTTTTAAGTTTTTAATAAAATACACAAATTATTTGAGAATGTTCAAATCTTTTATTTCAAATGATAGTACAATAGTTTCGGTTTAGTAATGGAAAACAATATCTTCTAAGTGACCACCTGCTGCTGTACTACAAGCTTCTATTTTTTTGCCATATTTTCGATAACTCTTTGGCATACCAGCGGTTCAATTACTTAAAAACAGTCAATAATCTTCTCCTTTAGGTTATCAATTGTTTATATATCGTTGGCATAGACCTTTTCTTTCAAATAGCTTCATAGGAAGAAATCTAGAGGTGTTAGAGCGCAAGAACTAAGGGCCCAATTAATGTTTCCTCTTCGAGCAATTATTCGATTACCAAATTTCTGTGTCAAAAGATTGATAGTTTCTGCTGCTGAATGAAATGTTGCACCGTTCTGTTGGAATCACATATTTTGCACATCAATATGCTCCAATTCATCCCACAAAAAGTTGGTAATCATCGTTCGATATCGATCACCATTCCCAGTGACAGCATATCCATTGTCATCTTCAGAAAACTATGGACCAATCACTCCACCAGCCCAAAAACCACACCAAACAATTACTTTTTGTGGATGCATCGGTCTTCCCATTATTTCTCACGGATTTGCTTCATCCAAGATTCGACAATTTTGCTTGTTAACAAATCCACCCAATTCAAAATGTGCTTCATAGCTGAAGATGATTTTGTTAAAAAAAAAACATTTTCAAGTTTCTGTTGCATGGCCCAATTAACGACGTAAACCAAAGTCTGTTGGCTTTATTTCTTGCGTTATCTGAACCTTGTAAGCCTTTAAATGAAGATCTTTGTGCGAAATTCAGAATAAAGTGGTTTTTGGAATATTCAGTTGCAGTGCACGATGACGAATTGGGTTTTTGGTTGGGTGTTGAACGAAATCTTCTTCCAACTTCTGCACAACTTTCACCAAATTTAAAATAATTTTTATAAAAAGCACACGTTGCTCAATCGAATATCTCTCCATTTTTAATAAACGGAATATTTCTACTTGTCATCTGTCAAATAACATATGATATTCTAGTACAAAAAATGTTTAAAAATCAACCCCAAATTGGAACACTCTTTATATGAACAGTAGTTTTGCTGACTTTGATATTCAAAGCGTAATATCTTCCATTCTAGAGAGTAAAAATCTTGTTAAAAACATTAACCTAAAGGTTCGTACTTATTTTATAGTTTAATAATTTTTGATGAACTAAAGTTTTTTTTGAACTTTTTATTTTGGTATTTTCGATGTCGCATTAAGTACCTACTAACGTCCTTATTCATAATGATACGGTATGCATATATTAACCCCAACATCTTGTATACATATGAAAAAACACTTTTTTTTGCTTGCTTGACTTGTATTTATATAAGTTCGTACTTTAAGTACCCATGATTTGGAAGGCTGTCATATGCCCGCCAGCAATCAGTGTGCACCGTCGTCCATTTTTCCACATGCTTCTCTATTAGCGGCAGCAGAACTTCGGCAGATCTTACATTCTCTGGTCATACCCAAGGCTCAGGTCCTCACTCACATCTTCGATGAACCCAATCACTCGACACTTGTTATTCTTGTTGTTTTTTTGCTTTGCGACAACTATGCGAAAAAAAATCCAATTTGTGCTTTAGGGAGCATCGATGCTTCACGAGATCAAGACATAACATCAGGAAAAATGAGCCCCCGCGCCGCGTCCGTACATCCACAAAGAGGGGGACCATTCGGATCCTGACAATCCTTTTGTTGCCCTTGATCGAAGCACACACGGATGGAAGCGCAGTGGTGGGTGGTCAAAAAGTTTTTCCGCAAAGACAATTGAAATCACCAAAAATTTCGCAAACTTAATCATTATCAAACCGGAAAGGACCCCTTCACAGAGCTACTTGAAGCTATCAAGTTTGCATAAAAAGCTACGTAGTAGTTAAGGTATGTGTTTATTCACATCTCAGCTTAATTTTTCTTCTTCTGCCTTTTGTCTACTTACTTATGGTTTCCATGTTAGTTGCTATATTTATATTTTTTCGGTAGTCCTAAGATTTATAATAGCAATTTGGGATATTTTAGACCTCAAATATGGTGCCCTGAAAGTTTCGTTCCAATCCGAAGGGTATAGACCGTAAAATCCAGAGTGCGTATAAGAAGAGTTTTTCCAAGGTAGAGGCTAAATGCTGATTGGTTCCGCCATTTTTTGCACTGATTTCCGGTTTACCATAGAAAGCGGAGAACAGATGTTTAGTGTTTGTCGCAGAGTTGCCAAATCTGACGATTTAAAGTAAATCTCACCATATCTATATAATTTCAACATTTGCTATTTTAAAAAGTTAATTAAATTTAAGCCGTAAAAATACAAAAACATGTGAATTATAAAATGCTCTCATCAGTATTCAATAATTATCAGAAGAAAATAGGTCAATTGCAGCATCAACCTGATTTTAGTTGATAATCTACAAATTACACAGTGTTGAGAGTTGCTGTTGCGTAACTACGATAGTGGTGGAATTTAAAAATTTGAACTATATACCCCAATTAGTTTACAGAAAATTTTAAATAAAACTATTATCAATATTTTATTTTTTAAATATGTTATTAGTAGGTACATGAAATTGATTATTACCTAATTTTTATACTTTGCATGAAACGAATTTTAATATTAAGTTTTAATATCAATGGCTGATTTCTTGAATGATATTTTTTGATGAGCCGCATTGCGCGGGGTTTTCAAATTATAAACATATGTAACGTTACTAGATATAAATTTATTTAGCATGTCCGTTGCCGTTTAGCTATTTTTTTATAGACTAAAAACAAAATTAGCCTAAAATTATATTATCGCTATATATATAATATTTTGTTATATATTATATATGTAGTAAGCACAGCACACGAAGAGTCTGCCTCTAAACGTTGTTCTGTTTGGCGTAGCAAATTCTGGCCTATGGCCTTTTGTTGTTGCCTATGCGCTATTGCGATTCAACATATATAGGATAAACTTTTACCTGGCTAGTATGAACCATAGTTCAAGCCGATATAAAAAAAGCAATTTGGATATTGTGCAAGAAATACAGCAATTATAGAATGTCGTCTGTCATATTCACCTTTATTTTCATCTTAACGATATTGAGTACTGTGATAAACATGCACTTAGAAACTGTTGTAGAAAATGAGAGGTTGGGCTTAATATATGCATAGCGTATCATTATTAATAAGGACGTTAGTACGTTCTTAATGCGACAGCGAAAATTCAAAAATTAAAATTTAAAAAAACCTTTAGTTCTTCAAAAATTATTAAACTATAAAATAAGTACGGACCTTTAGTTTAATGTTTTTAACAAGCTTTTTTACTCTTTAGAATGGATGATATTACGCTTTGAATATCAAAGTCACCAAACCTACCATTCATATATTTGATAGCTGATATTTTAAAGAGCTTCTAAATTTCCATAAGTTTGGTTATATGCTACCTAAATTCCATTCTTACCACACATATTGAAGGTTTTACTATCTACTTTCTTCGTCTCTAGCACACCAACTACCTTAGTGCTCTAAAAATGATGAAAGGGACGGGACCCATGACAACAAGGTGAGTTGGCCAACTTGGGCAAAATACTCCATTTTCTGACGGGCATATAGGGTATACAAAGGTTCGGGCCAAGAAAATGTCTATAAGCAGGGTGTTATATTTGCACCGAGCTACCTTGTGCTAAATTTTTACCTTATTCTATTTAACGAGAATTGACTACCGTTAGTTTGAAAATTTGAAAAAACGAGATTTTTATGAAACTCACTATATTCAAACGACTGTATCTCCGAACCCACTAAATAGAATTAAATTTTATAACTTGTAGTTTGAACGGGACCAAAACACGTTTCAAACACGCGCTATTAAAAAACCTATGTATACTGGTGCAATTTTGACGGCTATCAGAAAATAGCAAAATTTTCAAAATTTCCTCCTTACTTAATTACTACCTAAAAACATGCCTAAACACTAACGGTTCTGAATGTTGTTTTGTAAATACTAGAGCTTATAACAAATAAACGAGTGCTTTCAGAATTGAAATCGGATAAGAAATAGTCCAGTTACAGAATTTTAAAAACAAGGTAAAAATGGCCTATTTTGGTCCTTCTAAGGGCGTTTACTCGGGCCCAGGGACACCAAGAAAGCTGAAAATTGGCAAAAGGTATTATCTTTTGATGTCAAACAAGATACTAAAATTTGGTGTAAATCCATGACCGTCCCCCACAAAATTCATCGAAAAGTATTGGAATTGCCCATATATATATATATAAACAAAATGTGTTGTAACGGCTGTAATATTCAAAATTGAAACTTCAGTAATGGGAAAGCAGCCTGGTAAAAATACAGGTTTAGGAAACTCTTTTTATTATGAAAGCTTTCGGATATACTTTTATCCTTCGTCAGTCACTAAAAATAACTAAATTATACAATGTACATTATTATAAGAGAGTTACTTACAATAAGGGAGGTTATAATATATATATATATATATATATATAGGTTTGCGACGAATATTAAAAGTGTTTTAGATTGTCCCACTTTTCAAAAAACATGATCCTTTAGAAATCATCAAGAAGACATATCATAACGGAGAAATGCTATAACTTTCAGCGTCATTGTGGAGGAAAATTCAAATAAGAAAGAAAGATAATCGACAGAAAAAACCATCGTCGCTAGGAAACCTTCATTAATCTAATAATAAAGAAGATGAATACCTAGTCAAGAATCTGCACAGAACTTTAAGAATGACAACAAAGATAATATTTTCTAAAATATCCGCCGTTGTGGTATTCAATAAACTATATTTAACTAAGATAAGTTAAATTATACTTTTTTAATTATATTTTTATCTACTTTTGACAGTAAAA
This sequence comes from Octodonta nipae, assembly GCA_034190945.1. Lineage (NCBI taxonomy): Eukaryota > Metazoa > Arthropoda > Insecta > Coleoptera > Chrysomelidae > Octodonta > Octodonta nipae. The sequence goes on along the minus strand of CM067221.1, from coordinate 43,197,401 downwards.
AATAGAACTGGTTTCTAATGATCTTGGGGTGATTACTACTAATTGTATCTAGTGGGATAATGAACGCTTAGATAAAAATCAGATAAAATATATCAATTGCTTCTATCTGGAATGATGTGAAAGTAATCCGTAGAAAGCTAGTTACATGACTGGACTTGTACTTATATAAAAGGGAAATCAAAGCACGCGAAATATCGTAATTAACGTGGATTAATAACATAAATCTGAACTGATAGGCAACTGGTTTAAAAATTATACATATGATAAAAATTAATAGCGTTGAGCGAAACATGAAAACAGTTTCCGTATATTTACATGTCTCTTAAAATTTTAATGCTGGACCTAAACGACACAGACATGGTACGAACTCTTATTAAGTTTTGTTGGTATAACAGAACAGTGTAGAAAAATGTCTGTTCGTCGACATGTTTGTTTGAACTGTGAACCTTTTCACGTAAGGTGCGTCCAGACATGCAACAAAACTTCGCAATGTAACACTGTCGCGGAGTAAGTTTTGACAACTTTTCGTAACAGCGTAATATTGTAATATTGCAACTTCAAGACTTTCCATCAGTTCCCGGTATTTCACCATCACATGAAATAACTAATTCGCATTGAGGTTACACTATTCTGGTGCTTATCCAAACAGGATAGCGTAACAAAGTAAATATCTATACCTATACCATATCACAAACAGTTACACGACAGTATAATAATACGAAGTGATGTTACATATGTAGCCAAACCTTAAGACTTTACAGTTTGCATGGTGAAAACTATTACATACTTTAGTGTCTTCCGTTACAAACTTTTAATTACAAATTTCATAAGGTTCTTTATATGAAGTAAGATGTATGAGGTGTCATGAAAAGCTATTTATTAAGTTAAAAAAAAGAGCGACAGTCATTCGAGGCTGAAGATGGAAGCGAAAGATTCTTACGCATTATACTTCCCGTTTCTTGTTATCTCCTACCTCAGTTTCTATTTCCTTGTGTTATTAGTGCTTATAAATTTTAGGAGAATTAAAATAATTGTCACTATTTTGTTATGACTCAAGTATTAATCCTAATGTGTAATTTAATTCTTAATTTAAATTTCTATAAGTGCCCAATAACATTTGTTGAATTATTAACTTGCAAGTTGAAGATCATATCCGATTTTTTGTAAATGCGGCAAAAGAATTAACAAAAGCCGTATGAAATTAATAGCGTTCTTCCGGACATATGTCAAGATATCGCAAAGAGAGAATTGGAGTTTTTAATAGAAAAGCAAATTTTGTGCAGGTTTTCTATATTAATTGGATGTTATATGAGTTTATTTTCTATATATTATTGATATTCTATAAAAGAAGAAACTCATAATATATTTGACCTGGTCTCTGTTTCTTACACAGTGAACTAAATTGTATGGGTATTTCAAGATCAAGTTAGTGTGTGGTGTCGAAACAAATGAAATATCAAGTTATCCAGTTCATTCCCTTGCTCATCTATTTTCATATGTGTAACTGTGGGCCCCCGTTAAGAGTTTTCGCTATAATAGAACTAATGTTATATACAATTTAAATAAAAGCAGGACAATAGAGAAAACTATAAGAGAAGCCAAATTACTTCATGTCAGCACAAATGCATTATTGGCAAACATGTTTAATTGAAACGAAAATACTATACGCTATCTATCACCCAAATCAGTTATTAAAAGTCGATGACTGCTAGAAACCCTTTGCAATTTAAGAACAAGAATCGATTGCACCTCTGAATTAAATTTGATTTTGTTTCCTTAATTAGTGAACTTATCTTGCTATTTAAGAAACAAAGTTCTTTAGATACTCATCAATTAACAGACATGTGATTTATTGAAATCCATTTAACATTAGTTGATTTCAAATACAAACAAAATATTGCATGTTAATAATAAGAATTTTACTATAATATTGCAATACCAATATTTCCTTCTAAATGAATGTTATTCACTAGCTTTCTTAAAATTGTCGTTGTGCAAAGTATAATTTCTTTTCAGTACCTATTGGTCAAATCTTTTCATATTTCATTGTGTTCGATGCACCGACTTCATACGTTATTACATACGAATTTCTTGAAGAAGTAAATTTTCAATGAGTTCAGATACAGAAAGTTCACAATGTGGAAATATTTATATTATGTTTACCTCAGCCAGAGGACAATATAAAATATGGCGCTCATCGAGAATACATTTCAACGTAATGTATCTGATATAATGTATATTATAGTACAGAGGTTGGTAAGAATGTAATTTAATGTTTCAATATGTTCCAAAACATTTTTGTCTGTAGTTACGTATATTTCCAATACATTAAAGAAATTAAATTTTCTCTCTTTTTGGTTTTCTTGGGAAATAACACCACACTGAGGAAAAAAACTGTTTATTAAAAAAATCATGTTTCAAAGTGTTTTTCTGACTTCGTTGTCAATGAGATTAAAATCTGAATAAAACACAAATTTGAAATCAGAAGACGCATTTTTTGGCCATTTTCTAGCATAACTAATGAAATTTGTTGGTTTTTAGATATACAGGATAGCACAAACATTACATAGATAATATATACATAGTAGTCAAGTTGGTTTCAAGTTGAAAGAACTTGAAAGAGTTGTTCTCAGTATTTATATAATACTCTCCTAAAGAGGAATCAAAGAATTCTGTTAATTCCGTGATCCCATTACTGTTATAATAAAGGAAAGCCTAGAAAAAACCTTATGAATTATCCCAATAAATGGAGATGGCTGTTACTTATTTCCTCCTTACTTATCGGCAGCCAGATACAATCGCCCTCATTTAACAGAATTAATCCAAACACTTTAATTTCGTTTTGTGTTAAGGTTTTTCTTTGTGTGGAATAGTGGAATTGTTAAAATGTATTTTCTGCCCTAGGTCCCAAGCATGACAGCAAATTTTAGATTTCTCCAAATGTCGTTTATTTATATAATTTTTGTATTCATTTATTCGTACATTTAGAGATCTTGATGTTTCTTAAACGTAAAATTTATTACATAGTATATACAATTTTTTTTTAGTTTTGAGTTGCGTTTCGTTTTGTTTTCGACTGATTATATTTCTTGTTTTAAATGTTGTTTTGACATTAAATTTGTTGCCTACTCTCTTTCGTCTTTCTGACAGACTCCTTATGTATGATATAGTTGTTTCTCTAACTTAGATGACTTAAGTACCAGTATTACTTACAGAATTTTGGTATTGATTAATCAACGTTTGTAGAGTGTTCACTTCTATTTAATATTGTGTTGATTTATTTTGTGGGGTAATTGTTTCCAGCAAGTTTTTGTATGGAATTGGTGCCTTAAGAGCACCCTACTTTACTGTTTTGAAATGAAATAAAGGTATATGTCAGTATGAGTAGGTTTCTAATGAAGATTAATTTTTTACTATTAATATGTCTCCGAAGGATAGTTTGTTAATTTGTTGAGTTTTTAATTAATAATGCCTGGTAACTATTCCCAAATAATTAATGTATCGTTTGCATAATGATTAATACGAATTGTTCAAAAGATGTTTTTTCAAAAGATATTGGCGATACCAGGGGCTATCATGCTTTTTAAGTTAAAAATAACTTATGAAACTTATTGGTTCCACTGACAATTTTTATGATACCTAAGTTTAATCATGGAAATACAATTAGTTGTCAAGAATTTAATATCTTTAACCAAGTCAATAAACACGTCGTAGTTTACAAAACAAATAGTTAACAATTTTACCGTTAAAAAAGTAATTGTGAGTCATTGGAACTAACCAATGAAAGAGAAAGCTTTTAAAAAGATATATATTTTCTCATTTCCTCACTTTCTTTCTTTCTCTTTCAGTTCATCTGCCTGTCTTTCCTCTAGGTATAACTACATGAGTTTAAGCAAAATTAAATAAAGTAAAATAATTGTAACTATTATGTTGCTACAGTTTTATTAATAATTCTAATGTATAGCATATTATTTTTTTAAATATATGTGCTGATCCAACATTTGATTTTATTGATCAAAAAAAAAATTATTGTTGTTCTATTAATTTGCCAATAATATTAAATTTTAAAAATGTGCCTTGGCATTTAATGAAGATCACCAGTTTGTCCGTAACTATCACTATAATAAATTCCAGATTTTGCTATGCTTAATGTTTAGTATTAATTTTAACATGTAGTTTATGTTTTTGTTTAGAAGTGAAAAACAAAAAACGGCAATTTTAAGTATCATAAGTTAGAGGTAACGTTGGATCGTAATGATCGGTTAACCCAATATTTTATCACCGGCAAAGGTTAGTTTGCTTGTAACGCAACTAACATATTTTGATGAAAACAACGATATTATACATACTAGAAGTTTCTCCAAGGTTTCGATCAATGGGATGCACAGAGAGCATTTTCTAAACACCCGGGCATTAAAGTGAAAATGGAAATGGGTTTGGGCTTCAATCAGAGACTTGCATGAAAAAGTCAATTCATTCGTATTTGGGCTTAAATTTTGCAAGTAGTTAAAGGATCGCAAAGTAACGACAGCCTGCAAAAAAGAAATAGGGGTCATTAGCCATAAAAAGAACTTCTGGGCATTCAAAATTAGAGTCATTTCTACCCAGAGAATTTTTTTTGAATTCTTGGTGAAATTGGCAGTTTCGAAATAATGCCTATAAAAAATAAAAAGCTGTATATTGAAAGAAAAAACCAAACGTTTCAAAGTCGATTCTGACTTGGTTGTCAATGGCTTTATATGTATTGTAAATGTTAATTGCATCATTTTATTTCAATTGTGGTGTTATTCCCAAGAAAACATAAAAATAATCAAGAATATGCCACAAATAACATTTATAAGACAATTTAGCTTCAGTTAAATCAGCTAGGTAAACAATTTTTTTTAATTTCTCGTGAACCTGGGTCTATTTACTTTGAATGCAATAAACCAACGTACTTAATAACATGAATATCGAACAAAAATATGAAATAGAGAATAAAATTTTATTTAATCTGGTGCATTTGTTGCATTTCTCAGCAAATTATGTGTGCTAGACTTTGAATTATCAGATATTTTAGATCTTCTGCTATGTGAAATAATAGTGTCAGATTCGATTACGATTTTGCGACCTCTATTTACACACTTCAAAAACAGGAGGTACTACATTTTATAAATATTTACATTTTTTAAGTATACATTTTTAAAACTATTATATATAGTTTAAAAACTATTATATTAAGGTACGAAATTCAATAATATGTCATTAAGTGTGACATATCTTGTATTCATAAATATTTAGAAGTAAATTTATCCCAGTGAAATCACCCAATGAACGACAACACATAGTGTTACACAAACTGGGCTCCAGAACTTGTAATATCAGATTAGGGTGCTTCTCGTCCAGAATTCGTGTGCGTACTGGTAGTGTATGTCAGACATTTTCTGACCATTTTAGTTGTGTAAAAAATGCAATCATTATTTTGCAGTATCATTGTTTTAAAAAATTAACTTGATAACTAGATTGTACATTTATTGTTTTAAGGCAGTATAATGTCTGCAATTATTTATAACATCGTAAGCTTCGCAGTAATGAGAAATATTATCAAAACGTACATTAAATACAGGACGATAGACATCAACAAATACTGTATGTCACAACTTTTGTGGCCCAACTTTTATTCTACATAGTATTTATAGTAAATAGTGAATTAAATAATAAAAATTATACAATTTTAAAATAAAATAAAATAGAAAAAATATTAAATAGTATGAATTAAATAGAAACAATAAACAGTAACTTAATGATTTATCTCTTGGTCCCGGGTTCACCTTTTTGGCATAATAGCAGATTATTTGTTTTCTCAAGTTTATTTGCGGCATCTTCTAGTTTCTCTCCATGGTTAGATTGAGAAACAACACCACTCTTGAGAACAAATGGCTGTATCTTCCTTTTTCTTCTTCTTTGGGTCATCCTCAAAGAATCAATATTGCCTCAATCTACGGTTCATATTGACCAGCTACACGTCTTAAGAAATCTATATAACTATGTACGTCAGCGGAGTAGCCTACATGGCTTGGGCTTCTATTTGCTTTACAAACTAGTTTCTTCTAGCGCGACTTTAAAAGTATATGATTCAACCTTTCTGTGTAATGAAAGTTTTAATATTAATTACTGGATTTCCACAACACTTTTCCCGTTAACACTAATATTACACAGACTAAAGTATTTCTCCAAAAACCTATCACTATCTTCTTTATACCTACATGTGTGGCTGCCCCTCCAATTTAACCAGAACTCCCGGTATATTCAAAAAAAAAATCCAATCGCGTCAAACAATTTTTCTTAACTTTGTCAAAACGATCAATTTAATATTTTATTCAGTATTGATGCCTTTTGCAACAAAGTTAAGATTAACACTTTGAAAGTTTAGATTTTGTGTAAAATTATTATGTGCTATGGCTATTATAAGTGTTTATTTAAAACACTTAGCAAAGGATTTCTATATACGTAGAGACTACTTCTTATCTATCCATTATGTACATTTTTCTGTTCATCTTTCTCATTTAATATCTGACCCATTTATATATATACATATAAACAGTGAGGACGCGTGGATTGGAACAATTTGATTTAAAATTCAGGTGTTGTTTTTTTTGAAAAACGCTCGGACACGTCGGTTCTTTGTTTGGACTGCGGTTTGTGTGATGATAAAGTCATTTATACAGGGTGGGCCAGAAATAAATTGCGACCATCAACTTCATTTTTTCAAATGGAAACATTTGTTTTTTATTTTATTTTTGAATTCTGCATTGAATTCTAAGTATTTTTCATGTACAATGTCCTATACCGAAAATTAACAGCCATTAAAAAATTACATTTCTTTCTAAAGTTAAGAAAACAATTGTAAAAACAAGGTGTTGGTTTGAACCCATTTATTTAGGTCTGGTTTTTATGATTGTTGGCGGTATTTTAGTTGCATGATTGGAAACCCTTTTTTAATGCTGGAGTTTTTAACACTTGTTTATTTCCACAAAAAATGTACTATAATTTTACATCAAATAAGTAGTTGTCAAGTGCAGTTGCAAAGTTTCAAAGTATAGCGTGTATAACTGAAAAGCAGCGAATAGAAATTTTGACGATGGTAGGATATGGCGACAGATATCGAACGCATGCCGAAGTTTGCCAATTGTTTAATATGAAGTATCCGGAGCGGCCTATTACATTTGGCTACGTAAGAGACTATTACAAAACCAAACACCTTCCAGAAGATATACAATTAAATGTTTTACTCAATTTACAAGAAAATCCTCACAAATCCAATAGACAAATAGCCACAGAACAGTTAATAAGTAAATCTTCTGTTCTAAAATGCTTGCATAGAAATAAATGGAACCCATACAAAGTTCATTCAGGAACTTACTGAAGATGATTTGGACCAGAGAGTAGAATTTTGCGAAATAATGATGGATAGATGCATTGCCAACCCGCACTTTTCAAGCAAGATAGTTTTTTTCCGACGAGGAAACATTTTGTTTAAATGGTTCTGTAAACAGGCAAAATTGGGCATCAGAAAACCCAAATTGGATTATAGAAAGTCATACACAGGTTTCCAAGAAAATTAACGTATCAGCCGGAATTGTCGGTACTTCAATTGTGGGTCCTTTTTTTATTGAGGGAACACTTAACTCGGAAAAGTATTTAGACCTATTACAAAATGACATAATACCCGGTTTAACAGAACTTTACCCGAATAGTGAAAACCCCAATATACTGGCAGATTCGGTATGGTTTCAACAGGATGGAGCGCCCTCGCACTATTCGCGAATTGAGATTATCTTGACAATATTTTCGTAAATAGACAGATCGGTAGGAGAGGTAATATCGAATGGCCAGCTAGGTCTCCAGATCTAAGCCCGTCTACTTCAATAAGCCGGGAAATATCAAGGAATTAAAGAATAAAATTAGGCCGAAATACAACGAATCCAGCCGCAAATGCTAAATGAAGTGTTACGAGAATTTGAAAATCGTCTTAACTTCCTGACAAAAGTCAGACGATTTAATGGTCAATAATTTGAACATTTAATTTGTTATGTTGATTTTTTCTTCTCTCCAGTTTTGAAATAAATGTGATTTTTTTAATAACTGTTAATTTTCGGTATAGGACATTGTACATGAAAAATACTTAGAATTCAATGCAGAATTCAAAAATAAAATAAAAAACAAATGTTTCCATTTGAAATAATGATGTTGATTGTCACAATTTATTTTTGACCTCCCTGTATAAATGAGTTTATCATCACAAAAACCCAGTCCAAAAAAAACCAAAACCTGAATTTTAATTGAATTTTTCCAACCCACGCGTCCTCACTGTATAAGAAAATAATCCAGATCAGCTTTTGTTCTCTAAGATCATCGATTTTTTAATGTTTTCATTGGTATTTGCTTTAAAAAAAATAAAGTCATACAATATTGATGCCACGCAAAAATGTTATATAAAAATTAATTCGCCTTATGAAATGTTATGAGATCGCATCACTGACATTCGCTGGAGCACTATAAATCAAAATCATGATATAAGTATATTTTTATTTGAGCGTTTACTAACATAAGCAGTTATATTTATGTTCAAGGCATTAAAATCCTTCATTTGAAAGCGATAAATTTATTATTACTTTACTGCTTCCTAATTTTATTTCCAATTCAATGCGTAATGTTGTCGTTGGCTCCAAGCCAGGTAAATATTTCTGTTTTCCTTCACACTTTTTGCAATCTTAGAGGTGATGTCACTGTTTACGTGTATTGTAAGATAAATATAAAATAGGTCAGTTGTGGTAACTTCCAGGAAAGTAATAAACTTTGTTGCTGCTCAGCCAGTATCGCACAACCAGACAATATAGACAATCTTGTTGGTTGACATCAAAGGAAATCGAGATCCTATGAGTTTCGCAAGTCTTGAAATCAAACATGTGAACTTGAAATATATTTTCTTTTTTCATCAATGTCAGGGCAATAGGGCATGACAGAAACACTCCAAAGTTTTTTTTTTAAAGGCAAAAAACGAATTATTATATCTGGTAGTTTTCCAAAATTGACGGACGTTAACTAAAAGATACCACATATTTTATGATAAAGTTTTATGTTAACTTGGTAAACGTACGATAAAGATCCAAAGTAACCCCGTTTCTTGTGACCGTTTGTGGGAGGCAGTACGTGTTCCATACGATAAATAGACGAAATCATAAAATAAGGGGACAGAAAATATTTGAAATAAAATATTTAAAAAAATTAATTTAAAAAACAGGGTTAAGCAACGTTCAATTCAAAAACCTGTTTTAAAATATGAATCCAGTTGCAAGTTTAAAAATTTAGTATATATTTAAACAATGTATGCACATATATGCAAATAATTAGTATATAATAAGGTTCTGTGATTGACTATATTTATTAATTTGAAGTCGGTTATTATTTTCATTGGGTATGAGAAGTATAACTTAAATAGCCTGACTGATAAATATTTATACCAAAAATCCTTGACCAATATTTTGTCAAAAGTCACGGAACAGAAAATGCTAGGGGATAAAAACATTCTACGAAGGCCCAGAGCAGCAAAACTGAAAAAAAAACAATGAGCCAACGAAAAAACTCACTACCTACAGCTAACACCTACACATGAATGTGAATATATTTTTTCTCTTTACAAACACCAAAACGGTAATTACATGTGAAGGGTTAAATAATAGTAATGTATTTGATAATATCACAGATATGCCAATATCATAAAGGGTTTGCTTTCAGATGCAGCAATAATATTCGCCCTAGCTCATCAAATTTGATCTTAAATAGGTCAGGAACTATGTTCATGGACAGCATATCATTGCAGATATGAGTACATAAGTGAAGGGTGAATAGCTTCCTTTGTTAATGTAGAAGAGATTAGATGACATCAGCCTTAAGCTAAGTTTAGGAATCTTAAACTTAACACTATTGATCAAGCCACAATCGGGATATTGTCTGCTATTTAGAATGGTAAATGTATAGATAACAGCATGGGTCTTTCTCCTAGTACTCAAAGAACACAGATGGAAGATTACCAACATTGATACATTAATACTATCTATAGATATATGTCATTACATTTGATGTCTAGGTAGAGCAGAAAGCGTTTTTGAACTTCATTTCAATTCGTTGCTGTGGGTGTAACAATTTGGTGACCAAATGTTGGAGCATACTCAAGATGAGGCCTCACAGTAGATGTATAAAGTCTTATTGTTGTTTTTACACTCAAATCTTAGCTATTACGTATGAATAAGCCAAGAACTTTGTATGCTTTGTTTATCAGGTAGTTGAAATTTAAAGTTGTGTTGAAAGACCACCCCCACATCTTTAACCTAGGGACCCAAAATAAATGGGGTATAGAAATGGAATATAGACATTTAAACGGAAGGAAAAAAGTAAACTATACAATAAATAAATTATCTACTGGAAGATCTGTTGATTCATGAGGGATTGATGCCACCCAGTTAAAAAACGAAACGGCTACATGTGCAAATTCCTTAGCACTTTTATTTACTGAAAAATTGCATACATTTTATCATTACAAAATAAAAACAAATTAAAGTAATATAATTATCAGGGGATATCGGTATTAGACGTAATAAGCAAAGTATATGCACGCATAATAAGGGATGTGATAGAACAGGAATAAAATAACCATGAGAAACAAAGTGGTTTCACAGGTAGAAGGTCTTGCATAAACAATACTTTATTATTAAAACAAATAATAGAAAAGAAAACATAAAGCAATACACTTGACAACAATGTCTATCTACTATATTACTCAGAGACTCTAAGCGAAGAAAATGAATACGGAGTATTTTATGTTTATGGCCTTGTTAGGAATAACACATTTGTAGAAAATCCTTCATATGTTAGCAAATTCCAAACCTTTCAGAGTATTTATTGCCATTGACAACCGGATTCTGACCTATACCCCGAAATGTTTGGAATTTGCTAAATATACAGAATTTTATACAATAATGGTGTTATACCCAACAAGGCCAGAAACTTTAAAAAAAGATGCCACAACTGTTATTCCGGAAACAACTCCGGAGTAATTGTTATAATAAACAAACATGTTGCTAAATGAGGCAAAAACTTTTTATATCAATATCCGAAAGAACCATGCCGTTGCAGTTCCATTCCACATAAGCCAATGTGAATATATATGGTATAGACAAATTATTCCTTCCCAATATACTGAAAAAGATGTAAACGAATTCGACTCACAATTTGGAAAGAATAACTAAAAAAATAAATGCTGTTATTCCCTGAGATTTCGTTACAGAAATTGGAAAAGGTCGGATGGGTGATATGATGGGACTGGCGACTTATTCAGCCGAAGAATAAGAACCCGCAATAACAAATAAGTGGTTTGAACTTCCACCCAGAAGATTATTTTCAGGAAAACAGGCAGAAATGGTACATATTCTGAAAAATGTGGACTTAGAGATCCGGAGAACAGTTAACTTAAACTGGAATCAATCTGCTTTCGTCAGAGTCGTAAATGACAGCGATAGAAACGAACATATTACAAGGTGGAAGGCAAGGTTGCATTCTTTTTCGATTGCGATTTGCGAGTAAATATTTAGAGAAGCTTCAGAGCACACATTAGAGGAGACCAGTTACACAGACTGGTCATTTTCGCTAATAGCTTAAAATGTTTACAACAATACATGGATAAAATATTACATTGCTGTTCACTCTATGGTCTAAGGATAAACAACAAAAAAAATATGACATTAACAGACCACTGTCAACTTTTAATAAAACACAAACCTATTGAACGAGTGAGCAGTTCTGCTTATCTCAGAATTTCTCTAAATGAGCACTGGGATAACTCACTAAAAATATGGAGCAGAATCAAATAGGGCAGGTCTACTTTTAATCTAATCAGGAATCTGTTCACAAGTCATGACATAACATCATAGAGGTAGCGTGCAATGCACAAACATCGTGCCAAGGCTAGAAAGAGAGTGCAATAGAGAAGCCAAGAGGCCATTTCACTCAATTCATTGGGTACACCTACCAATCGAGTGAAATAGCCTTCTGCTCTCTCTATTGCCCTCTCTTTCTATCCTTGTCACGATATTTGTGCATTGCAGGCTACCTCCAGAAGTGTATGCTCTAAGAATAAAATTAAATTCCAAGATAAGTACATGCTGGTCGTATCTTATTGGAAGCAGCTCCTATCGAGTAAAATAACCTCTGGCTCTCTCTATTGTTCTCTCTTGTTAAAATGGGCAGTGATATTTGTGCATTATAGGCTACCTCCAGAAGTGTATGCTCTAAGAGGAAACTCGAAACATTTGAGACGTACTTATAACAAACATCGAAGTTATGAGCTGTATCGGTAAAGGAAGTGGCTAATACGTTGAAAGTTCGGAAACTAAATTACTTGGGACACTTAATGAGGGAACACGTAGGAACTATTAGAAGAAGCATAGAACTTTTCACCGAGAAACAAATGAAAATCCTGAATATGTTTCAAGTGATATCGTTAAGCAAAGATATAACATGTGATCGAATTTCAATATTTCAAAAAGATTTTTAGAAACTTAGATTATGTATCTAAAATTTTTATGTATGCTGTCAAATAAATAGAATTATCGTTTTACTAATTGTGTATTATAATTTTGTCAATACACAGAAGACAATGAAACAAAAACATTTAATTATTATATCAACATCAATATTATATTAAAATAAAATGAAGTCGCTTAATAACTTAAATATCTACTGTAATTAGTACAGAAATACTCCTCTGTCAAAAGCCGTAATAAATCATGAATGATATTCATATTATTGTACTACTTAAATTCAGTTTCATATTATTTAGCGCCTGACATATTCTATATTGTTCTATACCTAAAATAAACGTGACAAAAATACCAGAGCTTGTGAATATTCTGTATCTAACATGAAAGCTTATTTGAATTTTTCATCGTCAGGAAACGCGAATGTAATATCGCAGAGCAAAAATGTCAAATACAGTCAGTCCTATAAAAGCAATAAAATTCGCAAGCATTTCATCAATACAGATATAAGTAGAAATCCGTAATTTTTAGAGAGCAACTACAATTTTAACAATATTATGAAAGTTGGGAAATAAAATTCGTACGCGAGGATATGATCTGCGAACTGCTCGTTTTCATTGTTTTTCTTATGCAGAGGAAAAGGATAAACTTTTCCTCAGCATAATATATACTACTGTGTTTAGGCACTTTTTGGGAAAAAACACAACAATTCTCGAAATTACTATATATTTCCAAAGGTTTTGGGGTCTAGGTCAGTCCCGGTTGTCAATCGCAAAGAAACTATGAAAAAAGGCACAATTCTAAAAATTAAAATGGTTGTCAATAGTATTTAAATTATGACGTAATTAAGAGAATTTAATTTAATAATATAAAGGGTAGAACAGAAACCTCTAAAGATCATATAATAATAACGTTCTTTTAAAATTGGAAGAATTAGAAAGGGGTGATCCTCACAATTCAGAATGTGGCATTCCTAAGTGCAACTTTGTTATAAGAGAGTGTATTCGCATCAAAAAATATTGTTGATTCAGTGATCCCATTAAAATTATAAGGGAAAACCTAGAAAAAACGTTATACCAAAACTTTCCTGATATTCGATTGTTCACAAGGACATGACCATTAGCAATTGCTTTTTTAATCATCGACAACCAAGAACGATTGATTTCTACGGAGGTAGTAGCGATAGAATCATTTTCTTTAAAAACAAATAAAGCAGCTTCTTTAAGTTATCGTTTCGTGTTGTGTTCTTCTTTGTATAATATGACTGAATTTGAAATTGTATTTTATGACCAAGATCCCAAATATGTTCACAAGTTTTGGATTTTTCAAATTGTCGTTTTTTAATGTAATTTTTGTCTTTCGTTTATTGGAACATTTAAGGGTGTAGAAGTTTTTCCAATATACAGTAATTTCAAGAATTGTGGTGTTATTTCCCAAAAAAGCTTAAACATTGATAAACTATGCCACAACGATACTTCAGGAAACAAATATTACAGTATTGAAGCAAAATGTCGAATTTGTGCATTTTTTATGACATTTGTCTGTTTTTACTGTATATTTAATTTTTTCTTATTTCCTAAGATAGAATAGAATTATTAGAGATTTTACAATACACTGTCAATGAAATCACAACACCCCAGAAGAAGATGTTTTAATTTAATATCGTTATAGTATAACATAGATGCTATAATAAAGAGTAAATGAATGAATTTGAACAACAAATACCACGGAGTTTAAATTTTTATAATTAATTTTGTTAATAATGTATTTATCCACCGCGGTTATCGTTACACTCCCCAAGACTCATGGCATTGATTTAATAAGGTGGTCTATTTCTTCTTGAGTAGTATCTCAAGATACCCGTATTTCATGTCTTAGAACCTCCAAAAGTTCGTCTGGGCTGGGACAGATTTCCGAGCCTTCTACCCATCATATCCCAAACATGATCTATGGGCGAAAGATTGGAGGATCTAATTGTTTTCTGAATGTTATTTGTGGCATCTTCTAGTTTATTTTAGATTTTCTTGGGAATAATACCACATCAGAGTTCAAACTTGTGTATATTTTAAAACCAAACGTTTCAAAATCCTGTCGGATTTCGTTTTCAATGGATATAAATTTATAAAGTAAAATTGAAATATATGACAATTATTTTGACAAATATGTTTACGTTACTATGGAATTTCTTTGATTTTAAATATACAGGGTGCACAAGAAATTCAAAAGATTCGCATGGGTCTCTTAAAAAAGTTTAAACTAACTCGAGCAACATGAGGCCGAGCGTCATATTGTCAAAATATGGGATCCATGAGCCGATTAATGTAAGGGAGTCATATTGCCTCGAACAAATTAAATATGACCTACTACCATGTGGATTAGCAGTCCATACGCAGCAGGCGTTCGGTATACATGTCGCTCAACATCAAATTAAGGTTGACGACTTTTTTTTTCATCGTCATCTAACCGTTCTTCAGTCATCATATCCACCCAAACAGAATCAAGATTCATCAGAATAGACGACCTAAGGCCATTCCACATTCCAATGTTATCGTTCTCTGCAGCATTTAAGTCTTTGACGTCTATGCTCAGGGATCAGAGGTAGCCCAAGATGGAGTCGATAATGCCGCAGTCCAAACGAACGTATACGGCGTTAAACAGTTCGACCACTTACAAGATGGCATTGTTCTTCTAGCGAGTCATCAGCCAAATATCGAGTTGTCTTAGAGGTCGATCTTCAACTTCAAATACATATACCCCTTCGACGTCCTCTGCCTACTATTCTCCGATTTAGGGTATTATCAAACAACGTTTGACAATATCTTATAACACTAGTTAGATTTCTGTTCATGCAGTTAGATTTCTCAAATTGAAAAACAGCCTCCCGTTAACCAATAATTCACTCTTTGAAATTCACTTAGCTGGCGATACATTCGGAGTACACGTACTCTAGGCATTTTAACATTCCTAAATATTGATTATGGATCAGATAGTCAAACATCAAACAGTGTATTTTGCTAAATAAAAAAACTTCAAAAACGACGAAAATATTAATTGATAAAAAATCGTTTACATGAAAAAACATTCACCAAACTTTAGTAAATTTTAATCATTTACTCCTGACTAATAGCTTCTATGTTTCACCAAAACAAATATTAACTTTAAACATCTCCTTCTAGGTATTGCGATTTCTTTCTAAGTGAGTTTGGTTTAAGATGTATTGTTACTAATTACTATCATCACAAAACATGATAAATTTTTATTATTGCCGAATTCACCAAATTATGTTTTTATTGGTATTCAAATTATAAGATGAGATTAACTGAAAGTTGGCTGACATTTTCTGTAAATAATTGTTAACTAATGGATTTCAAACGGTTAGAAGTTTTCACTTTGTCTGTATATACACTGTATATACTTTACTTGGAATAGGGAAATCCGACTTGACCATACAATGTATGGCATCACACTCCCTCTAAGGCACGCCATAAGCGCCTTTAGGGGAAAATTCACTAAACCCCAGACATCCTAGATATCAAAAGGTTTTACCTCTGTGGGAGCCCTTGCCAGGTTTTCAGGCCCGTGGTTGGAGTCGTGGCGGCAGTTTCCCATGAATTTTCTGACCATCCGAGCTGTTCCTAACAGGACGGCTTTTTGCACTTGTTTGTAAGTTGTTCGTCCAGACCGAGGTATTTTATATTGTTTAATAGATGTTTTGGGACTAGTCCTGTCGTTGACATAACAATTGGTACAGTTCGTGTGTTGTTCATGTTCCACTGAGTCTTTATTTGAAATTCCAAATCTCTATATTTAGTTATTTTCTCAGCCTGCTTGATATTCATATTATTGTTGTTAGGAATTGCTATGTCAATTAAAGTGGTTTTCCGAGAGACTTTATCTACCAAAACTATATCTGGTCTATTGTGAGCAACAGACCGATCGGTCAGTATCGTGCGGTCCCAGTACAGCTTGTAGTTGTTATTTTCTAAAATAGAACAGTTTATATTTATAGTATGGTAATCTTACCGACTGTGTTAATTCAAGTTTCAGTGCTAGTTCCTGGTGAAGTATTTTTGCCACACATCGGGTCGTTCTTTGTATTCAGTTGCAGCGAACGCTTGACAACCTTTTGTGATATGATGGATAGATTCAGATGTTTGGCAACCGTACCTGCATCTATCGTTGTTAATAGAAGGGTCTTTAACGATGTACTTCAGGTAGTTCTTAGTTGGAATTACTTGATCTTGGATTGGCAATATAAAGCCTTCTGTTTCAGGGAACATATGACCAGAGATCAACAAGTAGTTCGACGCTGCACGGTCAACATAATCTTGGTTGACATCATTTATATGTCTTCCATGAAGGGGCTTCTCTTTCGATTTCAGCAGTTTCTGATCTGTGATCTGGTGGTGTAATTGGACATGTTGTTGTGTCAATCGCAGTGGTGTTGAGTCATCAACCTGGCACATGACTCTTTGCAGATCAGAAAATTCTGCGAGATTCTGGAAATGACTACGCAAAATAGAAATTTGTTGATCTAATACTTTACTTAGATCTGTCAATCCTCTTCCTCCTTCATTCCGTGGCAAAGTTGTACGTTCGACAGAGCTCTTTGGATTATGATTTGAGCTTTTGATAGTAAAACTCGAACTTTTCGTTGTAATTGTTCCATGTCAGTCTTGCACCAATTAACTATACCGAAAGAGTAACTGAGCACTGAACATGCGTAGGTGTTAATAGCCTGAAACATATTTTTACTGTTTAGTATGGTTTTTAGCAGTCGTCTTACCCTTCTATAAAACTCTGCTGTTAGGTCCTTTTTCATAGTCAAGTGATCAATACGTTGAGCCTGCTTTATTCCGAGGTATTTATAAGTATGAGCTTCCCCCATATATTCAATTGAGGTGCCATCTCCCATTTCAAAGTGCCCCTGCTGTATTTTGCCTTTAACTATATTAGTAATTCGGCATTTGTCTAGGCCAAATTTCATATGGATGTCAATAGAGAACCCTTCTACTATTTTAAGCATATCATTCAGCTGTTGTTTCGTACCTTCCATCAACTTTAAGTCGTCCATGTATAACAAATAGTTTATCTTTAATCTTGGTACATTGTTGTGTCTGAGACTCAACCCAAAATTAGTCGAGTTCAGTTTGTTTGAGAGAGGGTTCATGGCAAGATAGAACCACAGCGAGCTAAGAGAGTCTCCCTGGAATATACCTCTTTTGATTGGAATAGGGTCAGTTTGTATCGAACAGTTGGCTTCATTCAGTGAGATTTTGGTTTTCCAGGAGGACATGGCATATTCTAAAAAGTTAATAATACAATTATTCACTTTACAGAGTTTCAGTGCCTTAATGAGCCAATCATGTGGAACTGTATCAAAGGCCTTTTTGTAGTCCACATATGCCATGTAGAGATTTCGTCATTTGGCGTGGGCTTGATTGCAGACAACGGAATCAATTATCAGTTCTTCTTTGCAACCCATCGAATTTTTCGCGCATCCCTTTTGTTGTTGAGTAATTATGTTGTTCAGTTCACAATGTTTGAAAATGCGATGATTAATGCACGATGTTATGAGTTTGTATAAGGTTGGAAGGCAAGTGATTGGTCAGTACTTTGCTGGGTCCTGTGCACATAGGTTGTCCTTTGGTAAGAGGTTTGTAGCACCATGCGTAAGGAAACTAGGCATCTTTTGTGGCTGTGTAATTACGTCATTTATAAGGGCTGTTAGTGTTTCGTGGTGTTTTCCAGTTATGGAGTTGCTTCATTATGTTGGATGTGTCTTCCGTCGTAAATGATTGGTGTTGCATGACATCACAGTTCTTAAATGCAGCCTCCTCCTCAATAATCCAGCTGGCTCTGGAGTTATAGGAGATTGTTGTGGAAAGCTGTGTCTTCCAGAATTCCTCGATATCTGCTTTACTGGGGTAGCTAGCGGCTTCATTATTATTGATGTTGTTAAGTTTTCTATAAAACTCTTTTTTTGATTGTCAGAAAAGTGTGTTGTCTAGTTTCCGTTGGTTACTGATTTTGTACCTTCTCAATCGACTTGGGTAGACGGAGAGCTTTTGTGGTAAATTGTCCAGACACTGCTGAGATGTGAAGTTTTCTCCATCCCACTGGGAGTGTATTCGGTTATTGTCCATGACAGTCTTGACAGGCCTTTCTATTCTGTTGTTCCTGACCCCTCGTTGGTACTCGGTCAGTCTTCCAACATCTTTCCGAATAGAATTGATTTTCCCTTCAAGTCTTCTTTGCCAAGGTGGTATTCGATGTGTTTGTCTAAATTGGGAGGTTCTTGCTTTGGTCTTATTGCGACCCCCAATTGTTCTGCAGATGGAAGTTGCAGCTCAGTAGATGATTCTGTGCAGCGACTCTAACGTATTAACACCTAAAACATAGTTTGGCAAGATAAACTTGTTCATAACCTGCAAAACGATACACAGTTTCTTAGAATATCTTAGTGTGGGAAGTGCTGGTCTACTCAGTGGATCTGTTCCACTATACTCTATAAGAGCTCCTTCCATTTCAGCTTGGATCTTCTCAAGCAGGTCAGCGTTGGTTGACTGTTCTTGTTATAGTTCTTGAGTCTGGTCCGCTCTTTGTGCCAAAGGTGTTTCAGGCTCTAGATCGATTGCGCTCCACTTCGCTCTTTATTGTGTCCAGTTGTTCAGGCGAAATAAAGCCATTTCTCAAGATGACAAGATATTGATCTGCAACTCTCTGTTCAGTAACTTGAAGCTCACTACAGAACTCTTGATGGAGTATTTGGCGATATCCAGTCTTGTCCTGGCCAAGATTCGGAATTCTGTAAAACGTGCGCATTATAAATGTATTCATGGCGCCAGTCCATTTCATGCGTTGGCTTTTCAGTCCCGCTTGAGTGAGCGCTGGCTGTTGATCCTGTGCAACACTTTCTGCGGGTGGAGCTCTCATTCTCGTTTGACTCCGTTGGTGATGGTCACGTTGTTGTTGTTACTGTATTGGTGAGTATTGTTGTGGTTCTTCTGGTTCTTGGGCTGTAGCTCTTTGGACGGCAGGGGCCCGCCTCCTCAGCACCCTACCACCGACGTCCCGCATACTAGTATGTCCAGCGCCGGCTCCAGACATGCCCCGGCGATCCCCAGGCAGCGGCTCTTTTCCGAGGCATCTACTCCCTAGCTCCATTTTCATGGGTGGTGTCACCAATTGACCCATGTAACCCAGGTAACTCGGACCCGTGAGGTTGTCAGTTCCCAGATGAAATGATTTAAACCAGAACATCCCGGGCGGATTGTGGAGAAGGAAGCAAAGCTAGGTAGTAGGTCAGCGGATAGCTGCACCTTCAGTCGCCTCATACGACAGGGGGTGGATACCGTGGTGCTATTCTAACCCGAACACCACACGGGTAGGGAAATGATTATTATTAATATTAGGAAAAACACTTATTCTTTACAAAAGTATTTATACACAGTTCGAAACCTACAACAAAATCATCACACGTTATTTTTTGATTTTATACGAGGATTGTCAAAAACAAGAGTTTCGTTTAAATCTCAAAAATTAAGAACATAGATTTTTATAACTAACTTGGTTACCATGAGAACTTTTTGCAAAACACCAACAAACACAACTCCACACTAACAAAAGCTCAGCAAAATTAGGCCTAAAACCAATATAAATAAGAATGGGTTTTTTAATCATCAATCTCTTGACACTAAAAATGATGAGATACATCCTAATATTTTTCGGTTTATTAGTTTAGTTAGGATGTTTCTCATCATTTTCCTTGACAAAGACATTAGTCGAAACGCTTCGGACAGTTTTTTAAAAAACGTAAATTGTGGATATTGCAATTGTAGTATCAGTTAAGTATTATAATGAATTTCCAACAAGTATCGACCGAATCAATTCAGAACATGCACAGGAATAAGACCGAGAACCCTCTACTCATCAATCTCATAATGGATGAAATAATAAAGGCTGTGAAGAAAAGTAAATCTTATAGATGTGAAACAACGAACTAAAAATCTTCTGATACGTGAATGATGCCACCCTCGAAAAGATACGATGACTTACAAAGATTGGCCCACAAGTTCAACACCGGAAGAAAAAATGTCCACTTTGGCAATCTCAGCTCAGAAAACGAAAATGATTCCGATTAACAACGGGCAACTATCTGGGAATCCCCTTAGCCAGCTACGAAGTTATGGAAAACGAATTAAAAAGCCAAATACAGAAAGCCTGTAGACCATACAGGATTGCTTAAATAACATAATATGGAAATACAAACATATTAGGATGGACACTAAGAAAAGGATTTACAAAGCTAATATAAGACCAACAATGACACACACGGCAGAAACAAGACTGACACTTCCAAAATACAAATGATTGCTACAGAAGGCAGAGATGAGAATACTAAGAAGAATCATAGGGGAAAATACTAAGAAATCGAATAAAAAATGATGAAATTAGAACAACATGCAACTTGGAGAAAATTAACGAGCTGATATTAAAAAGGAAAAGAGAATGGAACAAACTGTTTATCAGAATGACAGACGATAGTGTATTAGGAAGGGACAAAACGACAGCACGTAGAAGAGCTGTAGGTAAACCCCTAAAAAAAACTAAGTGTTAATATAAATAAAAAGACAACTCAATAAAGGAACTGGTAGAACTGCCTAAAAAAGATGAAGAAGACCAAAACCACTACATGGCAGATGCATATGATTGCATAGTTTTTGTTCTTATCAACTTTATTTCGTAACAAGCATATTGTTTTGTGTTTCTTATTCTTTTGTGCTCGTTATTGCATGAACTACTATGTCTACCCTAATATTGCCTAGATTGAACAGTAAGTATTAGGACGTTATAACATTTTCCAATGTTTTATAAAATATCTTTAATAAAAAATCGTCGTTAAAGATATTTGATAGTGTAATAACTAATGTTTTATAAAACAACTAGCGGTCGCCCAGTGGTCGAAATTCGACCCTAATTCATTAAAATTATGAGTTGAACATTGTTGACGTTATTTTGTCTGTATAAGATATAGGGTTGAGGCGAAATTAGAAAAGTACGCCAAGCCTTTGCTATCCTTATTATTTCATTTGAATTACATTTATAGAAATAATTCACGAAATATTTTTTTATTTATGTATATAATTGTAGGATTATTTTTACATAAATATGTCTATGCAACATGTTCGATCTAATTTTCGCGGATTTTTTTTGTAATCTAAAAGTTTTCGTTTCCGATTTAAAAAATAGTGATGACAAACAACCCAATGAAAACTCTAATATTTAATGACATTTCCATTATCCGCTGATTGATGATTTGTTGCACAACACTTTCGGAATATTGTGAAAATTATATTACGAGTATATTAATGACAGAATAATAATCACAACAAAAAATTACAAATATTATTTTCTACGAAAGTTAGTACTACTTGTTCGAAAAATCAATACTGATCTATAATTTACAACACTAAATATTTTCCTATTGAACTATAGGCAACTCCAAAGATAGTAAAAGATGGTCATCACTTGGTCTAAAAGAGCGTTACCCAGCCACTGCCGTGTTTATCGTTTGAAAACCACCCTAGCATATATTATTAAGCAGTGGTTTCTGTTCTCGTGTAGAGCGTTTTGGATTTTAAATTTTTTGAACATTTAGGTTGTGAATTTTAAAGCAAGCAGTGTACGATTTCAAAGGTAATATGTACGTAAAAAAATATATTTTACTCGAGAATAAATAATAACTTAACCTAATATATTCAAACAACTTTTTAAAATGTTTTTAACAGGCAGAAATTTGCAGCAATGGGACCATGTAATGTAAAATTAATTAACTATAAGATACCCACATTGTCAGAAAACATTAATTTTCAGTATGATTTTCAATATAAAAAATTTACTTACCAATGTATTAACTCATGAGGATTTCTGTTTTATGTAAAAAATATAAAGAAATAGGAATCACATACTGTTAATTAATAGTAGTTAAATACACCTATTTTTTCGAGATTTTTTTTCTGTGAATTGAAATTGAAACCTTGTAAATACTTTGAAATCTTGTCTTACTGAATTGAAAACTTTTAACCTAATCACTGCAAAAGTAAAAGGAGAACACACTCTGTGTCCACAAAATGGTTTCAATTTTTGGGAGCCACTAGTACCGACCGGGTAATTTGTTCGTAGAAATCAGTTTCTACGAACAAACCTACGTGAATAAAATTAGGTTAATGTGAAGAATTCACTTCCAAAAAATGCAAATTTAACCATAACAGTTCAACAACCAGATTTATATTTAACATTAATAAAGTGTTAAGTCAATCAAATACCTTGTATATAGATAAAAATGATTTTCAAGCAAAATTTTATTTGCACATTTTTTTAGGAGTCAAGATAAATATCCTACATAAATTAAACTCTGAAGAACCCATTATTATATAATTTACTAAACTGACTATGACATTGTCGATCAACTCGAGAACTTCAACAAACTTCTGCAGATATTTTTCCAGGGACATTCACCAGGCGTACCTTTGGAAATATTTAAAATACAACTACAGCAGAAAGATGCCAAAAATAGTCATTTAATTGTAATGGAGTTTTTTGTCCAACTAGACAAGAAAAAATATATGGAAAACCAGTGTGTGAAAATGTTAGAATCCTTGAAAAAGAAACTATTCTAGAACAAAATGCAAGTGAAATTTCTTCCATAATGATAACAGAAGAGATAACTTAATTATAGCAGTTTATTCAGTGATAGAACGAATTGTTAATTACTTTTTATCCAGGGAGAGGTGAACAAGGAAGTAGAAACACCAACTTTGTAAAGGGACACTTTTCAAAGTAAATATGTAATATGAACACAAGAATGTAAAAATAAATAATTTTTATTTACATCTAATTCACCAACATCTATTTGTTAATAAGTATAAAAATATTACAAATATACAAATTTTTCCCAATGTTTAACTGTTTCAAAAAGTTTTATAACAAAATAACAATCATAAAATCCCTCCGTTGTATAAAATTCAAACCTGGGACACACGCTTATTAATTAATATCACAATTAACACACTATAAACTCATATCACTTGCAGAGATTACAAAAAACGGAGACTATCATTTACAAAAAGAAGTTCACATAACAGATTTTCTACGTTATATTTACGATTTTTACTAATAATTACATCATTCTCACTTTTTCAGCCGCTTCACTTCTAAATGTAGGATTTTTGTATTTCAATCTGTTGACAATTAACTTCATAACATACCCTGTGGTCACACTTGCGCCATTCTGATCATTTCTTGAACTTCTTATTTGAAACCGTCCGCTGGACACTTTTTCAGTTTTATTCCCATATAAATTTGTCCTCCTTTTACTCTCCTTACACTCCATATACAAAACTAATGAATAATAATGCATTCAGTGTTGTCCGATCTAACTATTTATCGTGTATTTGTGCATAATTTCACAATTATCTGTAATCTTAGTTAAACTTATATGAAAGTTACCCGACAAAAATAAAATGACTCTAAATTAAAAGTATAAGGTTAAAATAAAGAAGATATCAGAAATAAATTGATGAGGTGCAACAAAATTCTGTTTTAGTTGTCAAACCATATTTACAATGCAATGAAAGTTGCAAACTGCAAACTTGCGAGCGCCTAATAAACGGCGATTATTATGTATTATAATTTTTCGTTGGTTTTATTTCATAGCATGTAAGCTAACTTTAGCGAAGGTCCAAAACTTTTAGTTTCACATTTTATTTAGTTTGTCTTTCACATTGGAGTCAACCTATCTTATGATTTTCTCTCCAAGCAATCTGGCGGCACTGGTGGGCAATTGACAGTATGCATGTAAATAATGATTTTTTTATTATTTTATTATTTAATTATTGAACCAATATTATAAATTAATTTTAGCTTTCTGCACTGAAGGTCGCCTGTAGCTACTAAAGAGTTGTTAAGTGACAAGAAAAAATGTTACCTAACAGTATTTTCTTTGCCTATTTATATATAGACTCTTTGACAAATATCACGTATCTATTCACACATTTTATAAAAGATTTTTGACATTATTTGTCAGTGAAAATTAAGAAATGCGGCTGCCAACCTTATTGTAGAATTGTACATAAAAAATCTTATTTCTTGAGTATGAAGAACATTGCACCTATCCATAAACATCAAATAAACATATTATGCTGAAATTCTGATTTCGAACAAATTTCAAAAATATTAATGAGAGAAGACGTATTTATTTAATAGAGTGTTGTATTGGAATTGTGGCATATCAATACTCTATAGATCCTCTTCCATGAAGAATGTCCTAATACGATTGTGTCGAAGGTTTTGGGAAAATTATTTATAAAATTCAGTGAAAGTGGATCGGTTATGAATGTAAAGAAATCAAAGAAAATATGCGACGAAAATGACACAGTTACATTATTGGCAAGAGGTTTAATTTTAGATAACCAGAAATATCTTTAAGGAAACCTGCATAACTACTGGGTTTAAATATAAGTGACTCGCAAACAATTTTTGGAGAAAACAAAAACTAAACCTTTAAAGCCAAAGCTGCAGCTTACAGTTGAATCTTGAAAACTACCTTAAACTAAAACTACCGAACCAATGTGTGGAGTTTTTTGCATCTAATTATTGGTCCATATTATATAGAGGAACATTCAAATAAACACATGTATTTGAACATTTTGGAAATATTTGTCTTAACATTTCTTTTCTTAATACATGGTAACTAGAAGTACGTGATGACCTAATTTTGGAACAAGACGGATGTCTGCTCATTCCAAAGCATTTGACCACACAAGAATTTTGGCACAAGATGGATAGGGAACTTTGGCAAAATCAAATATCCAGTTAGGTCACCCAACCTTTCATTATTGAACTTCTTTTTATGGGATGCTTTAAAACAAACGATTGTTTCACGCAACCTTCCACATATTAGGCAAATAACAAAAGAGTGCATACAAGTAGCTATTCAGGAATTAAACGAGTCAAAAATGATTCGTAAATTGTAAGGTAAATTTATTATTGTTTAGAGGTAGGATGTAACTAGTTAGAATAATTATAAATTTTCGAATTTTCATTTCCAAATTTGTATGTAGACTTTATATTAGGTTATGAACAACTTTGTTGTATATAACATTTTCGATGAAGCTAATAATTAATAATTCTTCACTCTTGAGCCATTTTATATTTCTCCCAATTTATTAACACTCAGTACATCT
This sequence comes from Octodonta nipae, assembly GCA_034190945.1. Taxonomy (NCBI): domain Eukaryota; kingdom Metazoa; phylum Arthropoda; class Insecta; order Coleoptera; family Chrysomelidae; genus Octodonta; species Octodonta nipae. The sequence continues at coordinate 43,171,579 of CM067221.1, read as the reverse complement.
GATTAAAAATTTTTATATTGTAAATTGATTTTCTCTACATGCTGAACTTTTTATAGTGGGTAACTTTTTGTTATGAATGAAAAATAATGATTTTTCCCCTTGTGACCTCCATCCGCAGACACACTGTAGGGTAAATCCGAGATATATGCCCAACTTTTTTTTATTTACTCATAGTTCCTAACGCTGCTGTAAACCGCACAGGATCTTTATATGTACAATAACTTCCGTTTTTGACGTAAATACCTTGTACTGTTTTTGGTAGGTTAGTCAAAGAAGAGACCATATATGCTGATTTGGAAAGAAAACTGCATAACGGGATAAATGCTTCGCATACGGTATATATGCCCCAGGTCTAATATTGGGAAGGCATAGATACCTTTTCCAGGAAAACAAACATTTTGAATATATAATGTATATATAGTAATGCTATTATCCCTTGCTAATTGTACAATATCAACTCCAGAAAAATGTCAACTATGACCATCCAAAATGAGCAAAACTTTTCTCTGAGGTATCATAGAGATAACATGTCCCCTCAGCCATCACAGAAATAACTCTGTATTTATATAGCCAGATTTTATGGCCATAAAGACTTTTGAACCAGGAGGTCGTCCATAAATTCTTCGTTTTTATGTACAGCTTTAATTATTACAACAGGGCGCCGAAAATTACCTACTGCATTGCAACAATCTACGATCGTCAAGGTTTCGCCTTTTTCGCCAGAAGTTATACAATGAACGGATCATGGAGCCCTAGTGGCTAGAACTTTACCTACTTTATTGTTCATCTGAACCCTATTGTCGTCCATGTTAAAAATTCGATCTGGCTTATTCAAAAGATCATTTTCTTCTAGAACTCTTGTAAGCAAGTCATTGATTTCTGCCCTATTTAGGGACAATGCACATGAGACTGGAGAGACTTTTAGCTTGTCGAATGTAAAAAATGGGAAACCTTTCTAAAAAGCTTTGAAGCCAATCATTTCCTGCCAATTTTCTTACTGTGTCACAATTATGTTTTACTTTTAACTTTTCCGCAAATTGGTAAGCTAAGGCACGAACAGTTTTTCTGTCAGGAGGAAATCCAGAACGTTCTAGCTTTTGAATATGAGCGACCAGCCGGCGCTCATTTTCGAATCCAAAAACTGAAAAAATCTAGATATTACAATATTATTACAAATGTGAAAGTGAATTCAAAGTACCGACCTTATGGTACAATTTTCTTTTTTTTGGGTTGCAAACTGACGACGTAATGTCCTCGACGGATACCGTGTCTTTTTGCTATATTATTGACAGTCAGTGTTTTATGTTGCATTTCTGCTAGAGCTGCAACCAAAGTATCCCCGTCCAATTAATAATACGCGTTTGGACACCGCCTTTGCGCTTATATTTACGCTTATAGTTAACCTGAATCATTATAATATTCCTTAATGTACGTTAAGGGATAGATGCCCTTACAGGCGACTATCCCAAAACATAACAGAGCATATATACGTTTTCATAGGGATAGATGCCTTCGGAGAAAAAAAGATAAATCTATTCATTTTTTCCACAAAATGTTATTAATCATAAACTGCATACCCTTAATCTGAAGTAAAAATTAAATGACCCTATTAAATCCAATGTTATGGAGCGCTAAATATCATCCGCAAAGTAAAATAACTACTGTTTGATATGTAACCGTTTCTACCGCTTCTACAAACAACCATATGCACCCAAACTTTGTGGCAGACTGAATAAAGTAAGGGCGCAGTACGTTAAGATTTTAAAATGTTTTTGTTTTCAAATGCCTTACATTTCACAAAATTATATAGAGGCCTCTATCCCGCTTGGGCATATATCCCAGAGTTACCCTATGCAAATAGAAGCAAACGGTTAATTGCATAAAATGAAAATTGTTAGTACCGTTGTGTGAACATACAAAGAAAGTTATAGAAAAAACTCGACCAATTAAGTTAATAAATTCGCCGAAAAAATTAAAGCAATATTTTGTGATGTTAAATAGTGAACTATAAATCATATCAGAGATCTTATATAGAAGATAAAGTGCAATGTTGTACCCGACTTGAATACTGTATGCACACCCTCCATACTAACTAATTTCAGATTGCGAACCTTTTTTAACCCAATCGTTTAATGAGACCACATAACTATTTCAGTTTTTATTTTTATCTCTACGTTTGCCTCTTGATAATGATAATGGATCCATTTCATAAACTTCGAAGATGTGAGTAAATTCAATGGGGTTCTTACTCCGTTCTTAATTAAATAATATCTAAAGTGTTGATGTTAATTTCAATTACAGTTTCTAGAAAGACTATATCTCCTCAACAAGCACTCTTCTTCGGCATTTAGCATAGCAATCCATAAAGGTAATTGCTTTATAACTTCACAATAAATTCAAACTTGCTGTTGATTTATACTTACCAATGATTGCCAGAGGCTGGTTGGCGAATAGAATGACACTCCATTAACCTTGATTTAACGATGCCATAGAGTAATGAAGTAGTTGTAGTTATTGCCGTCAAGTGACCAGTCAATCCTGTAGATGTAAATACCTTTCCTTATAGGACATAAAATATTCCTCATAAATAACATCACACCGCGTCGGCAAAGTGCTTCACGAAAAACAGGTTACACGGCCAAATGCAATCAGCTATGTAGCATTATTGTTCCGTTACAAAAACGCAAGCTTATTTGAGGACTAGGACAAGAAATTCCATATATATTTCGAATAAATATCACATCATTTAAGGAATTCATAATATATTGAACTTGTAAAATGCGAATTCTTGAAATATGATTTAAGCAAAAGAGAAACGGTGAAAAAGTGAAATTTAATATGAATCCACAAATGTCATCTCTTGAAGAATTATCCGTTGGTGACAATATACCAAAATCCAGTGGCTTTTGCCATTTTTAACAACAAAACCAATAAAGAATATGACAGGAAAACTATTGACTATATCACAAAAACCTACAAAATAGTTTTTCGTAAAGCCTTTATCGGAGAAGTTTCTATCGAGAATATTCGAAAAAAATCAATAAACCTGGCAATTTTTGAAAAAATCATAACATAGACCATTCTGAAACTGTAGCAAAGATTTTTCAGAAAAATATAGGTTACGATATTTTTTAAAAATATCAGTTATCATTTGATGTCGACACGACAATCACAGCTAATTTGCCTCCCTCGACCGAAGTTATAACTGTGACACTGCTCCCCCACCCCCCACCTCCCCCTTAGATAGTGCCGTTTAGATATATCATCACCTCTACAAGGTGCTGGATTCAGATGGACAACCTTCAGTTTTGTCATTGGGCAGCGTTCAACGGAGTACACAACATCATTTATCCTCTTGATAATTTCGTAGGAAATATACCATGACGGTGACAACTTCGGCGACTTGCATTTCGCCTTTAGTAGAATGTACAACCAGACAGACAATACGGTCGAATTAGATTTTAAATTATGCCAAGTTTTCATCTGGCACTTGTAACTATCATGCACGCCCATGTCAATTTATAAGTAACCAGTAAATTTTCCCTTAATTGATCTGTATAATCATAAATTTCCATAGGGGATTCATCTGGCGTCCCAAAAGCCTGAAAACGCGGAAGTCATATTTCCTTTCCGAACAAAACATAAACTGCTGTAAGGTTATGCATATCTGTATGATTCCGGAATACATTTTTTTCAAAATTCTGCCTTGGTCAGAACGAAATTCCATTGGTACCCCAAATCGCCTAAAACAGGTTCTCTACTAAAACCATTGCAGTGGTTGTTTCTTGATTTGGGAATAGCAAACACTTCGGCTCCTTACTGAAGTAATCAACAGCATCATGGATATATCTATTACCCCTCATGGAAATGGTGCGGCTATGTCAATGGCAATTTTGTCAAAAGGAATGCCCACGTTATATTACTTCACTTTCCCTACTAATTGATTTTTGGGCCCATGCACTTAAATCTTGGTAATAGTCCAACCAATAAAATCAGGGGTTTTATTGATGCTTAAGTGACCTCTAGAAATGCCTTTGTGTATCTCCTTGAGAATAGCTGGTACTATCCCAGATTCTCTTCAAAAGTCCATTGTTAACCCGAAGAGAATCCCATTGGGCCCACAGTGATTTCAGGATGATACTCGGACTTGATATTTCTTCCCATACCGCTCATACGTCCTTCTTAGTTAAAACTGGTGAAGTCCTCCAATTGATCTGACTTGCACTGATCTGCAGTCCAATCGTTATTCGCGGTGACACTAATTTGTTTAAGCGACATGTCTTTTAGAGGTTTATTTTCTTTAGCGGGCCCACAGTGATGCTGTTAGTTGCAGGGATACTGGTTCTCGTTATCTTGGTGAGATATTTGAATGAATTGACAGTCTCTGGAAGGTGACATCCTAACTCTATAATTCTTCTGAAAATGCCCGGTTCGTCCGCTGCGGAAACATCTTGCAATGGTTGCCCTGGTACCATATTTTATAGTAGTATTTCCCAGCAACAGATTCATCTCGGACAGAAAACTTTGTTTTTATGTAAGATGTGCCTTACTTTGTCCCCTGGCTCAAATAGGAATGATGATGATGTAATACTGTAGCTCTAGTTTTATCTACCGAAATCGACAGTCAGGGTAGTTATAATTTTTCCAACGCTGTGAAAGATGCTCAGTCTATAAATTCTATTATTATTACTATTATTCTTAAACGTCGTGGTATTATCAGTGAAATAGAAACTATGTTGAAAGTAAGTATGAGAAATTTCTTCTTGATCAGACGCCGAAAGATAAACAGTTTAAAGCTAGTACTGGTTAGTTTAGCCGTAATTGGAATAGCATTAGAGAAAGTGGGGAAGCGGCACGTGTGATAATGACGATGTTCTGGATGAAGATGCCTAAATGAACTTTATCGCATGTGGAGGGAAAGCCTTTCCTGGCTTTAATGCTACCAAAGATAGATTGACAATCATGGTAGGCGCAAATGCGACTTGAGATTGTAATTTAAAAGTTCTCTTAATTTACCGCTTAGAGGACGTTGGCTTGCATCTCACTTGGTAGTCAAACCATCAAGCTTGAGTAACAGGTTTCCTTTTTGGCACACGTTTCGTTATTATTTCATATCTGAAATAGAACATTATTGACATTCTACACGGATTCCATTTGAAGTGGTGCTAATAATCGACAACGCACCAGGTCATCCCACCAACTTTAACTAATTTTGACCGACGTTTCTAAAGTTGAATTCTTGCAACCTAATTCAACCATCTTGCTCAAACGAGGCAACCATCAAATATTCAAAACTTATATGAGATAATCATTTGTAAATCTGGATGATGCTATGAAACTGTATAACGACTTTTGGAAACAATTCAATCTTTTAGATTCATCGAAAAATGAATGAATGAATCCTCTCAAAAAACTTTAAATGACTTCTCATCAGTTACTAGTCTTGCTAAGTAATTATGTGAGCATGTCCATCTAGGACCTGGCTTTTTAGCTGACATTCCTGTTAGTATTCGCCGTTAGTTGAGCTTCTTATCATTTTACCCTCATCCGTAAGCATAGCGATAAGGAGATTTCCAGCTTGGCCGATACCTCGGTTTTCAGACTGTAATTTGTAAGTTATTACATGACAGAAGGGTACCTCAGTAGTGAAAATGGCTCTAGAATGTCCCAGGTAAAAGCAAGTACACGGCAAGAGGTAGAAATGAGAGAAAAGTTGCGCTATTCCAAGCCCAATCAAGTGCTATATGGAAATTAAAAATATCTACATGAGTTTTCAAAATATCGAGAAAAAAACAAAAAATTATGCTTTTCGAAAATTTGCAATATATTTGCCATAAGATTTAGTTTGTGATAGACTACGCCAGATGGATTATGGTTAGCGAATGTTTTCTAGCATCCTAGATTTTTTGCAACCATTGCCAACGTTATTTTTTTGCCTCCAAATTAGATTTATACGTCATTGAATAGCACATAAAAAGAGTTTTCAACCATGTATAACAGGGGTGTTTTTGATGACAAAAAAATGTCGAAAATAAATGTGATAAGTAACCTAGTTATTCTAGCATTTTTTTCAATTAAACTCAATATAGGAAGGTATTAAAATTGAGGAAAGTAGATATGTATGATTATTTAATTTTGTGTCTCAGGAACGCGGAAGGAGGTCAAGATATGTACTTTAAGCAACGTCCCGAAAGACCGCCATCAGGTTGTTCGATCTTCAGAATGCTTAGAAAAAATTTACTTGCCTATGGTTCCTTTAAAAAACCTAATCTAAATAGAGTTGTTTAATGAAAAAATTAAAAATCTTATTTTACAAACTCTTATCGACAATCATCGACCTCCCTTCGTCAAATGGAAAATAAAATTGAAGAGCCTAAATCGAGTGCTCTGAGAGTTCTTAAAAAGTATCGTACAAATGTAGAACTTCGAGTTGGTGACTTAGAAAGGAGAAGGTTGTTTAGCAATTACTTCGTAGAAAAATTCCAAAAAATCCTCAATTTCTGCTTAGGGTTGTGTGGTCTGATGAAAGAAAATGTACAAATTGTGAAGTATTTAACAGACACAACAACGTGTATTGGGCCGATCAACATCCGTTTGCAGATCGTAAGATAAGCCATCAAATCAAGTGGGGTGGGATCGGAAATCGAGCTTCGGTTACCTGGCCTGCTCGCTCGTCGGAGCTTACGTCTCTTGATTTTTGCATTTGCATTTGATACTCCAAGAATAAAGTTTATTGTTTTACTTATAATACGATAGAGGAACTTGAGGCAGCCATTGTTCAAGCTATTGAGGAAATACCATGACAAAAGGTTATATAGATGCATGTATATCGCTAATTCAGTGATACAGGATAGGCATGAATAAAATGGTGGAATTTTTCAATATTTCATTTAATTTGATCTAATTCAACGCTTTGTCATCGGTTTTCAGTTTTTGTTTTGCCTATATGTGCTTCAGGTGGTTATTAACAATGGGTTTCCTTAAAATACTTGCTTCCCATGTGAATAGAGAAGAAATTTGGGGTGTTGTCTAATCATATCTAGCATTCAAAACGAAATGCGAGACGGTTAGGAAACTCACAAAGTACCAGTGCCTGGACTCGTTGTACATGATATGGATATAGAACAGCTTTTCCTTTTCAATGGCAAATACCATCATATGATCAATATGTAGCTGTAAAGCAATTTTCCTAATGCAGGTATTGGTTTGCTCCTCAATTAAATTAAGTGTAGCTTATTCTAATTCTAGTGGTCTAATATCCCGCTGGCAACCACAGTCATATTTTCTAGGTTAGAAGCTACCTGTTTGTCTTAGTCGTTGATGTCCAAACAAAGTGTGATGAGGGGCTACACATTGAGGATACATTGCAACATATGCTTTCGACGCTTCTAAGGAATTACCATTAGAGAGACCGTAGGCGAAATGTATTTTTGAATAAACCGCCATATTGGTGAAAATTCGCGAGAAGTCACTCACAACTATCACTGTGTAGCATTAAAAATCAACAAGATTAAATTAACATCAATTAAGCTAGAATTGTCAATAAGAGGAATTAATATGACAACCGCCTACTAGAAAAATAAATAAAACAAGGATTCTTTGTTTCTACAGTACACATTTATTTATTTATTTATTTATTTATTTATAGATTTATTTACCAAAAATTACAATACAATACAAATATAAGTAATGTAAGGTACACACAATTACCTGTATTTAGGAACTGGTATACTAAAATTTATATTAAATCTAAACAATAAAATTGCACTTAAAATTAACATTAACATTGGAACTTAAACTAGCAGCCTATAAGAATGAAATGGAGTTCTTTAGAATATTATGTTTCTATGTCATATTATGATAATTCCTTATTATAATAATTTATTATTTATTTATTAATCCCCTACTCTGCTTTATATTTTATCCACCTTTTGATTTTATTTTTCATTACATACTTATTATTATTTAGCACTTTAAGTTTGTTTGGTAAGTCACTAAATCTCAGAGTAGCCTCATGAGTATTGTTATTCTCACTAACTTTTTTGATAATTTGATAACTGCTTCTGGTCCCGTTTGTCCTGTAGATATAGTGCTTAAAACACGATGATTCAATCTTCCATACCATGTATAGTAGATCAGTCACAAATTTGAAAAAGTGTAAGGGGCCAAGAATTGTTCCTTGTGGAACATCTATTTTATATACACTGAATTTGCCATTAATTTTAACCCGTTGTTGTTTGTTATTATGGTAGTTTTGGATTACTTTATGCGCATTGCCTTGTTTGCCATATCTATACAGTTTATCCAAGAGTAGCGAATGGCCTACCGTGTCAAATCCTTTTGCTAAATCTAAAAACGTCACAATAGTTGGTTTTTTTTAATCTAAACTACTAAATTATATGTTTGTAACATAACTGAGGGCTTTGGTACCAAGATTTTCAAGAAATCCATATTGATGCTTCGATATAATTTTATGTAACTGAAAATAATCTAAAAATCTTGTGGCGATAACTTTTTCAAAAAAAAGTTAGAGAAAAGAGATATTGGGCGATAATTCTTGAGTACATGGATATCACCACTTTTGTGTATTGGCAGCCTTTCAGCATTTTTTAGTATATTTGGCCATGTAGCTCGTGCAATACTTAAGTTGAATATGTAAGACAAAAGTATGGTATGATTGACCCATATTTTGAGTGTTCTAGTATGCATTTTTTCAGTGCCACCCACTTTATACTTCATATCTAATAATATTCGTTATCTCAACGTCATTCGTGGGCATCACGTGTTATTTATGTTAAACCTATTTGTATTTGCACTATTATTTAATTTAGTGCCCAACTTGTATCCGATTTCACAAAAATATTTGTCAAAAGTATTGGCTATGTCATTAGCATTATGAATTTTTTCATTATTATTGTTAAAAATAAAGTCAGTATCATTTTTAGTTTTAGTTGGTTTGCCTAACTTACTTTTAACATGATTTTCTTACACAAAAACAGTGACAGATACAAAAAAACCGTAAGAATTAAAAAAATTCAAAATTCGTCAATGAATCTCTTATGATTTTTGTGTCAATTGCCAGTCGCATACTGAAAAAAAAATTGTAGCGGCAGAATGAACATCTGACCCCAGAAAAAATACTACCCTGTAGATTTTCATGAGGCATTAATGCTCTAAAAATATTTCCACAACTTTAGAAGTCAGCAGATCAAAACTGAAAAAATCTTAACCTTGTACATCGTTAACGAAGCGTCTCCGGACATATGTTCATAGGCACTTTTCGTCATAAAATGACTCGAAGAAGAACAACTTGAAATCTATCTCACTTACTCATTTACACTCAGTATAGACTTAGTTATTAACCAAATATTTGACGAATAAAGTGGAAGAAAATTATTTGTTTAGAAATAAATGACATATTTCTGGAAAGTACATAACTTTAACCTTTATTAAAATATCTTTTATTCAAACTATGTAATATGATACAAATCTGGCTCTTAGATATTTGCAAAAAATTCTCTCAAAATAATATCTTACTTGCAATTCCTAAAAGTAAAGTGTTTTTACCTAATATGCAATTTTGTTGAATGTAAAAGCTAAATGATTTTGTAGGATACACATTTTCGACAAAACACAATACAAAATGTACATCTGCAATTTTATAAAAATGCAGGAACAACTCTTTTTAAGGCAGTTGATTTTTTTATTTTCAATTTTTCGTTTCAATATTCCAACTCCTAGCAAATATTCAGATTGGCAATAAAGCATTTATTGACTCGTTAACTCTCACAAAAGAAGCGTTATTGTCTTCGTTTTATTGCTTTTGATCGAACTTTTGTAGGTCTTTCATTGTTTAAATATTGAACTTATGATTCGGCCTTTAGCAGAAACGGGTTTCCGAAAATGTTTTATTCATCGATTTCCTCGTCGACAGCATGTTTACACTGAGAGTTATGTTGCCATTCATGAATACTAAAATAGAATTTGCATTTCTGGAGGTATAGAAAACTTCTTTCTATTTGCGAAAGACAAAAGGCAAGTTTTCGCTGTTGATGGAATTTATTTGTTCATGGTGAACAGTATTGGTAGGAAACTTTTCCCTTATTGCAACTTTGTACTTACATATTTATTTGACTGTTTAAAAAAGATTTCTTAAAAAAGTTAGTGTTAGTATTGTAAAAAAAAAGGAAGTTAGAAGATAAGTCAATTTTTGGCTGTCAGTATTTACAGAGAAAATAGGTACAAAAATGCGAAGCACTTAGTCTTTATAAAGGTCTGAAAAAATATGAAACTAGCCGTAGGAAAAGAAATAAATGATTGCAAAATATTTCTTGCTCTCACTTCTAAGCAATTGTTTACGTCAAAAAAATCATTATGTGAATGCAAATAAAAATTATCATTTAGAAACAAGTAACCACATCTTGGGCTAAAGATGTAATAAAAAAAAACTGATGTAGTTTGTCTAAGCATGGATTTAACTCAACTGGAATTGATGAAATTCCCTCAATTGTATTATATAATGTATATATGTCAATTATACATCGAGATAAAACTCTGATTTTCCAATATATTCAAAGTAACAAATATTTTATTTCATGAGATTGGGTGAACATCACAATATAAAATTTTGACTTTTAAGCGCAATTCGATGAATCTATAAAAAATCTCAAAATATATTAGGATAAAAAATTCAGTCGAAAATTTGACAGTTGTGTGATACTCTATTACAATTTTATTATTTAATTTATGTCGTATTGATATAATAAACTCGATATAAGTAGTTTTCATATTTTCTTCCGATTTTCTCTTTCAGACATTTTACGGTTTTTTCTAAAATGACAGCACAATTGTTGGAAAGTCGGTATATTTCAATTACTCCAAACCTTTCAGGGTCTAAATTTTTTAACACGGGATCTGTTTGGAGTATTTGAAATATACCGACTTTCCTGCAATTGTGGTTTCATTCCCAAAAAATCAGAAAAATAACACCACACTTGAGATTTAGACAAGTATATCCCTTTGCGGACCACTACCAGAAAACAATATATATTTCTTTAAATTTCACCTTTGCGGAAAAACGGAATAATTTTGTTTTCGTCATTATACCACTTTACTTAATTCACATGATGATGTGTTTCTAGTTAGCGATTGAGTCACTAGCCCTAGAGCAATGGAGCGACGAAATTCTAATAATGCAACTCATGTTGGGAACAATAAATTACGGAAGCATTCACAAAACAAATGTCAAGCAAGTCACAAAATAGTTGATGCCACCATTTTTTAGACCTCAAATCATAAGCGGTTCTCAATTGGTTTGCATGATCAACTCCTCCCATCACATATTATTTCGATTGGTGTACCATCTTTTTGCTTCCTTTTTAACCGACTTCCAACAAGGAGGAGGTTATCAATTCGTGGCGTATTTTTTCGCTTTTTTTGTATGTATGTTACCTGATTTCTTCTCCTGTGGTGCACCGTTTTGAATGAATATGGTCTTGTTTAATAGAGTATATATCCGGATTGGTGAAGCTTGAAATTTTGGAAAATAATTTTATTGGTAAAGTGAAAATTTGTGAATGAACACATGCGTGCATGGAAGTCGAACAATATCCCTAATATTTTAGTCGATTTTTCGATAACTCCTTATGGATGTGTATAGTTTTTTAACGTTTAATCTATTATGGAAGATCCTTAGGTGATCTCATATACGTTTCTGCGACGTGCAACTTGCAGTTTTGCAGCAAATCGCAGAAAATTCCAAAATTCTTATCAAAAATTTCATCGACATGACATAACGGACATTTCCTCATAAATATTTTAATTCCAACGTTAATAGTGCGGTAATTTTAAGAACTGGAAGTTTTAATTGCGAATTTGAAAATTTTCTATGTACATCTCAAGCATATAGGTAGTAATAGCATAGTATGTTCGGCTCCTTAAATCAGTGAGTACCAAGCTCGTTTTATTTGTATACCAGGCAAATACCTAATTACTTTTATGTTTTTTTTGGGCAATAATACCACAATAGAAATAAAACGACGTATATTGCAGGAATACCAAACGCTTCAAAGTCTATTCTGACTTCGTTGTCAATGGCTTGATATTTATTGATGTAGATTGCAAAATGAAATTTCATTTATTTAAAGCAACAATCAAGTTTGATGAATTTGTAGATAAGTACGCAATGAAGGATTTTAGATTTGCTTGGCACCGACTTCAAAAATATACTAGATTGGTAGGTGATTAATTTGTACAGAATGAGCACCTTTTAATGTTTACATTTTTTACTTCCTGGGTAGGTACCTAACCACATTGAATGTGTTATTTATTTGCTAGAGTTGTATTTTGTTATAATTATTTTTAGCTTTTTAAAGTTTTATTACAGTACTGGTTTCGGTTCTATGATAATTAGAAACCATAGTAACAGTATTCGTTTTATTGTCTCGCCATTTGAAATGCCTTATGTTGAACAAAATCTGCAGTCAAAGCCTCCTCTTTATATATTTCTATCCTCTCTCATATTTGTAAGTAAATATTTTCTATCGCTTCGAATAGTGCCACATGCAAGAGTCTTTTCTGCTTTTAGATTTTTCATCAACTGTACAGACGAAAAATAATTACTAGAGAACACGATCCGATTATGAACAAAGTAATTTTTTATCAATTTCATAACTACCTTATCGTCCTCTTGTATTTGTTCTGCTTCAGCTAAGAGTTTCTCATCAGTTAGAGACTTCCTCCAATACATACGTTCGTCCATCTATCCTAAAAATTAAAAAAAAACTAGTACATTGAAAAATATATTCAATACTCATCTAACAAAATGTACCCAAATATTACAATCATATTTTCCCAACGGTCCTTAGAAGGCTCAAATATAAGTACATCTGGTATTATAGGTAAATCAAAGTATTGGAATAACCTATCATTTATTTACAAACGTTTAGAAATATGCCTACTTGCGCATAATAATAAAAAAATTTCTTACCTCAACTTTTGTTGTTTTATGGTAATGCTTTTTCATTTATTTGACTATTCAATATGGGCTAAAAGTTATTAGCCATTAGATTTGTGAAATATAATTACTGCAGACAATTTAATACACCTTAGATTTTACAACAGCTGAAGATAAAATAAACGAATCAATGAAATTTGCTATAACAGGAATTCCAAAACAAAATGAAAGATCTTATATTCGTATGTTGTAAATCAAATATTAGTGCAAATAGCCAATAAATAACAAATGTTTTTAAATTTTTTTAAATCTAAAAAATGACAGACCAAATAGTAACAATAAAGGTATAGTGTTTTCTACAGGAATTGCACTAGAACTCAATATTAATGTATTTCTCAGTGTAAGCTGATAAAAACGGGGTTAAAATGTTAAGACAGCAATTGATGGAGTACTCAGGCGCATCTGCTTCTCATTGATAAACCATAAAGCATTGTTATTAATTATCAAGAACATGGGTGACCGGGCCTTGTTCGTAAATTCAAGGTTTCATAAAAATGTCAGTACATATATTCAAACTATCAGATATTTGCTATGTAAACTTTTTTATGTTATTTTTTTTCCCAAAACAAAATGAATTATTTTACTTTCAGTTTTCCGACATTTTTTGAAACAACCTTTATAATAATTCCAATTAATAATATATTTCAACCACCCTGTATATGCAACTACTTATGGAACACCGATTATAAAAAAATTGAACCACCCTATAAAAGTATATAATTCCACTTCACCCTACATGCTTGAACGTATGAGTGCAAACACTAATAAACTCAAAAAACGGTAGCTAAATACCAAACACAAATCTTCCTTGTCTAAAACATGTCATAATTTCAATTTAGCGTGTTCCTTGAAAGTCATAGTAATATTTGTCGGAATTCGAATAACAATTGCATTGCATTTTCCTTAATTTTAACTTTACATTTTGACTCAATAAATTTTCACGCTCGTCTGAACTTCAATAGGTCTGAATAACTCAGAACAACCGAAAGCTCTGGGGAATTTTCGAATTTCCCTTAAGCTCCCATTTCCCTCCATTTACAATAAAAATTATACGAATTTTACGCTAGAACTTGCATGTACATGGGTTAGAAAATAATTTTCATTTGAATATTTTTTGACAAGCAATAATATGTAAATTAAATACAAGTTTGTTTTTCATCTAGATGTTCTCAATAATAAATTATAAGGCATGCTTACAACTCTTTTTTGTAAGAGTAATTATTTTAGAAGAATTTAAACATTGAATAATTATTGTTCAATTAACGTCCCCTCTTCAGCATATGCTAACATAAATACCTTTGTAGATAGATTATGAAATTATTAAATTGGTTGCCCTTCAATGAAATTTTAAGACTGGTGCAATACCTCTAACTTATTTAATCAATATCCTTATATTTAATCACGTTTTTAATGTGGTACTATTGACAAATTTGTAATTTACTGCACCATAATTAAACTTTTATTAAATAAATCACAGCATGCATGTGCTAGTTTACTCGAAAATTCTAGATTTAGAATATTACATCTCACATTAACACCACATACGTTGACTTTTTGCATCAGTTGGTAAATATATTCGTCTAGATAAAGATTTTTGAAATTGCAATTGGTACATTTTCTGTGTGATCATGTCCCATTATCTCGGTATTTAAAATTGCAAATTTTTGTATTTGGTTATTTTTTCGCATGCTGACGATTTATATCATTTTTTTTTGCCTGTTCATAAGGATTTTCTCTCTCGATTGTTTCTTGCGATACATACGTATTTGAATTTCTATACAGACAATAAGTAATTCGAACAATTTTTTGAAATTGGCCTACTATTCTTGGTTCCTCGTTTACAATTTCATTTCTAGACCAATTTTACAAGAGAATTTGCTTAATTCTTCTGGTGATATCATCAACAAATCTGTGAAGATTAATCCTTCATTCATTTATTAGGACTACCTACCTTATTATCTTGCGAATGTAAATTTTTGTAAGCATTCTCTAAACTAGCGGTCACGGAGCTTTCCGTCCTTAGAGCCGTACTGATTTACCGTTTTATAATTTTCTGGATGTCAGGTGGTCAATAGAAAAAGTGGTACCCTCTCTTTACACACTACAACTGTTAGCAGCTAACAGGTAACATTAGTAGTACTTTCGAAACGGCAGTAACAATTTAACATTCACAAAAAAACTCGTTTTTCGACAAATTTCTGGTGTTTTTTAGTAATGTAGTAACTGAAGTATAAAATAGCCAGCGGCGCCATCGTCTATCAGTCGCACAGGGGAAGGCGAAATTATGAGTTGTGACATAAAGTGGTGCTAAGCCCAGTTTAAAACACATCTTCGAATCGCCTAAACCCCACAAGCTACAGTGTTTTGATTTGACGTGTTTTGTTTTTTATATGTAATGTACTAGTATGGAAAACAAGCCAAACATATAAAGTAAGTGCTAAACATTTAAAGATCAGATGAACTTTCAATCTTTCCTGTCCAGTAATAAAGCGCTAGGTTTGATATGTAAAGAAATCATAGACTTGACAGGATCTATTTTAACCTCTAAATTATTATTAATTTCAAATATTTCTTAGATAAGCACCTATTCGCTATGAGTGTGACTGCAGCGCCAAACAAAATATGAACTATGGGAGGCTATCAAAGCATGTTTTTATACGTATGTCAATAGCAACAAATCGAAAAATAAATAAATATTATAAACAATAGTAAAAAAATTTGTGACAGTTTTATAGTGATTCCAGTTTTTTCTTTCAATTAAACGAATCAACAACAAGTAAGTATAATGATAAAAAATAAATAAGAACGTAGTAAATATTAGGTTATATTATGACACACATCGTCTTTGATGTAACGATTGCAAGTAAACATTTGAGAATTAATGTCCGAGTTCGAATAAAAATCAACTTGACACTCTTGGTCCACTTTTGAAGACACTACTGGAGGATTTTCAGTCATCACTACTATTGACTCTGTAACCATAAACTCAGCATTTGAAGTTGAAGGTAATTTTGCTTTCATCCGCCGATTCATCACGCGATTGTATCTGAAAATTAAAAATTATTATTACTATGTTCTTCATATTGATCAAATTTGACGAATTAATTTTTACCTGTTTATCGCAGAAGACTCATTAACTTTTGAAGACTTGTATTTTGAAGGAAATATAGTTGGGATGTAGCCAGGACTTAACTCCTCTTCCGATTTTTTACCTCCAATAAAATGATCACTACAAATACAATCGTATGGCTTGGGAATCCACGGTGATCCATCAGCGCTATAAAATAAAATAGCATGTTTATAAAATCTTAGGACAGTATAAAAGCTACTATTTGTAAAATGATTTTTTTTTTTCACTGGGATAACTTAAAACTTTAATGATTGTGAAATCTTGCAGACATTAATCAATTTCTTGAATATTATAATAAATAGTAAACAAAATTAATAAAAACTGCACAATTAGCAAATGAAACAATTTATCCGTGCGTTTTAATTATTTAAAATTTTTTATTTTTCATACATTTCTTTCATTTTCAAATATATGTGTTTGTCTGTTTTTTTTTAATTTTTGAATTTAAGGATTTATATAATAGATTATTTTGCTTACAGAATTCCTAAAAAATGATTAACTTTTACAAAAGTTAAAAATTTTGCAAAGGTTTGCAATGCTCCAAATTATTGTTATTGATAAAATTAAGGTTATGGTACTACTTACTTTAGCCTTTTAACTGCAGCTATCCACTGATTCCGTTGATTTATTTTCCATTTAGCAGTCGAAAATTTATAAAATTTGCACCTACTTTTTCTGCTGGTATTCTTGAAATTCACAACACAACAACTTTGGTGTCTCATTTTTTTATATTTTATTAAAATTAGAACAAAATAAATACTTTCACGTGTACTTGCCACTACGAACGCGTCGGTCGATTTTATTTCCCCTACCATGACTTCGCTCAGAGCGAATAAAATAAATAAAATTCAGAGTGATCATTTTGAACACAAAAACTGCACCAAACTACAAAGTTTACTCCACGTTTGGGGAAAATCTAACACTTTTCACCTTTCACGTAAGGCAAACAATAAATAAGCGATTGAGCAATGTTGCAATATCTTTTCGTTCAATATTCGGCGTGCGTACCATTTAATTTATAATAATAAAAATATATTGGTTATTGTAAAGATGGGTGTAAAATTCGTAACATTGTATTTTTTGACAAATCTTAGCTCGTGTTATAAAGTTTTGTTTATTTTCATCCGTACTATTAGTCTTTCAAATTTGTGCAATCTACCGTTTACATCCTGTATATTGGCGAATACATGATAATTAATAAGCTGGAAAAAACAGTAAAGCACCTTCTTCGTTCCCCAGGAAGACATGGCCGATTAGAGCAACATCCATATAAACCGTAAATACAACAAATATTTAACTTAAAATTAATGGAACTTGTAAAAATAACAAAAAAGTAACATAACAATATATTAAATCGTTATTCTTTAATTACATCTAATATTTATAATCAAAATCTTGTCAACCCTAATAAAAACAATATTTTGATAATCTAATACGAAGGTTGAAAAAATTAAGTTAATGTGTTAGCGCGTCTTACGATAATTGTCTCCATGTCTCTATTTTCAGGCGTCCTTGATGTCTTCGTTACTTCGACACGTGGCACATAATGGAAAGCCGGACGCATTGTTTTGCGTCCCTCGGAAAATTATATAAATGTTCAATCTCAAGTATATTGAGGCCGGGCACAATTTACGTAAGGATCGATATTCCTAGAGGCGTACTTTAATTTCCTGAATATATTTGTATAGGATCTCAACCACCTACATATGGTAACTTGACCTAAATTTCCCATCTAAAAGAGCCACTTCTTTCTCAACATGTTTTCAAAATTGATTTTGTTATGGCGGCTAAAACATTACTAGTATCCGCACGCTGGTTTCCTTCCGCTTTATTGTAAAATCGTGATGTAAAATAAATTCGTGTTTCACTTCATAGGAAAACTCCGCCTAGAAATATTACATAAGGACTATTTTAAGTAAAGATATTACGCTAGAATGATTTTCTAAAATAGAAAATAATTAATTTTTCTGTATTTTCAATCAGAACTAGAGCAGACCAATTTCATAGTTCCTCCTCTTTAAGCGTATGTTTTATATTATTAAAGATTTCTAATTTACAATTACAATGCAAAAACTTCTTGCTTGTATTCAGTTGTTCTGTAACCAAGAGTTTCCCAGGGCAATAAAGAAATTTCAGTATTAACAATCCTCACAATAAACACACTAAAACAGAGTAGCAATTATTGAGTCTTACCCATTGAGGAGAAAGCTTTTTACGAAATCGTGTTCTCTCAATCTCTCCCTTTCTTCTTAACCAATGTAAGTTTGAGGCAACCTAAAATAAATATGTTATTAAATTTAACAGGCCTAGAAATTGTTGGTGTTGGGTCTCGGAGGTCGTTGAAATTTACGTATACTTATCCACACTAATACCTTAAGAAACGCCCGCAGTCTCTTACAGACGAACAAATAATGTATCCATGTCTTCATCGTAACTGCCGGGCAATACTATATGGCGTACAATGGGTTAACGACATGTAGCTAACGAAAGGTAGTGAAGCGAGTTTCCAGCGCCTAAAAACTGAAACCGTTTGGCTAAAGGAGAAAACCTCAACAAAAATACAGGTCACCCAGATTGGAGGTTGAGCAATAGGCTAACAACCCAATCTTGTAAAAGCACAGCTTCGGACAACGAAAGGTTCAACAGGTAAATGGCAACGGCTTCAGAAACGGGTACTGCATTTTGGAACATGGAATATTCAAGGGATCTCAACTTGGTATCTTGAAGTGATCAAAGAATTCAGTCACTTTGGATTAGATGTAAAACCAAAAAAGGGCCAATGATGAAACAAAAAGGTAGTTATATATACATGTTATATCACACTACCAAAATTTATCTTTTTAAAAAAGATTTTATTTAAACTTGCACAATTATAACTTCGTATACAAGAATAAATGAAAATAATAAAATAACTTTAAAACAATAAAAGACAAAATTATGTGTTAAACTAACTAGACAGACTTTGTAAGTAATAACGAATACAGACATAAGGCAATTGTACAATTTATAACTTAAAAATGCTGACTAAGCTGTCGCAGCGCTTGCTGTTCTCACAGATGTAGGTAACCTGAGACGACACGTGTATGCTGACTAAGCCGGGAACTGTTACTAGATGGTTTCATATAAGTCGATGGTATAATTTATATAACAACTCCCATCCATATAAAAAAGTTCATGCTACAGCATCGACTTTTAAGAGAGGTTCTACAGTTCAATATCCTCGACAGGACGGAGGGGGCTGTGAAGCTTTATACTGGGTCCTGGTGGTGGTATTGGATCGGCAGCAGGGCTGATCTTAGTGGACTTTCGGTATTTCTTCCTGATTACACTGGTGGCAAGAAGGGCAACTACAATTACTGTTATCGTGATTGCGACCGTACTGAACCAAAATGTGTGCTTCTCCATAAATGGTTGCTCTATTAGCTTTTCCAATTCCCTGGTATTAGCTAAGCTTATGGTTGGCGATATACAGGTCTCTGGTATCTAGTTCCTGCAGTTTCATGGGTTTTAACTTTGGAAGCTGACTGATGGTTAGCAGATTGTCGCAACAGGGGATGCTGACTGGATGACTCTTAAGTGTGATGTTGTTAAAGTTATTGGTGGTCCTTCTCGCATGGACCCTGGTGTTACCGATGAAGGCATTGCAACTGGGTTGGATAGTCAGTAAAGAATTTGTCGATATGTACTTGATGTTGATGGGCAACTGTCCGGAAATTGAGATTAGCCAAAGCTTCTGGTCAAACTCTTGAATATTATACTCTTCGGCATATAATATTACAGGTTTACAAGTTAGTGGAAGTGCTGCTGGTTGTCTAAGAAGCTGTCCCTCACCAAGAGCTTCTTTGTCTATGGTATGTGGAATAATTTTGGAACACATCTTATGTTCTTTAGGTAATGGCTTACAGTCACTCAGGTTTTCGAAAGATGCCTACAAGAGCGAATCGCCATCTCTCTCGATATATTTTAGTTTTGTTGGAAGAATATGGTGAAATCCTGTTCGATTATCCAAAACTGGGATAGAATACAGGCGGTCAGTGTATATAAGTTTCAGGATTGACTAAGGGAATTTTTAGTACAAAAACAATTTTAGTATTGACTTGAAAAGCTTCCAATTCTATTAGATCGATGTATCGAGCAACATTTGAACTATAGGTTGGAAGTGGTAAGTTATTTTCATGAAGCGACTGTGATATTTTCTGAAGGTAATCGAACAAATCTACTGAGTTCATAAATGAACTGTTTAAAATTTTTAGTCGGGCGAAAGAGACTGCAGTTAATACATCGTTGAGAGTATCTTCAATGTATATGTAACTTTCCATTAAGCTTTCACACAAATCCAAGACATTGGCTGGAAGTTCATAAAAAGCAAGATCCTCTGTAATGAACACAATTGACTTCTTGATTGCTTCAATATTTTCCGAAAATATTTTCTCTTCGGACTGAACTTTTGTAGTAAGGTGTTAAGGCTCATAATGAACGAAGTTGTTACAGATAATTGTCGTTTCATTAAGTTTTCAATTTGATATTGGTCTCTTGTAATTTCGTTTATAGAGTCACTAAAATACTCTCTGTCTGTTGCATCTAAGTTACCATAAATAGATTTCCAAATTGATCCCAGTCCGTCAATGAGTCCGCGAAAATTTCTGTATATTTGATGCTAACAGATTAGATATTTGTTTCATAAGGCTTACGTGAGTCTGTACTTTTGAATTGAAGATTTTAATGTTAGTTTTGTAGTCGTTAATAGTATCTAAAAGTCCGTTCAGTATATTGTCGTTGTTTGAAATAGCGTTTCGAAAGGGGCTTAGATCTTTGTAAACAAGGAGTGTTCATTTCTCATTAGAAATTTTAAGGTGCCTTCTTCTTAGGAGAAAACTCCAATAGTATTGTCAACCGGTGTAATGGAATACGTTGAAGGTTTAAGACTGAAAACAGTTCACAGAATCTGATAAGAATGGATTTATTAAAAATAAGGTTTTAGTCTGTCAAAGTTAACTTTAATTATTTGATTTGTTTGCAAATTTATGACGGTGGCAGAGTTCTTTCGTATTGCGGTAATTTCAAAGGTGCCATCTAGATATAGCCTGTCAAGCATAAAATCGTGGCCACGCTAGAAAGAGAGGGCAATAGAGACAGTAAGAGGCTATTTCACTTAGTGGGTGGAAGCAGCCAATGAACAAAATGCTGAACGTACTTCTGTGGAAGCAGCTCCCAACCGAGTGAAATAGCCTGTTGCCCACTCTATTGCCCTCTCTCTCTCTCTCTCTTTAGTCTTACCACGACATTTGTGCACTGCAGGCTATCTCCAGAAAGTACATGCTCTAAGGTTAAACCGGACGATTGTTTGTAGGGAAATTTGGCCTTGTTTGTTTGTTAGGCCTAATAGAATTTGGTATATGGTTTTGATTAAATGTTTGAGAACAATTCTGTGTTTTCAAATGGCAATTTGCGGCTCTGTGGCCTAATGGACCACAATGCTTGGAAGTTCGGTTTGAGAGGAACAGATTTGTTCGTTTTCTGATTCTCGAAATAAGAAAGGTGAAGCTCTCTTCTAATCCGAGAATGTGCCTCGAGAAGAACTTTTGAATATTCATGACCATTATATCCACTAGAGTAGCCTGGGCGTCTTTTTGTTCTGGACTTAGCCCAGCCGTTTTATGAATGCAGGAGTGTATTTTCGCATTCAAGATTTAATGGGGACTCGCTCGAAAGTTGTTTTAGACGTTGTAGGTCATGAATCAGGGAAGAGAGATCACGAGAATCTCCGAAATGCAAAGTCAAGAGTTGTCTGATTTCAACTTCACACATCTGCCATCATCCACGACGTGACCTAGAGAATTTTCAAACATATAGTGAAACAAACTTGACAACCACGAAAATCAATCAAACAAACCAAAAGCATCAGACAGAATTATTAAAAGACTACGAACTTAGATTATGTAGAAAACTATCTCAACTAAGGAATGAAGCAACACGCAGCGAAAAACTAAATAACTATATCCTTGAAGAAGCTCTTGTATAAGTGGGCAAAATAGCCCTCTATGGATGAATGACGACCTAAATCAAAGTAACTAAAGCGAAGACGGCATGTGGTTTAAAACTTTGTGAAAAAAAAGGTGGGACCAGAAATAGGAAACTTTGGAAACTGTCACAAGTACAATGAAAAAGTTAAAAGAAAAAATCATTTATTTCTCAAAAACATATAAGGTTGGAAAAAATAGAAATGCCTATGTAGAAAACAGAAACAGAAAAGCAGACGCCATTAAGGAAGAGGTGGAGAAAATAACTGTACAAGATATAAACAAAGCCCTTAAAACAATGAGAAATAATATAATAATTGACTTTGTTAATAAAAAAAAGCCGCGAAAATTGACCTAAAACGCTGGCCCCCACAACACAAAGAACGAAATCGAATATAGCTTCTTTACCACAAAACATATTACAAAAGATGTAACGTATTAAATTAATGCACAATACACAGTGATTACAGATTAGTTATGAAGACGCGAGATGTAAACCCCGACATCTAGGATTTTCGAAAAAAGAATGACACCTCGAAGAGGGTTATAGAGATTAATTAGTTACGTAAAAAATAAATTAAAAGATAACACCCGAATTAAACTAAAATTTAAATGAGTCATTGACCCTACAATGTTAAAATACTCCCATGTGTAAGCTAAAAATATTACTAAGATTAAAAATCGGTAAGCTAACACAAACAAGCAAAGATAATGCCCTGGGGGTTAATCGTGTAGATCTTTTAGATGACGTAGGAAAGAAAATCATTGATAAATTGTGTGAATTAGACAGCAAATGCCTAATGCTAGGAAGACTACTTGATACATGTAATAATGAAAACAGGCCTGGCATAGATAACTACAGATACATTAGTCTTCTCTCGCAGATATATAAACTTTTTTCAAAAATAAGGACAAACTGAATTACAAACAAATTAGGTGAATGTCAATCTATGGAGCCTTTAAACAGAACTTCAGTAAATGTGACCGTCTATCAACAATCCGGATCTTTACACAGAAAGATGTCGAATATAACCTGAGAATTTTATATTATTTCTTAGGGCCTCACACGAGAGCGAACTTTTTCTCCTTAATATTATGGGCGATACATGCAGTGCAACCAGAGAGTCCTGTTTTTGGTCTCGTTAAATTTCTTTTATGAAATTTTTATTCGAAAATTTAGAAAAGGTCTACATAGAAAACAATATATATTACAATATGTACAATCTGGTGACCATCTGTGAAACATTTTATTGTAAATTTAAAAAAGACTCGTTAACGTTTCTTATAGTAACGTATCTCTTATCATAAATAATTATCCTGGCATGTTTTTATATTTTCAGTTTGAATGATTTTTTTAGCAGATCGATGGGTTTACCTTACTCTACGTTGAGTAATGAGTATATGTGTCTATATTCAACTAGAGAGCAATAAACTGATATACTATTGAAAGGGTTTCTTTGGCTCAAAATTTGCTACCTGACAGATTTACAGCAGAAATGAAAACGCTCATGCTACAAGGATACCGACAAAAGATTAGTTTCAGTATATTTTGTTTATTGAATGATGTTTAATTATTTTAGTTCTGAACGGAGTTTGACTTGGCGTTATTTATAAATTTTTAATACCGCTGCAAGAGACTTTTGGACAATTGACCTTTGGGAGAAATTTAGTCCTGTTGGTATAAACACATTGCTTCAGCGCTACTACTGGAGGTAGCTTGCAAATTACGGATATCGTGCCAGCACTAGAAAGAGAGGGCAATAGAGAGAGCAAGAGGCTATTTCACTCGAATGGGAGCAGCTTCCAATGAGCTGCGTCCAATATGTAGTTCATTGGCGTCTTCCACCCACCAAGTAAGATTAACAAAATGCTCTCATAAGTATATGCTCTAACTTTCAGCGTAAATTAATCGACAGTAATGATTTTCATTTTTAGTTGTCCATGGTACACTTGTTTAAAGCCAAATTTAACATTGGCTGTTATAAATAAAATCCGTAGTAACTTACATTTTTCTTATTTAGCCATAGCAAAAAATCAAAAATTCATATGCATCTAAAGGGGATAAAAAAGGATTGTAGGTAAAATTCCAAATAGTTCCTTTTTTGGAAGTTTAGGTGGCACTGTAGATTTTTATCCTACAAATTAAATTAACTACTGACCATAACATACCGAATGGCTAGGAAACTTACTTTTAATCATTGAGTTTTATACGAAAACACTCTAAAAAGTGTATCATTCCATTTAAAAAAACATTGTTACAGTCAATCGGTATTTCGAAAATCCTCAATCAAAGCTTTCAAAATTCTAACATGTTTAGCTTCCCTAAGCCCCTATGATACCACCTAGTTTGAGGAACCCTGTATATTAGTCAGAAATTCAGAAGTAAAGACGTAAATGGAATTAACGTTTTTAATTACTTCAAAGTGACTAATGCTTCCAGGAACAATTAAATCTTCGAAAGTAACACATCTCTTCTTAGTAGCAATACATTACTAGAATTCTGAGTCATGTCAACGACAATTGTAGATATTATATTTTGACACACATTAATTGAAATTACGAGTAGTTGACACATGTCCACAAAAATTCGAGAGACTTTAACAATCACCCTTCAACACTAATATGCCATGTGGAAGCCACTCATCAATCAATTAGTTAATAAAATTAAATACGAAAACTATTTCGTATCCCTTCCAAGTATCTAAAAATATCACGTGATTACAGGCGGCCTGTACTCTTACAATTTTTGAGTACCTACGACTGGAAATAGCTTTTGAAATGTTCTTCCTGTTGTATCACTGACTTCACTTAAGATATTTTTATTGAATATGATGTGGTCTTATAGAATACCCTCATAAGGGATGTATATAATCTTTCTCTTTAGTTTCTGTTAAAAACTAAATTAAATTGTGTAACTTGGAGGGCAGATAGATCTAGACAGCTTACGGTTTTTGTTATTTTTTAATTTAATTTTTTTCTTCATTCCCATATTTTTTCATATAACTTTTTTATTTTTCACTGCATGTTCACCAAATAAACTTAAATCAAATCTATGATACTTGTTTGCTTTTCTGAATTCGATATTGCACACAAATAATTGGCTGAAAAAATGATATAAGAGGCACATCGAGAATTTCGAATGCTTACAAAAACTTCTCTAATTCAACCCCTTTCCAACGATATATCACACGTATTGGAAAGTAATTAGTATCATAGTGAAATTTGAGTTGTTAACTTAGAAGGTTAGAACTACAAAAAATAAAACATAGTTTAAGTTGCAATAATTTGTTATAAATTTTGTTCAAACTGGCTTCCACAACAACGAATACAATCACGGCACCTTTTTCTGACTGTTAAAGTCGTAGTCTAATCGCATCTCATCCCACATTGTTTCAAAGCAACATTTATTCTTTCTCTTAACCGCTCCGTGGTTTCAATTCCCCTCTCATAAACGAGTTGCTTGGCTCGTCCCCACAGAAAAAAATCAAAGGGAGTCAGGTCTGGGGACCTTGGAGGCCGGTGTATAGGGCCAGTTCTCTCAATCCACGCGTTTAGGAATGTATTATCTAGTATCTCTGACAGTTCGCCTATAATATGCTGGACAGCCATCTTTTTGAATATTATTGGTCTGTCTTCCAATGGGATTTCATCTAATAAGATCGATCATCCCGCATTGCGTGGAACGCAACATTGATTATTTCCCTTAACTTCTCTTTGGTTTCTATTTCTTTCTCATAAAGGACTTGAAGTTTTAATGAACGATCTATCGATTTTATTGGATGAAATTCCATTGGAAGACAGACAAATAATATGCAAAAAAGTTGACTATACTGCACGTTATAGCGAACTGTCAGAGAGCTCATTCCTAAACGCGTGGATTGAGAGAGCTGGCCCTATACTCTGGCCTCCAATGTCCCCTCTTTTTGATTTCTTTATATGGGGATGGGCCAAGCTATTCGTTTGTGAAAGAGAAATAGAAACCAAAAAGCAGTTAAGAGAAAAAATAAATGTTGATTTTGAAACAATGTGGGATGAGATGCATCCGTAGCGGTAGAAGCCATTTTAAACAAAATTTATAACAAATTATTGCAATTTGATGTATGTTTTATTATTTGTAGTTCTAACTTTGTAAGTTACAATCTCAAATTTTATTATGATACTTATTATTTTGCAATACGTGTGATATATCCTTGCAATGAGGTTGAGGTAGAGAAGTTTGTATACTTTTGTTTATTTATTTGTTGTTGTAATGCGATAAAGGGTTTATCTTAATGACTTTTTTATGGAACCTCGCCATTTGTGGACTCATAGATTAGATTTAAGTTTATTTGGTGAAGATACCGTAAAAAATAAAAAAGTTACAAAAGTTTATATGTAAAAATCTGAGAATTAAGAAATAAAAATAATTTAAAAAATAAACAAAAAGTTTAAGCTATATAAATATTATATGGGCTACATAATATCGCACACAAGCCCACCTATCCCTCCATATTTAGCGAAACTTCTACAAAACACCCTATATGTATATGATTGCATACAATATCTAAAAACAAATAACGCAACAAAATTAATTGGCCTTATTTTATATAATTTTAAAAACACTGAAACTCGTCAACTTTTTAATTAATACTTATGTTTTACTTCTTACTCTTAATTTTTAATGGAACACCCTCTATGTTTTATATTTTTGAAGTGGTTCTGTTAAGTCGATTTTAACGAAATATAACTTTTATGGTCCATTATGAGTAGCACAGGGTGAAAAATTTAAATTATCAATCACTTCAATTAAGGAATTAAATACATTAAATTCTCGAATTATTTGATTGTAGCACATTAAAATAAATGCTCAAAATGTTTTTCATCAAGTTCAAGGCAAAAACCCCATGTGCTATAAAACTACTCCTTAACTTTATTCTAAGTTTGATGTGATACATTTCTTATTTCTGTTGTTATCTTTTCCCTGAGATCTACAAGGCTAGTTACCCGTTATACACTTTATTGGTATGACACAACAAAAAAATGTAAAGGCATGAGGTCTGATAATTTTAGCTGGTCTCTCTACAGTACCCCTTAGGACAGTCCATTTATTGGGGAAAACCTCGTTTAAGTAAACTCGCACCATTAAAGCACAGGGTGGTAATGTCTTGTTGAACCTAAACGGTAGGGTCAGATCTATTGCATTGGGATATAAGTTTACTAACGAAAGAAACTTCGTTTCTAATCAAATATTTTTCTTATATCAAATTTTCATGTATAAAAATCGGACTAATAATAGATCATCTATGATACCTGCCCAAACGTTATTGTATTACAGAACTCCATTCTACGATATGGATCGTCCTGTGTTAGCTCCTGGACAAAAGAAAATTATTTGGATAAAGTTTTTCTTTATGAAGAAATCTTAGAACAGTTGTATGACTCACATCAATCTAACGAACAATTTGACATGTGCTTATTTTAGGATTATCTAGAACAGTTAATGAAATATTCACTCTCACATCATAATCTGAGAAGTGTCGTTTTTTTTTGAATGTTTTAATTGGTCCAAGTTACCTTGTGAAATATTAAACCCCTTCAGGCCAAAGAAAGTTTCGAAAACAATGATCCATAACTGTATCAGGAGTTACTTATTTTAAAAATTTACCAAAATATGGCGATACTATCTAGTTTACATAATAGACCATAAATGTTATAGTTCGCCGAAATCAGCTTAAATTTGAGGAGTTCGTACTATCCTAGACTTACGTGAATCACACTGAATATTTAAGTTTTTGTTTGGTAAACGTACGATTGAAATCAAAAATGGACATATCCCAGTGGTTTTCATGATTCTCAAAAATGAGGCTACACATATTTTTTTCCATAAGTGGTTTCCACACTGTACATTTATCACTCCGTATCGTTGCCTTCCTAATCAGCTAAACCATGAAAAACATCATCATTTATTCATGATGAGTAGTTACCATTCCAGTTTTCATATGTTAACTTAAAAGAAATCATTCCATACAAAGTCCCCCCCCTTAAAGAATAAATTTTCAAAAATTCTTTTTCAGCAGATCCCTTATGTTAAGATATAAATCTATGTTCCAAATTTTAGCTTTCTAGTCCTAACTGTGTGATAATATGTCAGTCAGGACAAAGAATTCATATTTCTATAGTTCATAAGGTTTTTCCTAGGTTTACCCCTATGACTTTATTGGAATCTCTAGAATATCAGAATTTCTTTTTTCGTACCTAGGAGCGCCACATGAAATTCTGAAGATAACTCTTTCAAATCTTTCCAATTTGAAAGAAGCTTTGTTATAGCTCATGATCTTTAGAATTTTTTACTGCTGTCCTGTATATATCAAATTAGCAGTAAATTGTCTTAGTTTTATTGTCAAATATTTAGTGTCAAATTGTGAATGCTAAATTTGTCACAGCAAACCTCCTAATTTTGAATCTCTTATTCAGTTGTGTTAATTTTTATTGCCATTAATAACGGGGTGTTATTTAAACCTTGAAACACTTGGAGTATTCAAATATACGGACTTTGCTGCAATTGTGGTGTTATTCCCAAAAAAAAGGAATATACAAACTAGAGATCCCACAACTATCTTTCAGAAAACAACTATTTATATATTGTCTTGCGTACAAAAGAAAACTGGTTTTCTGATGTTCGTATACATACCCCATATCTGCCGTACTTCTGTTAAATGGAAGCGATTGTAACGCTTCTACTTCCACGAAATTGGTTGCCGATAATTATCGATAAAGTAAATACAAGACCAAACAGAGTATCGTTTATAAGAATTATTTGATGATATTTTTGGGAATACATCTTATTACAGAGCCGCCCCTGGGAGAGCCACATATAAATACTAAAGACAGCTCTTTCAAGTTCGTCCAACTTAGCCGCACCTGGGAGAGCCACAATAAATTCTAAAAACAGCTCTTTCAAGTTCGTCCAAATTGACTATTATATATTATGGTCTTTGGATTTTTTTCTACCCCATTTATCTAAAACCACAAATTTACCTAGTAATATCGTAGTAAAATTGACTAACAGATCTAATATTGAAATTGTAGTATATATTGTATTAATTCAGATTATAGCTCCGCAGGTTCAGACCTTGAGATATTTGGATTTTATATATATATATATATATATATATATAATATATATAATATAGCCACAGAATATATAATACATAAACAGAATAATTTTACAGATTAAAATATTTTAATGTTTTAGCTATACTCTATATTGTATCTATGGTACAGAATTCCGGGAATTCATTTGTGGTAACTTGTTGAAGAGTTTTTTTCCCATGTACATGTATCTTTCGTTGACTCTCTAACTGTTGGCATCGTGTAGAATAGGAGTGAAAATTTGAATTAGCAGGGTAATTCTCAATATTTTGCCGGGATCGATGGCAATATTTTGTTTTTAAAAACATGGTTTACGCTCTCTCTAAAATTCAATCCAAAAAAAGTTTCGTCATGATCGACACAGTTGCCCCACATTCTGACAGTATGCCTCTTCAATTGGTCGCTCAACATGTTCGCATAATTCTCGTAGCAAAAACTTCTACTCCCTCAATCACAACTTTTGATTTTTGGTTACAGCATATGTATATATGTTTTAGGTGGTTTCCGGGAATTCTCCGCTTTCGATCTTCGATAAAATGACGACGTTATAGTCTCGCCCTCTTCAGGTCGGTTCGCATAATTCTCGTAGTTCTGCTTTCGCTTCTAGTTACTCGAATACAGTATTGGTGAACTTTAATTACGATTACCCCAATACCTACAAGTAAATAATTATTTGAGTGAGGGCAACTTCCTAACAATTTCCAATAATTTATCTCAATAATCTTTTACTTAAGCAATTTTTAAAGTTTTTATCAAAACTTTGCATTACGCCAGAAGTGATTAAAAATCAGTTATTAAAAACAAAGTATTAATCAGTTGTCCACTATTGATGAGCGAACCAAACTAGAGAACTACAATGAGCGGTTTGCATATTAATCCGATATTATTAATTAAATTCGATTCTAATTTGTTAACACATTATTGATGCATATTTAATTTGTTTACCATAATTACATAATGTCATAATAAATAGCATGATTTAAATAATAATTATACTAAATCAACAATGAGGTTAAAATTGACATGCAATAGAGCACAACAGATTTCGCGATAAAACTAAATAAATAAACTTATCGGTATGTTTATCTATATTTTTTGTGTTCGTGTTCGCATACTGTGCGCCGCCTTGGAATTAGTTATATAAGTAGGTAACAGGAAAATAATTATATATTTTATGTTAAAATGTTCCATGGGCAAAGAGAATATTAAACAAATATGGAATAATATAATAGCAATAAATATCATTTAACTACTATTTTAGGACGGGAGTAAACCAGCACGCAATTTGAGTTTTATTGCATATTTCAGCTCCATATTTGGCAAAGGTATAAATATCACTCTAATTAAACCAGTAAATTATTGAAACTTAAAAGGATAAAACCAATTTATCTACAAAGCTACCTTTATTGCACATACATCTGCGTTCTTCTGCTATATCCAAAGAAGCAGATGTTGAAGTAAATAAAATAATTTTGGGAAATAAAAAATCCATTTCTTAGCAAAAATTTAAAGTAAAACCCAAAGTCGAAAACGAAATTTCAACATTTATATTGAATAGATAGTGAAGGAATGATAGTGCTTCAGAAACACATTCAACGGCCGGAACATTTAACTAAATTTAGGGAGTGTGCCGCACATAGGACAACAATTACAAAATCACATTTTTTATATTCTTGACTGGACACCATAATAGTTTCCAGCCAATTTAAAAACATTGTTGTTACTTAGCCCGCGAGAATCTTTTATAGAAATATGGAGCCTTTCAAATAAATTTAAAATGTTAACTTCTTTGTATTATGCATTTTATTCAGCCGAGAGCCAAAATGGCAAAAATCTCTAAACAGACTGTCAGTCTTTTACGTATCCTAATGACGAAGATCAGTTGGTCAACGTCGGAGAGACCTGAGATAAGCTCAATTCTGTTAATTTTATTTATTTTACCGTCAGTTACAAAACTTGATGTCCCATTATATCAATAACTACATTACAAATATTTGCAGATAAATATGATGAACTTCTACGATTTCCCCAATTTCGTATATCATCGGCAAGAAAAGGATCAAATTCACTAATCAGTTCTAAACATCCCTACTAATACCCGTTATTTTGACGCCTCAATATTGCATTATCACCACGAAACGCAAGACCGCTTTCATCTAAAACAATTCTTCTAAGTAACTTACTATCAACTCGTCCAATACTTGCTTCTAACGGTACAATTCAATGTAAACTTCTCTAACGCTATATTACTAAATTACTTCCAATTTTTATATAAATTCAGAAAACTCAAATTATAATCGGTACCGGTAGTAGTATTGAATAGACGGCAGCAATAACTACTAAATTTCTGTGACCACGAATAAAGGAGCCATTTTCTTCCGAGATTCTAACCATTCCTAAATTTATGCGTTAAATTATATTTTTGTCGGAAATTAATTCCGACCTCCAGGAGATCCAAATCGGGAGTCGTACTGTCTGTAACGCCGTTTCCCTGTGATTCCTATGATAGAAATCACACGAAAAAATTCGTATGTTTACTAAAACATGTCAAAGAAAATACCATACTAACTTCTCGAGTTTTTTTAATCCATTGAAAGCAAGACAATATATTGTTTCTAGTCGAGAACCTTCATCATTTGGGCTCCCCTCAACTGATTGAATTCTCGAATAATTATTTATGTATACAGTACAGATAACTGAATTTAATATTTTATCGTGAAATGAATTCCTGGGATAGAAATCGCACGAAAAAATTCGTAGGTTTACTAAAACCTTTCAAATAAATTGCGCTACGATACTAACTTCCCGAGATTTTTCAATCACAGGGAAACAGCGTTACACACAGTACGACTCCCGATTTGGAGTCTCTGTGAGCTAGATTTTATTAAAATTTCTGGATGTCGGTATTCATTTCGCGATAAAATATTAAATTCAGTTATATGAACTGTACAGTTGAGGGGAGCGCAACTGATGAAGGTTCTCGAATACAAACAATATATTATCTTGCGTTCAATGGATTGAAAAATCTCGAGAAGATAGTATCGTAAATTATTATTTTGTCAAACATCTTGTTTTTGTTTTATCGCTTGAATTCGGAGAAGTCACAATTTGCATTTTGGACATACTCGGGCTCTTTTTCAATCCAAATTTCGCCAATTTCTTACATGAAAATTTCACAGCCATATGTACCAGAGTCAGAATATACAGGTCTCAATCTTGTAGATTTCATTCCCAGCAGCCTGAGGTGGAGCGTTTGGCATCTAATGTGTGTTTTTCATTTGGCAGTACATAACATTTTCTACCTGGCTCCACAGTTTCGCAAGGCGTCTCCTGGAGGCCCTTGGCGGGTGGAGGCTGCAGGAGTGCTAGCCATTCACACTCTCGATTTATTCAGTGATCGGCTACGTTGTAATCCGGTCAATTTACACATCCGACGTTACAAAAATTCATAAGAAGCTGTAACTTTGTAAAATTGCTCAAAATAATAAAAGAAATCTTAAAAGTCCTCATCTTTCCGCTATGTGTAAAAAAATTGACTCGAGGTCAAAGGTCAAAACAATGAGTTTTTCGCGATTTTCAGCAAAACGGTGAGTTTTAAATTATCTCAGCAAAAGTTTTAGACCATAAAATGCTCTACAAAAATGTATTTTTTCCCTCAGATCCACTACTCTCTAGAAACCAAAAAATTGTATGTCTTTATAAATTAATACGGATTACACTTGACTATTTGCAATATCTTCCGAGCACTTCCATTAGGTGCCGAGGTCACGGTGTCTACAGGTCGGTATTATTTTAATTCTCATTTAACTACTGGGCTACTACTAACCCACTCTCGCATATGTAAGTGGACGTCTCCACTTCACAAGTTTTCAGCATTATTTGCCACTTTGTTTTAATTTGTATATATTATTTCATTACATCTATTAGATACTTATCGAAAAAACTTTTCAAAAAGTACTTCATCCTGTTTGTTAGCATTTATATATATAGATATATATATATATATATATATATATATATATATATATATATATATACTTAGCTACTATAAATCAATTCTTCAGAGCACTCTAAGAATATTTATAATCAAAAATATAGTGATTTAACCGGAAATGTGGAGAATACACCCTCGGTTCTCTGACATAGTGTACGTGATTTATTACGATAAATGAAGAGGACTGCAAATGGAACTACGAGGGAGTAATTTGCTCGGCTTTCAAATTATTCATTTTATCTGACTAAGGAGAAATAGCTTTATCTTCGATGTCAGCATGACATTATTAATAGATTTGCTATGGTTGTTAGAGCTGTGCAAATAGCTTTGATATCGATAGAATAGGATAATAGGTATTGCAACAAGGTAATATTTTACAAACTCTAGATTATTGTTCAATTTCAGTACATTAAATTAAATTAAAATCTTATTTAGTTAACCCTGCCTCTATCTAACTGGTCCACAATAATTATAATATAAATATGAGGACTGAATAACTTAATTAGTCACTATTTTACAATGAAAATTACTTGAGTTTTACGGAGTAGACTTTGACCAACAAAGACGATCTCAATCCTCGGTATAGGGTGATGATATGAACACAAGGTTTGCTCTTGCTTGTCCTAAAAAAAATAGTCATAGAACCGGTGTGAAGCTCCAATTTCTCAAACAAAATTCGTGTATTACTCAACAATATTTATTTTTATTCGATCAGATCTAGTTTGTGTTGCAGTTACTAGCAGGAAAAATATATGCTTACTGCTTTGGAGATTTTATGAAACATAAATATTGAACATAACTGAATAATAATATACACTAGTTTCGAATAATACCTGTTAAATGATCTGTTGAAGGTCTCATCATTATACCTTAAGGGTGTGTAATTTCCCTCACTACTTTATCTATGCTATAAACAGGGCGTAAGTATTTTCAGGAATAACAGTTTGGGTGAAAATAAATCAAAAATAATTTACATTGCAAACGCTTCTGAAACTTTAAATTTAATTATCAAATAGATAGATAGACTTTTCTAATCTCTTTAACATTGACAAACAACTTTTTGATAATTAAAAATAAATCGGAACTACACCCCAATCTGAAAAGATATTGTAACTCAAATGTTGCTCCCAAACGAGTATAACGTCTGTAATTGTAGTTTTTGTATTGTGCTCGTTTTGTTTACAATGTGAAGGCGGCAGTTTTGCTAAAAAGTTTATAATGAAAAATGTTGGATTTTTACAAGAAGTCGATTAAATTGTACAATTGCTGCAGTTTTTGGGTTAATAACTTTAAAGTTTCTTTATTAAGTACTTATAGTTATCTATCCGAAAGATTTGAAGTTAACTAATGTGATTTTGGATGTTCATTAGTGTTTTCACTCCACATAATGGTTTCTGAAAAATACATATCAGTTTAAGTAATTGAAAATATAGGTGTAGTACCTAAGAGTTTGTGGAAACTGCCCGGAACACTAGTTGCCTTCTTATAGAAAAACTATCTCGCAGAATTAACGGAAAGAAAGTAGTTCTACGGATTTGTCAACTAGTTTTCCTGTATACTGTGATTGGTTGTATTTTGTACAATTCTCTATGTGATGTGAGGTTACTTCAAAATTACTATAATTAATGTCTTAATAGAATGTTAGTAGTAGATAGAGAACTTTTTATAATCATTATATCTACTGTATGGATATTAATTCATATTGGTAGAGATAATAACATCCCGTTCTTAGTAAATTATCATAGAATAAATAACCAAAACGAATTTTGAACGAAGGAATACATAATGTTAGTTTTCTAGTTACCAGAGCACAAAGTGTCTTTTTGTCGCACAATGCCATAATTTTTGGGAGTAAATTGGGACATGCTTCATGTTTTATGTTAAAGTTTTATGTTGACTTGGTAAAATTACATAAAACATCTGAAGGCATAGATATTTCTTGTGTACGTTTTGCCAATGACTGCTGTAACTGGATCGTTTAGTGGTGAGTATTGTGACGCATTTTGCGGTAATTGGAAAACGACCATCTTCATTAGGCGAAACCACGCGCTCAAAAGCATGTTTCAAAAAGCTACTAAATTAATTGCGTTCATAGGTTCAGTGAGTTGATCTCTAAATTTATAATGTCTTGTTTGTAAACAAGAAATCACATTATTTTTATGTTTTCTTGGGAATAACACCACAAATGAAATAAAACGCTGTGTATTGAACGAAAAAACCAAACATTTCAAAGTCGAATTCTGACTTCGTTGTCAATGGCTTCATATATGTACTAGCTCTTACCCGCGGGTCGCCCGCGTACGGAATGTACAAGTCTTTGCAAAAAGAAATAACTTATGAAACATATGGGTTATCCTATATAACAATTTTTCCAAATTTTTTTAAACACCCTATTTAACTAAATATAAATAAATCCGAATATATTTCACCTAAACTGCAAGTGCTTATGGGCCACCCTATATAACAATTTTATTTTGCATTTTTTTGAATCACCTTGTATAACTAACTCTACTTCACCCTATAGTGTAACCATCCTGTATATGGTGCTGTTTATTTGTTACCCAATATAACTTTTTTAACACCGTCTTATAACTCTACTCCACCCTATATTTCAGCTATGCAACTGCTTATGGTCTACGCTAAATAACAATTATTTCTAATGTTTTTTTGAGCCACCTTGTAAGGTACAATTTCTCTCCACTTTATATTTTAATCACCTTTTATATGCAACTTTTTCTAACATTGTGTTAATCTCACTCTTAAACTATGATCTTGCTTCCTCCCATGTTTCAAGTATTCCATATAGTAGGATGCAACTGTGCATGCCCTATATAACAATTTTTTTAAAGTTTTCGATACACCCTAATGGAAATGCTTCTGGAACTCTTGGTGTGTCACAGAATTTAAAAACACAGTTTGACACCCTAACACCAAACCTTTATTTACACACTCACCCAAACTGCAGTTGCTTTAATTCTACTTCGATCTACTTTAAAACCATCCTGCCAGTCGGTCAAACATTATAACTGATTTTTAAACCATCTTGTATAGTCATAATTTTAATCTACAAAATACTTCAACCACCCTGTATGTTCATCTGCTTAGGAGCCACCAAATATAACATTTTTTAAACGCAACTAACCATTCTTTAATCACCCTGAAATGCATAATTTGTCTCTACCTTATATTTCAACCACCCGTGTATGTAACACTGTGTAACTATAATTTTACTTCTATCCAGGTTTCAGATATTACATATATGCAGTAGCACACGTTCTATTGTACAAAAAATTTTTATCCAACCTGTTTAACTATAATTTTACCCCCCCTCTATTTCAACCACCTTCTATATGCAACTACTTATTGGCTACCCAGTTTAATATTTTTTGTACCTCCCTGTAGAAATCCATCAATGCTCAATATATTTCACCAAAACTGCAACTGCTTATGGGGCACCCTATATAACAATTTTGTTCAACATTTTTTGAATCACCTTGTATGTATTATAACTACCCTGTATACGCTGCTGCATATTGGCCAACCAATATTACATTTTTTAAAGACTTAAGTATAACACTTCTCCACCCTATATTTCATCTATCCTATATGTGCAACTAATTATGAGCCCCTCTATTTCACATTATTCCTCATATTTGTTTAACCACATTATAAAGTATAATTTTCCAACTTTTTCTAACCTTGTTTGAATCACACTGTGTAACTATAACTTTGTTGCGTCCCATATTTCAGGTACTCTATATATGCAACTGCTATATAACAAAATTGTTCTACCATTTATTACCCACCATGTTTAACTATAATTCTACTCCACCATATATTTCAACAACCTTGTATATGCAACTACTTATTTGCCACCCAATACAACATTTTGTACCACCCTGTGTCCTTAAAATTATACTCCACCCTATATTTCAACCATCCGGTAATTAGAACAGCTTGTAGATCATAACATTTCTTTATAATACTTGAGAACCCACCTGTATAAACGATGTAATTATACTTTCGAGATTTACACTTTATTTTATAAACGACACGTGTTTCGGCTATACAATGCCTTTATGCAAGTTTCACAAAATACTAAAACTATTATTCTAACTACACCAATCTATAAACTATAATTCCACTCGATCTCAAACTATTTCAACTACAGAGCCTGTAAAAAGATAAACAGTGGGGACTGGATCTAAGGTCTAACGTTATTTTCAACCCATAGTCATAACCTGAATATTTATAACTCAAGAATTTCATAGGGATTCAAAGATCCTAATTTTACTGCTTATTTTCAAATGTACACATTTTTACAGTTCTAAAGTTGTGAAAATCTTATCCACCCTGTATAAATACTCTAATTAGATTTATTTCAACCATATTGTGTGGATAACATCTTTTGCAACTCTAATACGAGTATTAAAATTTCTAAATGTCCTACCGATATATCAGCCTATGTAAATATGCCGCAATTGAGTTTGTATACTCCGCCCGTTTATGAACCAATTGGTGTTGCAATCTACTTTGATGGCTCACTCAATATAACTGGATAAATTTTGAACCACCCCGTTTTAGAACTAATTCCACTCTTGTTATTTCTAACCAAATGATGTTAACTTTATTATGTTTTGCAGCTGCTTATGGTACAAGTTTTGAACAACTTTTTTTAGATTTTTATCAATATAAATTAAATTTAGAGCCTTACAACATTTTCTTTTTTACTAAGTTTCTTATATATAGGGATCAAAACCCTGTAAAATTACGGTTGATATATCAGTTTAATGATTTTTTCTTTTTCGAAATTTAACTCAAACATGTTACATTGGCATATTAAAATGCTGAATTTTGTTGGTAAGGATAAAAGCTAAGCTGATTCGAGTATCTAATATTTGGTGGTTGCGGTGGAACCAATAGAGTAATTGTGTTATCCAACATGGTAGACATTTTTTCGCTATATCTACCGTTTCTGTCAATTTACGGAGATAAAATATCTACCAGATTTTATGTCAACAAAAAAGATTCAGCAAAATCAGTCCAGTAGTTCTTACGTGATGCCCGAACAAACAAACAAACACACAAACAGACAAACTTACATAGTATCGATTGAAAAGACAATTAGAAATCACACGTCATGTGTTACATGAAACGCCAACACATTTGGGAACCTCTTGTGGCTCGTTTTCTTGAATCTTGAGTTACTTTTTCGCACAAGTTGTACATCTAACAAAATAGTAAAACATAAAATAATTTTAATGATTTCGGTAGCGTAACTGAAACGAACCTTAAAATTAATGTCACATAGTTTCTAACTTAATTTGGAAATGATTGTTGAGGAGGTCATTGATTATTTTCACGGCTCAACTGATGTTTTGAGAGATATGAAAATAGAGTATGGGAATGAAAGAAATGTATATCTTGTATTGCATTTGTTTCGACATGTTCCAACCGATACTACACTACCATGATCTTGAAATACCCATACAACTGAATTCTCTTGTTTTATAGAAAATAGATAAATTATAGAAAATACACAAATATAACACCCAATTAATATACAATAACTGCACAAAATTTGCTTCTCGTTATAATAAACACTCAAACTCTCTCTTTGGCATATATTAATTAGAAACTTGACATACGTCAGAATAAAAAAGAACACCAAAAAAAAGGGCAACGTTACTTGACTAATTTAATATTATAAATCTGTTATTTTGGTCTAATATGGAATTTGCTTATTCAACAGTTTTATTTCTTCTGAATAATAATGCGTGGGGTCAAATTAATATAGGAAATGATTAACCCGTTTTTATGAATTCTTCTGTGTAGTGATATAAAGTGGCACGACGGTCAATCGCATCCGTATCGTCAATGCTCTTGTGAAAGGCTATTACGAAAAGTTCGCCTACTTTTACGAAGCAACCGCAGAGGGCTCCAAGTGTCTCATTCCTGCACGTTTACTGCCTATTCAGGGTTATTCACCTTATTCTACACGGAATATCACGACTACCTGAAACAATTTTGTTAAATTTAAATTATTTGAACTAATGCATTTGAGTGCGTTGTGGGTTGCTACTCCTAGTGTAATGTGTAAATATTTTTTGGAGCATATTATTTTAAAATTGAATATAGTTTGGCGTTGGGCAGTAGCTAATTGTAAAATTAAGTTAAAAAAAGTCTAATGAAAAAATATTTACAAATAATTTTCAAGAAGCAGCAGCATATTTTTTGTGTTTATCAAGAGCAGTTTTTTAGATTATACCTATTCGTGGTTATTATCGTGCCATTATCTCAAGAGAAAAGAATCCAAAATTTTATATTAAACTAGCCGGTACCCGCGGTTTCACGCGCGTATGGAATGTACAATTTTGTGCAAAAATAAATAGCTTATGAAACATGAAGTATCCTATATAGATACAACTATTTAGGTGTCTAAACGGTTTGTAAACCACCCTACGTAACAATAAATTAACCAATCTCAATGTATTTCACCCAAACTGCAAGTGATTATGGGCCATATAACAGTTTTATTCGTTTTTCTTTAACTTCTGATGTAAATATAGGACTGTAACCCTACTTTACGCTTTAGTGCAACCATATTTGGTTCCTTAATATGCTAGTGTTTAAAGAATATGTCACCAAATACATCAACTTTTTTAAACGACAACAAGAGTTTCGTCCACCCTATCATATCCAAGTAGTGACAACTGCTTATGGATTTTACGCTTGTGAAGATAGGAAGATGTTCTCCACTCTATACCGTTTTAGGGACCACCCTTTACAATGTGCAACTTAAGGTTTCTCAGAGCATTGTGTGAAACATTTATTACATTATATAGAATTTTGCTTCGCCCCATCTTTTAGGTAACAACATTGCACACAGTAGGATGCAACTGTTCATAATCTAACAAAAATTTTCTTGATCCACGCTGCAAAACTATAATTCTACTCCGCCCTCGAAGAATTTAAAAAACAACCAAAAAAACCTTGTATATACAACTACCAGTTAAATAACATTTTTTGTACCGCAAAGTCTGGATAATTATCTCAAAATTTTACCAAACCCAACATAAATTCTCCAAAAAAAGGATTTAAGCAAACTACTTATTAACCACCCTATATAACTTAATTTAGGAGTATTCGATTTTTTCAACAGAAAATGCATTAAAAAGTTCAAATATAATTATAAAATATCTACTTCCATCTTTAAGAAGGAATTTAAAGAACCATAATGTTTATACTGCTATGCCAATTAGATATAACCATTTAGATAATAACGTTATTTGTCCAATACGGTTGTTGAAGAAGATCCTATATAGAACCATAATAATCATTAACTCCCCACGCATAAATATCGCAGAATCACCTTGTTGAATCATATGCCATTGCTTAGGGACTAACAAATATAACATTTTAATATTAAACCCCGCCCTCCACAGTTATATCAGTCTGCATTAATTTTACACAAACTATCTATTGTTTCGTATATTTTTGACCGCCACCAGCTGTTAAAGTATAATTTGTCTCCACCTTCTTGATGTTTAACCCTCTCTTTTATGCGACCTATCCTGAACATTCGATTTTCATCATGAACTGTATAGACTATAAGAATATTTACTCGAATGCTAAACCCTCTATTTCAACTATTGTTTCCGATATGCCTAATACTTCTAATCGCAGCCCAGTATAACATTTTTGTACCACCCTGTATAAATAATATTTCCATACCAATCCAATCAACATATATTCACCCAAACTACAAGTTTGCTTATTGGCCACCCTATATTTTGAATTTAATAATATTTTATATGAACCGTTTGTAATGACTTAACTAAAACTCTACTTATTCATCTATATTTAACACCATCCTGTTTATACTGCTGATCAATTAGACAAATAAGTTACTTATTGGTTATAGAGTTATGTTGTCTATGACAGTTTTTATGTTTTACCATCCCCAATAGACCAATTGAGTACCTTTTTACTGAATACATTAATAATATTTCAACCACCATGTATGTATATGCATCTGAATTTACGGGACCACCAAATAATAACATTTAACACTTAACTGTGACAATCACCAGAATTCCAACTAAACTTATACATTTGCACCTGCTTATTTACTCACAAGCCTACATATACATCATTCATAGTAGTTCTGATCATCCTTACTAAAAAATGGCAATAGTACATAGATTAATCAATCTTCACCTTTTTAAATTTCGAAAAAGACCCCTTATATACAACATCATTTATCAGTAAACATTGTTGATCCCTATCTTCGGGCCATCGTTTTAGGTATTCAATATATGCAACAGCTCATGTTCCATACTCTAAATTTAATTTATCCTCTGTTTAACTATAGATCTCTACTCCTCCCTCTATTGTTTCAAAAACCTTGTAACTTTGGGCAACTACTAATCGGCCAAAGTATAAATCATTCTTTAGAAAAACAATGTTAATACCAGTTATAAAACTTCATAAATCCAGATCATATTAAGAATAATAAATTTCCGCAAGAGTAGATTGCAGTAATTGCTTAAATGGGGCACCTTATATAACAAACTCATTGTTCGGCAATTTTTTTGTGATCAAGCCTTGTATGTATATCGGTCATTTACTTCAATACTCGTATCACAACCACCCTGTATATGCTGCTGGTTATTGTTTACCCAATATACAGTTTTTTAAATACTTTACTACACTTCTAGTCCATTGTATATTTCAACTATCCTGTCCGTGCAACTGATTATAAGCTAGGCTATTTCACAATGTTTCCTCATATTTTTTTTAACTACCCTTCATTGAAACTTTTCTAACCTTGTTTGAATCACACTCTGTAACCATAACTTTACTTCGCCCCATATTTCAGGTAGGTACTCCATATAAGCAACTTCTCATGTTCTACCCTACAAAACAAAATTTTTCTACCAATTTTTTATTCACCATGTATAAGTATAATTCCACGCTACCCTATAGTATAACCTTGTATATATAACTACTTATGGGCCTCAATATAACATTTTTGTGCCACCTTTTATTCTTATAATTCTACTCCACCCTATATTTCAACAGTCCTGTATATGATACAGCTTGTAGATCATAACATTTCTTTGT
The DNA here is from genome assembly GCA_034190945.1 of Octodonta nipae. Classification (NCBI taxonomy): domain Eukaryota; kingdom Metazoa; phylum Arthropoda; class Insecta; order Coleoptera; family Chrysomelidae; genus Octodonta; species Octodonta nipae. Next base: position 43,129,163 of record CM067221.1, on the reverse strand, counting down.
AATGTTTTTTAAACCCACCTATATAACTGTAATTATACTCAAACTTTTTTACATATTACACCATTTTTTAACCACCCTATAAACTATAATTCCACTACATCTTATATTTCAACAACACTTTATAAACAACTGCTTCCAACAATTTTTCAACCCTTTCAAGATTTTTTTATTCACAATGTATAATTATAATTCTTTAACCCTTATTTCAACCACATTTTATATGCAAGTATTTATGAGCCAAAGATTATAACATTTTCTAATCCACCCTGTATAAATATCCACCCGCTTTTGAACCAACTGGTATATGCAATTATTTATGGCCGTCTCAGTTCAACTCTTTTCAAGCACCCCGTATAACTAATTCCAAACCTCTTATTTTAACCTCATTGTATATATGCAGCTGCTTAAGGTCCACCGAATATCACTTTTTTTAAGTTTTTTAAATCCATGTAATTCTACTCCGCTCTAAGTTTCGTATATATAGAACACCTGTAAAATTTTGCTTCATAAATCATTTGATTTTTTTAAATCGAAACATGTTATATTGGCATATTCCGAATTTTGAATAAAACCTAAGCTGATGCAAGTATCTAATATTTAGTGCGTGCGCTGGAACCAATAGATTAACTGTGTACAACCCACCGTTTCTGTCAATGTAGGGAGATACAATGTATACCAGATGTTAAGTCAAACTATAGGCTTTGCAACAAAAACAGATTCAGCAAAATCAAATGAGTAGTTCTTAAGTGATGCCCGAACAAACAAACAAACAAACAGACAAACTTAAAATTTTATAATAGTACTAGCCGGTACCCGCGGTTTCACCCGCGTAGGGAATGTTCAAGCCTTCGCAAAAAGAAATAACTTATGAAACATATGGGTTATTCTCTATAAAAAAAATTCTAAATTGTTTGAACCACCCTACTTAACTATAAATCCACAAATCCCGAATATATTTTACCCAAACTGCAAGTACTTACGGGCCACCCTATATAACAATTTTATTCGACATTTTTTAAATCACCTTGAATAACTGTAACTCAATATAACTTTTTGAACACCTGACTATAATTCTTCTCTACCCTATAATTTCAGCTATGCAACTGCTTATGGTCTACGCTGTACAATAATTATTTCTGATATTTTTTGAACCACCTTTTAAAGTAAAATTTCTCTTTACTCTATAGTTTAATCAACCATTATAAGCAGCTTTTTCTAACATTGTGTTAAACACACTCAAAAACAATAATCTTGCTTCTCCCCATATTTCAGATACTCCATATTAGAATGTTTATGGTCTACTCTATATAACAATTTTTTTAAAACTGTTTTTGATTCATCCTAATATAAATGTCTGTGGAACCTTGGGTGTGTCACAAAGACAAAAACACAGTTTTGCACCATAACACCAAACTTTTATTGAAACCCTCACCCAAACTGCAACTGCTTACAGGGTACCCTATATAACATTTTAATCGACATTTTTTAACCGCTTTGTATAACTAACTCTACTTCCATCTATATTAAAACCATCCTGTATACCAATTTCTCAAACATTACAACTTCATTTGGATCCACCCTGAATAATTATAAATTTACTCTACAAAATATTTCAACCACCGTGTATGTGCATCTGCTTAGGGGCCCCGAAATATAAAATTTTTAAACACTTAACTATAACTCTGGTCCACTCACTATCGTTATATATGCAACTGCTTATGGACTACGCTATATAACCATTTTTGAACCACCCTTGAAAGTATAATTTGTCTCCACCTTGTATTTCAACGACACCTTATAAGCAGCTTTTTCTAACATTGTTTTACTCACACTGCACGAACTATAATTTTACTTTGACCCAAGTTTCTGATATTGGATATATGCAACAGCTCATGTTCTATCCTACAAAAACATATTTTAACCACCTTGTATTTGCAATTACTTATCAGCCACCCATTATAATATTTTTTGTACCACCCTGTATAAATATAAATAATTATAAATAATAATTTTTTAATTACCTTGTATGTATTACAACTACCCTGTATACGCTACTGCTTATTGGTCAACCAATATAACATTTTTTCATAACATTTACACCCTATATTTCCACTATCCCCATCTTTGCAATTTATTATGAACTACGATATTTCACAATTTTTCCTCATATTTTTTCAAGAATTAATAAAGTATAATTTCTCTCCACACCCCATTTAAACCACCCTTCATTTACAACTTTTTCTACTTGTTTGAATGACACTGTTTAACTATAATTTTACTGCGCACCATATTTCAGGGAATCCATATATACAACTGCTATATAACGAAATTTTTCTAGCTTTTTTTACCCGCCCTGTATAATTATAACTATACACCAATCTATTTTTCAACAACCTTTTATATACAACTACTTATTTGCCACCAAATATAACATTTTTGTACTGTATCCTTAGAATCTCACCCTTCCCTATACTTCAACCATCCGGTAAATGGAACAACTTGTAGATCATAAAGTTACTTTATACAATACAATATACTCCCCTACATATTTCAACCATCCTATATATGCAACTATTTGTTGATATAAAACAAGTTTTTAGCCACAACATATACTATAATTCCACTTATATTTCAAACAGCCTGTATAAACAAATACTTCTAACATTTCTTCAACCCATTTCATAACTGTAGTATCTTATGAACATAATTCAAAGATTCTAACTGCTTACCTGACACATTTTTTAAAGATTTTTTATTCACTGTATAAATATTCTACACTTTTTCAACTACTTGGTATATGGTACTGTTTATGGCCCACTTAATATAACTTTTTTGGACCACACAGTATAACTAGTTCCACTCTCCTTTATTTCCACCACATTGTATATATCCAGCTGCTTATAGGACACCAAATATAACTTTTTTTAGATTTTTTAAATCCATGTAATTCTACTACGCTAAGTTTCCTATATACAGAACACCCTGTAAAATTACGCTTGTAATATCAGTTGATTTTTGTTAAATCGAAACATGTTACATTTGCACATTCCGAATTTTGAATAAAAGCTAAGCTGATGCCAGTATCTAATATTATGTGCGTGCGGTGGAACCAATTGAGTAATTGTATTACACAACATGGTAGAAGTTTTTTTGGCTATATCTACCGTTTCTGTCAATATAGGGTGATAAAATGTCTACCAGATTTTAAGTCAAACTATAGGCTTCGTAACAAAAAAAGATTCAGCAAAATCAGTTCAGTAGTTCTTACGTGATGCCCGAATAAACAAACAAACAAACTTACAATTTTATAATAGTATAGATAGATGAAAAAGAAACATTTTTTATTTATTTATTCTTTATTTATTCTTTATTCCAGTTCAAAATTTACAACAAACACAATATTCATTGCAAATCCTACAGAGGTAATGAAACCTGTGCGTAGGACCTGGACAGAATTACCTAAAACTAAACATACATACTAAAATAAAAATATACACATATTAACTACTATACTAAATACTACTACTAGATACTAAATTATATTCAAGTATTGCTATTTTTCTTTTATACAATACTAATTAACGCAAAACATAATAGTACCTTTTTACTCTGCACAACAATCAAGTTGTATTGTAAAAATATTTAAGAAACATAAAACAAATATTGAAGGAACATACAACATACAACAATAACAAAATCAAAAAGTCAAATTTAGTGTACTCACACAATTTCTTTCACAAATGTATCCTTACTTGCTATTATAAATCCATTCTTTTATTTTTATTTTTTTTTTGTGATTGCTGTTCAAGATTTTTAAATCATTTGCCATGCTATTAAAAAGTCTAATAGCTACAATGAAGCTACTTTTATTACTTATTGTTTTCTTGATAATAGGCATTTGTAAGTTTTTATTTCTGGTTAAACTTGTCGATGTTTTAAATTTATCCTTTAGGTTATTATAATGGACATAAGTGATTCAAAGTAAAATAGCTGTTTTATATTAAGTACAAGTTTGTTGTTATTTATTACTTTTAAAATTCTGTTTTGGATATTTTCTAACAATATTCTAAAGTTGGTGTAGGCCCCTCCCCAGGCTCTTATTCCATAATTAATTATGCTATTAAATAGGGCGTAATATATCATTCTAAGAGTTTCACAGTCCATTACTCTAGTTAACTTGGCAAAAATGAAAACAAGATATTTGGTTTTGTTAATAACGTATTGAATATGTTGAACCCATTTTGAAATTCTGATCGAAAATAATCCCTAAATGTTTACAATTTTGTACTCTAGTAATATTACTACCTTTTATTTTTATAATAAATATATCAGGGACACTATCAGAATAATTCCCAAAGGTCATACATACGGTTTTCTTCGTATTTAAGGACAGCTTGTTTAACATAAGCCAGTCAGCAATGTGATCAAGATACTCGTTCATTTTCATTTGAACTCCTTCCCAAGATTTCTCCATTGAGATAAAGGCAGTATCATCTGCATACGATATTATATTGAAAGGCATATCCACCAAGATGTCATTAATGTATAAAATAAAAAATAGTGGTCCCAAAATTGTTCCCTGAGGAACTCCTGTTTTGACTGTCAAAAAATTACTATAATCTTCATCTATCTTAACTCTTTGTTACCTATTTTCTAAGTAATTCGTTAAAAGTTTATTAGCTCCGCCTCTAACACCGTATCTCTCCAATTTATCAAGTAAAATTTTATGGTTGACTGTATCGAAGGCCCTTGCTAGATCAAGAAACGTAATTGCTATTGGTTGGCTCTTATCTAGGTTTTCTATTACCAAACTGGTTATCAAATTTAAAGCATCTTTTGTTCCCTTATTTTTTATGAAGCCAAATTGGTTATTTGCAATGATTTTACATTTGTTTATGAATCCAATCAGTCGGTTGTAAATGACTTTTTCAAAAATTTTTCCCAAATTTGATATCATGGAGATGGGTCTGTAGTTACATGGAAGGTATCTCTCACTACTTTTGTAAATAGGTACAATATCTGCTTTTTTGAGAGCATCTGGCCAGATAGATAAATTAATACTCAAATTAATAATATGTACAATTGGTTCAATTAAATACTCTGCTAATATTTTAATAGTTTTGGCATTTATATTGTCGACACCCCCATTTTTAAGTTTTAATTTGTGTATAATGTTATTTATTTCATTATTTGTGGTAGGATAAAGAAATATAGATTTAGGATTTCTTGTTGGTAGTCTTAGTTTACAGTTAGATGGTTGCTGTATTTTTTCACATAACTCAATTCCACTTTTGGCAAAGAATTCATTTAGAGTTGACAATTCCTGTTTTATTAGTTATTTTGTTCATATCATTATCCATTATGTACTTATTAGCTTTTTCATTCCTACTCTTGTTTCCTAACTTATTGTTTATTATTCTCCACAATTTTTTATTGTTATCATGACTCATATATTACTTTTTCAAGTATTTTAACAAACTGTTTGTATTCCGTTCTTACTTGTTCATTACCTGGCGCAGACTTCCATATCCTGTACAATTATTCTTTTCTTTGGCAGGATGCTATAATTCCTTTGGTTATCCATTTACTTCTAGGTTTATTTTTCGATTTATTACTGTATTGTTTTGTGTATTGAGCTAAATCAATGCAACTTTTAATCAGTGATATTAGCAAGTTGGTAGCTTTATTTGGATCATGGAATGAGGATATCTTGTCCCAATTTTGCTCCATTGCAATCTTCTTTAACTTATTATAATTAATAACTGTATAACTATTCTTTACTTCATTCTTTTGCATTTTATTTATTGCAACAAACAATGGATAATGATCAGTGACCGTAGTCTGAGTTAACTTAAATGTCCTAGTTATTATTGAACCACTTTTAATAAAGATATTGTCGATACATGTTCCACTATTATCATTGTCTGTATCCGATGGTCTAGTTATACCTTCAAAACCTGGAATGAAACCCATTTCCAATAAGTCATTAATATGCTCTTGACACAAAAAATCGAGTTTCAAAGTGTCAATATTAAAATCACCTATGATAATGTTTAACGTTTTTTTTTTAGATTTCAGAAATTTTTTAAAGTTTAAAATGAATTCAGATTTATCTAGATCATGACACCTATATACCGCAGAGATTTCAACACTTTGACTATCATTAAGTTCAATGCAGCAGTTTAAGATGTTTAAATGCCCAACTGTGATTATTTCAGTGTGTTCACTAATGTTTTCTTTAATGTACATGACTACACCATCCGACTTGTTAATTCTACTATTATTATAATAAATCCTATATCCAGGTAATGAGAAGTAAGTATAATGTTCCAAATTCCACACTTCAGAACAGATTATTATATTAGGTTTACTTTCTAAGCTATCAATAAAAATTTCAAGCTTTCTAAGATTAGCATTTAGGCTTCTAATATTTACACTAAGTATATAATCATTTTGTTTATTAATATATTTATGTAACTTGTAAGTATTAGTAAATTGTAGCTCTTTCTCAACTATTGGTTGATTCACGGTTTCAATGAAATCATGATTTCCTCCCATTTACAATAAATAATTTAATATATATAGAATAAATGCGACTTAATACTAATTTATCTAGAAAAGTACTTTAATCAAGTAAAACTATTAGTTATGATAGTCTGTCTTATTTCTCAGGACCTGAATCTGGTACAGTAATGAAAAACAATGCGCGTCAGTACAGTTGATACAGGATTTCTTCTTCCCCAGGCAATCCTTCTCTTCATGGTTTTTACTGCAGATTGGACAAACTAAATCTTGAGCACAATTTTGTTTTTTATGGAAGAAGTCTTGACATTTAAAACAATGGGGTATGGTTAAGTCTTCATAGGTGGGGTACCTCTCCCATTCTATGCAAATTCTGTTTATGGACATAATTTTTTTTTAATTCTCCGCACTACATTCAGCAAATATCGTACTAGAACCTGATTTTCTTCTTTTTATATAGGTAACTTTAAAGTCTTGTGTCAAATCATTTTGTTCAACTATACTTCTTTAACATTTTTTGGATTATACACTGAGTGATATATAATTGTTACTGTTTTAAAAGAATTTGTGTCAATTGTATGTGAAAAGTATTTAAATCGGGTCGATCAGAATTAAAGGGAGGGCAGTATTATAAAAATCTATCCAGTCCATCCCTGGTTTCATTCCATGAGACATCAATCGCTGGGATGAAAAAAAAAAGAGTTAGAAGGTTCGGATGGGAAAAAACCTATCTTAAAATAACTCGACAACTGTAAAATTGATACTGGATTGAACGAGAGGATTCGATGCTGATTTTTAAAGGAGCGGCCCATTATCGCAGCAGTTAGTTAGTGCGGCGAAGAGCTTGTATTATTATTGTGATATTTGAATCAGCTGTTGTGTATATTTGATGTAAATAAAAGTTCTAGAAAGTGGTAGTGAATATTAATTTTTAAAATTTTATGGAACCCACGAAGTATATAATCTTGGTTAATACATAGTTCACTAACTAAATTTGTCCGCATTTCGAGAATTGTTGTATTGGTGTTCTGTTTTCGTCACTTCCAGACGTCTAGAAGCCTTACTCGTATATACGTGGCCACATGCACAAGGTACACGGTTCACGCAATTGTTGGAATTTTTATGTGAAACATCTGTTGGCGGGAGCAAATAAAATCTGCTGGTTTGCCGGCGCTGAAAACGGCATGACACTGATACCATTGTTCTAGACTGCCTAGTATCTGTGTGCCAGCGTATACCAGATGCTTTGTGGCCCCTCAGTATAAGCTGCCTTCTATTTCTATGGTACTAGAGTATACTTAACACGTTGCCGTTTGTAAGCACGCTTTACATCTTTTCTTTAGAATATTATTCTTGTTTTTAAGTGCTTCAAAATTTCGAATCAGTGATGTTTTTATTTAATCGAAATATGAGTGACAGGGGAGATCAACTGATCAAAGAGAAACATAAAAATATATGGGTGCGCAACATTTGCAACAATCAACCGATTCAAACCAAAGGTTAGTAAATTATCTATTAATATTTTATTTCATTTTCCATTTTATTACTATTTAAATTTATTTGTTCATGTAAGGTTAGAAACGTGTTTACTGCCAATAAGTACTTTATTTATTAGTATTTAAACGAATAATGACCAAGCTACTTTAATTCGAGACAAATCATGCCAGTGAGATTTTTCTAACCTTGTTTAACCTACATAACTGCACTACAAATCGACCCACCAAGCCCGAATATATTTCACCAAAATTGCAAGTGCTTATGGGCCACCGTATATAACAATTATACAAGGTGGGTCCTTGTATAACAGTAACTCTATAGTGCAACCATCTTGTATATGCAGCTGTTTATTTGTCGCCCAATATAACATTTTCTAAACACCCAACTATGACTACTCCACCCTATATTTCAGCTATGCAACTGCTTATGGTCTAAGCTATATAAAAGTTATTTCTGAAAATGTTTGAGCCACTCTGTATATGCATCAGCTTATTGACCACCCAATATAACTTTTTTTAAATACTTAACTATAACTGTACTCTACCCTATATTCCAACTATCTTAACTATGCTACTGGTTATGGGATGAGCTCTATAACCATTTTTTCTGATATTTTCTGAACTACTGTGGAAATTATAATGTCTCTCCACCTAACATTTCAACCACACTTTATACGCAACGTTTTCTAACATTATTTTAATCACACTGTATAACTATAAGTTTACTTCGCACTATGTTTCAGATATTTCATATCTACAACGGCATCCTACATAACAAAATGTAAACCTTTTTATCCACTCTGTTTAATTATAATTCTACTCGACGCTCTATTCCAAGCACCCTATACATGTAGTTACTTATGGGTCATAACATATTTTATATCACCCTGTGTAACTTTAAATCCACCAATCCTCACTATATTTCACCCAAACTGAAACTGTTTGTGAGCCACTCTATATAATAATTTATTTCCATATTTTTTTGAATTACCTCGTATAACTCTACTACAACCTATATTACAACAACAGTGTATTTACTGTTGCTTATTGGTGACACAATATAACTTAATTTTTTTGAACCAGACACAAAATATTTCAATTACCCCGTGTATACAACTGCTTATTTGCCACATAATATAACATTTTCTACCAATCTGTAAAATTATAATTCTATTTCAACCATTCTGCATAAGTAACTATTTCTAACATTTTTTAACTCATTTTATACCTATAATAATTATAGTCCGACGTAGGATTTAAATATTCTAAGTGTTGTGGGCTACCCTACATAGCATTTTGTTATCCATCCTATATAAATATAATTCCACACCACCCGTTTTTTCAGCAACCTGGAATATGCAACTATTTATGGCCAACCCAATATAACTTTTATAAACCACCTCGTATAACATTGTAAGTATATTTATATATATATATATATATATATATATATATATATATATATATTTTGGGCCACGTAATGAAAGTTTTATTAAGACTTTTTAACCCATGTAATTTACCTATCCTATATATGGAAAACGCTGTAAAATTGCACTTGATATATCAGTTGAATTTGAAAATCGAAATATGTTAAGTTACATTGGCATATTCCGAATTTTGAATAAAAACAAGATACCTAATGCAAGTATCTAATATTTGGTGCGTCCGGTAGAACCAATAGAGTAAATTGTGTTACCCAACATCGTAGAAGTTTTTTCGCTATATCTGGTGTTTCTGTCAATGTAGGGAGTTAAAATGTATTCCATATTTTAAATCGAACTATAGACTTAGCAACAAAAAAAGAATGAGCAAAATCAGTTTAGTAGTTCTCACATGATACCCGAACAAACAACCTACAATTTTATAATAGTATAGATGATGTATAATGAATCGAACAAGTATACCTACTGACCTAATATACTGAATATAGGCGAAAGTGACTTTCACGCCTTATATTTACATCGGCAAAATACTTCCACTGTTATTATGTATTCGTTTTCGAACTCATCATTTTTCATGGGCCTATTTTGCTTTGAAATACGGCACAGACATTATTCATGTTCAATAACGATAAAGAAAAGAAATCATGTAAAACTACCATTTGTCCACCTACAAAAACGATCGATCTATTCTTAGGCATATCGAATGAACTCCGTCGAATTTATTAAAAGCTCACACGGTTGAAAAAGTTTTACGATAGCGCTTCTCGTGTCAGCCACACCCAATGGTACAAGATTAATCAGAATTTCATAGACGGCCTAATAAATTTTGATGCCGCTTTAATGTTCCTGTAAGATTACGATTGTCGCGCACTGATTGTGAAATATGAACACTGTTCTAATAAATTCATGGTAATTTGCATTCACCTTAAACGCACTGGAACTGAATTTGTGCTTGTGTTCTTAGACATCTTTACGATTTGCAAATAAGAGATGTTTGTACATTTTAGCAATTCGCGGTAGGTACTATTTAACTTTTTCATCTATTCAGCATTTCCTTTCTAAAATAGTAGGCCATGAAATATAATATAAATATTGCCTAAAGAAGCATATCAAATTTGTCGACGATTTATAAGGAAACATTATGGGACAAGTTTTCAGATTAAATATATTGTTAAAAACGTGATTTCTGCATGCACCTTACTAATTCATTACCGTCACTCTAACTAGAGCTTAGAGCAGGATTTGCCAACAGCTGGGCGCGTCTCCTAGGGGAAGGAGGATGTCTAGAGCCCGGCAATCCGGGGCTACAAAATTAGGTCGACATTTTGGGTATTGAAGAAAAGGTAACAAGAAGGAAGGAATACGTTGAAGTACATTTTAACGATGAGAGAGCAGATGCAGCACCAGTAGTAAATCAAGTATTACATGAAATTGGACCCCTGCCCACAGAGTCTTTATTTTGGATGCTCATGTGGGTTTTCACTCCTCACAAGGGTTTCTGATAAGTAAAGTAATAGAAAATCTAAGTGTAGTATCCAAGTGCTGTTTGTGGAAACTGCCCGGAACAATAGTTGTCCTCTTATAGATAAACTCTCTCGCAGGATTAACTGTGAGAAAGTAGGTCCACGGATTTGTCAACTAGTTTTCCTGTATAATATGTTTGTTGGGATGTATTTTGTGTGACACTTATCTGATGTGACGTTTCGATTCCTTATCGGGAATCGTTGCAGAACAATGTCGTTTGAAATAAGTTACACAATATTATAGCTTGACTTTTTTTTAGTTTATTAAGTTCAAAGTCAATTAATCAACCAATTGACATTGCCAATAAGTCAAGCTATAAAATTGTGTAAATTATTTCAAACTACATTGTTCGACAACGATTCCTGATAAGGAATCGAAACGTCAAATCAAGTATCAAACAAAATACGTAAAAACTAGCTGACAAATCCGTAGACCTACTTTCTCAGTTAATCCTGCGAGAGAGCTTTTATATAAGGGGGCAACTAGTGTTCCGGGCAGTTTCCACAAACTGCTCTGAGGGACTACACTTTGATTTTCAATTACTTTATTTATCTGTGTTTTTTTTCAGAAATCATTGTGAGGAGTGAAAACCCACATGAACATCCAAAATAACTATTTGACTACTGGCCCCAATGACTACTAATATAAATGGACCTCTCTGTTTACATTAAAAATGGGTTGAAAAATATTTGCCTGAAAATAATAAACAAATGCTTACCGGTGCCATTTGTAACAAATAATATCTAAATCTAGGCATTCTACACTGACGCATTACGGAATCGTTACGATTCATGTGGGGAGCAGACAACAGCGCACTTTACCGACAATTCGCTTTGTTTGTGTTTGGATTTGAGGTTAATTTCAATTTTCGTTTTATTTATCGTGTTTTTTGGTGTTGAAATCAGTGATTATCTTGTGTACGTGTAAAAAAACAACAAGACAATGGTATTTCAGTGCTATATATGGAGGAAAACAGCACATTCTTGTGCTGAATTATCTTCTCACTGACAAGTAAATGTGTCAACTGACTTTTAGAAAAGGTCATTAAGCAGTAAGTTAACCTACATTTTACTTGTTTTGATAATTACTGTTACATATTAGTAATTAAGCCAGTAATTGTTTTTGTCATTGTACACAACTTTTAATGGATTTTAATATATTTATATTTGTAGAGTAGGTACGTAGTTGCTGATTCTGCTGTTTCCGGATTTGGACCCCCGTCATTTTTTCGAATTAATTTATTCATATACCTAAACAGGCATATAAACAAAGTTTTCCGACGTTTCGCCCACACTTATAAGGGGCAATTTGACTCGCAAGGTAAGTAACATTTGGTTTGTTTTTTGTCTTATCCTTTAAAAAGCCCCTTATAAGTGTGGGCGAAACGTCGGAAAACTTTGTTTATATCCCGGTTTAGGTATATAAATAAATTAATTCGAAAAAACGACGCAGTCCAAATCCGGAAAAAGCAGAATCAGCTATCACTCTGGCCGCGAAAACCTCTGTTCTCATTATGTACGTAGTTGTATTATTTAAATCTGAATAGCATGACCTTTAATTTAATGCAGATTGGAAGCTACTGTTGGAGCCAGAATATTTGCAAACAAATATATCTTTCTATCTTTGTCTCATGTTTCAATCCATTTTCTGTTTGGTTTATTGATAACGGACCACTTTGGCTGTGACGTCTGGTGATCAAAAACGTACTAATTTTAGTGTGCACTTGAATACAGAAGTATATTGACTATATCAATTTTAAACATAAATATTTGTTTTTTAATGTAAAATGGAACTCATTAATCAAAGCTTCGTACAAAAAAAGAGTACAGTTTATTGAGCGGTGAATGGTTCTGATTGTAAACCCCATGAAAATTTAGAAATTAGTTTTCATGCCATACCTAAAACTGGTAGGAGTTTTGTTTACATCGAGATTTTTTTCGGAAAAACAAAAAAAATAGATAGTTTTAAGTCTTTTAAGTTTAAGATAACTTAAAAAAAATGTATTCCATCATGTAATTTGCCGAGCTCTAATAATAATATAATTTGTTAATTTCTCACTGACATTTGATATTATAGACAATTACTTACCGGTAACAATATAATAAAGCAGCCACCACATGCTTACAATGTATGCCCTTACCAGCCTTGCACGAGCATTGAACCGATAAAATTGTTCCCCATTTTGAAACTGATCCTTGAGTATTGTCAGATTTTGCTTTTACATGATGTTTGTAAACATAATGCAGTAAAAGTCACAACGCCACTGCTTAGATTATCATTATTTTGACGACATTTTATCAATTGTCCAGCTTGCTGAATTTTTCCTGCGTCTCTGAAATTTTTCTTAGCTGAATTTGATCCAGCCCAGCAAAAAAATTCGTTTACGGAAAACATAAATAAATAAAATTAATTCAATGTAAGCTTATGGTTAATTCTTTGCTTGCACACTAAAACTAGTACTTTTTGTGACCACCAGACGTCGTGGCCAAAGTTGTCCGTTGTCAATATTAAAGTATCCGGTCCACTTATATTAGTAGTCATCGAGTGACCCTGATAATATTTATGCCGTGGTTACCAAAGTAATTGCATATCAAGAACAACCATTTTAACAGCATCCTCACCAACGGTCAAATTCTGTTAGGCTAAAATCAACATGTATTACTTTACCAAAAAAGCCAAATGCCTCTCAGTGCGACGACTATCAAATGATTAGCTTGATGTCATACGTACTGAAAATATTTCTGCAAATAAAACACACAGGTATTTATAAAAAATAACAGCTATACAGAAATATGAACGTCAACGTTTTAAACTGTTTCATATACTATCGAAATACATTCAACTGTTAAAGGGGCATATTATTTTTATTTATTTATGCCTCCGTAAATGTTCCTTATCATATTCCTTTCCCATCTTTCGATCCTGTCTTCGTTTATTTTGTTAAGAACCCATGCTTCGCTGCCGTATGTAACTGTCGCTCGAATTACTGTTCTATATATTCTTTCTTAGGTTTTTCTCGTGACAAATTTGGATTTCATCAAAACCCTCAGCATTCCATACTTCCTGGTTCCTTTTGCTAGCCTTGCTTTTATCTCCACATCCTCTCTTCCATTTTCTTCGACTTTGATCCCCAAATTTGTAAAATCCCTCACCCTCTTAAATTTATATGTTTGTCCATCATCTCGTATTTCTACCGTTATTTCTGACTCATTATTACTGTCCATCGCTCTCGTTACCAAATATGTTGTTTTCTCTTCATTTATTTCTAAACAAACCTTCTTCATCTCCGTTGCCATTCTTCCTATCACCCTTATTCATTCGTTCTCATTTTTTGCAATTATTATTACGTCATTCGCAAAGGATAGGCATTCTTCTGTTTTATTAACCTTACGTCTTCTTCTAATTGTTTCAAGTATCAAGAAACCTGCCCCTGCTCAACTTCAAAAGTATCTGACTTTTAGCCCTTATATGCTACTTCGTTTATAGTCTGTTCTAGCGTCATTTGTGTGAACTTGATTATCTTGCTTGGTATTCTCAGCTCTCTATTCGCCTTATAAATCTGTTTTCTGCTGATTTGGTCGTAAGCGGTCTAAAGTCTACAAATTGAACTTACATCGCGTTTTTGTAATCATAGCAGCTATTTGTATTTCTTTCAAAGTAGCATAAGATGATCGAACTCCTGAAAGAAATAGGAGTAAACCAATAAGAAAACATCATCTTCAACCCCTACTGACATGAAACTGCAGAAGTAATAGTTGGTATCCTAATGTTACTGTAAATATGGCATACAGAATGGCTGAGTATGACTGGCCACATTGCTCAATATAGTGAACAATTTGGATTGCATAAAAACACTGATGAAACCAAAGTGTTTGTTTTCTTAAAAACTGATGTAAATGCGAAATAATGAAGTAATGAATGGAAATAAAAACACCAGTCATCTTTCAAATATTAGTGCAGATGGGTCCAAGGAAAGAGGCAAGATCTAGAACTGAACAAGCAACCAGGTGTCCACACAAATAAGAATACTCATCACAAGATCAGATCTTGACCTCGAACTTCGAATTCGTATACTCAGATAATATATCTTGTTTTACTAAACGTTTGCTAGAGTTAGAACCTTATCCCAACCTAGAGAAGAATTTGAAGGTCTCTAAATGTATTATACAGCAGAATTCTTTCCTTATCATGGGTAGAAAGAGTAACAAATAAAAAGCAAGGGAAAACGAGTTATATAAACCATGTTAATGAGAGGTGATAACTACCAATTTTTGATATAATTGAAGGCACAATACAGAACAAACGGTCGAAAGGTAGACGATAAAAATCATGGTTAAAGGTTCTCAGAAAATCGTTTGAAAGCCCATCAATAGAAATCTTTAGAGCTGCATTTTCTAGGAGTACGTTAGCCGTTTGAATTGGAAGCCTGTGCGAGGATACTGCGGCTTAAGAAGAAGAATAAAAATATTTGCAGAACATTATGTGTTCTAAAGAGGCGGCAATTTGTCTTTTTGCCCGGGGCGACGTAACCTATAGAGCGGGCGCTGCGAAGAGAGATTGCAACGAAAGGAGCGAAGTGCGTTGGAATTCTGGAAAATAAAATTAGCGCCTAGAGATAACCTAACCTCATACTATTAAATTCACTGATTCAGTAGATCTCTGTTCCACAAGTCATGCGGGGCGCATCTAATATATAACAGCAGTCATCATTTTTAGGGTTCCGTATATAAAATATACGGATACCCTTATAATATCACTCCGGATTTCTGCCTCTGTCATATCACAGCAATTTTCTCCTAAACTACTGGACGGAAGAGGTTCAAATTTGGTATCAATGTATACTTTGGTGACCCGATCAGGAGTACATATCGTAAAAGAAAAAATCGTCCTTTCCCCCCTCCTGAAAATAAGGAGAAACCATTAATATTAATTTTGGGGGGCAAATTATAAAATTAAATGAAAATTTAAAAAAAAAATTTCAAACGCATCATGTAATATATCAGATGAAAGGTTCCATTCTGAGGAACAGAAATATATTTTTTTCATATTTAAAAAAATCATGTTTTTAAAATAAATAGATTAAAACATATTAACAAAAATATAAAAAAATTTACCCATTTCCCCCCCCCCCCTTAACTCCGAAATCATAAGCTGTAAAATTTTGAAAAAAATAGAGGTATAGCGCCTCACCTGAACTTTACTGGAAAAATAAGGAAAAACCCCTAATATTCATTTTGGGGGCCAAAGTATAGTATTAAACGGAAAATAAAAAAATATTTTTTAACGCAGCATGCAATACATCAAATGAAAGGGATCATTATGAGGAATACAGATATATATTTTTCATATTTTAAAAATTAATTGTTTACAAGTTATTAACATAAAGATATAAAATATTCTCATTTCTCCCTTCATTTCCGAAACCATACTACCTAAAATTTTGAAAATAATTAGGGGTACTGGTGCTCACTTGAAATTGATAAGATAAATTATTAGAAAACCCCACTAGTAATTTTAGGGGCAATTTATACGATTAAGTGGAAAATAAAAATTCAATTTTCAAACGCATCAAATCAGATAAAAGGCTCATTATGTGAATTACAAATATGTCATATTTTTAAATCATTTGTTTAAAATATATTGTTGTAAAGTCAGTGGGTTCAATTTAAAATTATAAAACTAATATTTACTTTCACTTTTCTGGAGCTTTATTTACATTAAAACAGCTGATTCAAATATCACAATAATATTCCCATATACGCTAGTCGTCGCGGTATAACTCAACTCTCCAACGTGGCTTGCTTCCTTTATAAGCCCAGCATAGAAAATTCTCGTAAAAATCATCATCACTCCTACATGTGCCGAGTCTTTTCGAGAACCATTTTTTTTATCTCAAAGCGTTTGTGTCGTACTGAAATGAAACAGGTTCGGCTTTGGGTAAATTTCGTAACACTGCCCCCTTTTAATTCTGATCGTCCCGATCAGAAACATCCCCTCCATGGTAGGGAGCGAGTCGATCTAAATGAACCACCTTCAATTTAGCCTTGGGGTTTCGACGGATCCGGTAGACGACGTCATTAAGCCTCTTGACCACCTCGTATGGACCATCCCAGGCGGGTGTAAGCTTTGGGGATTTACCCTTGCTCCGTTGGGGGTTGTACAGCCAGACTTTGTCCCTCTCCTGGAACCCGACTGAATGCTTTGAGGTCGTAATATATTTTTGTCATATTTTTAAAATTAATTAATTAAAAGATATTAACAAAAATATAAAAAATACCCATTCCCCCTTATCTCCGAAACCATAAGCTGTAAAATTTTGACAAAAAATAGAAGTATAGCGGCTCACCTGAACTTTACTGGAAAAATAAGGAGAAACCCCTAATATTCATTTTGGGGGGCAAATTATAGAATTAAATTGAAAATAATTATAATTGTTTCTAACAGATTTAGTAATATATCAGATCAAAGGGCTCATCATGACGAATACAAATATAATATTTTTTTATTTTTTTTAATGAATGTTTTTAAATATATTAAAAAAATATTTAAAAAACTGCCCATTCCCCCCTTTGTTCCCCAAATTATAAGACCTAAATTTTTTTTACATGAAAAATATGAAAAAATCACTAATATTGGGGGCCAAATTGTAGAATTAAACAGAAAATAAAAAAATATTTCTTAACGCATCATGTAATTCATGAAATGAAAGGGCTCATTATGAGGAATACAAACATATATTTTTCATATTTTTAAAATTAATTGTTTACAAGATATTATTAACATAAAGATATAAAAAATTCTCATTTCTCCCTTTATTTCCGAAACCTACCTAAAATTTTGAAAATAATTAGGGGTACTGGGGCTCACTTGAAATTTATAAGAAAAAATATTTGGAAATCCCCATAGTAATTTTAGTGACAAATTATACAATAAAATGGAAAATAAAAATTCAATTTTCAAACGCATCATGTAATATATCAGATAAAAGGCTCATTATGTGAATTACAAATATATCGTATTTTTAAATCATTTGTTTAAAGGATATTAACAAAAATATTAAACATTGACTTAATTCCCACTTTAGAAACTACACTATTTAATTTTTGAAAAATATATTTTATTTGTAATATAAAACTTGACTTATTTTGCTCTTTATCTACCAATCTACAGAGCCTCAAAATTCAGACAGTAAATTATAAAAGGCTTCCCTGAAAGTTTATTTGTAAAATAAAACTCTAATCTTTATTTTTGGGGGCCAAATTACAAAATAAAATACGTATGTATTCTTATAAAAATCAAGAGAATCCTGAAGCAGATAAAATAAAAAGTTTATGTGTGGAAAATGAAAGTGTATATTTTTTATAAACTTAAAACGCTTCTTTTAAAAGATATTAGGGTAAATTTAAGAAAATGCACTCATTCCCTGCTTGTCTGAAACTCGAATATTAGAATCTTGAAGGTGGTACGGTACTCTTAGTATGCGAGTCCAAGTCGCACTTGACCAAATGATTTATTTTGTATGTATACTATTAATAGACCAGAACCAGATAACATCGAAAGCCCCAACATTACAAAATGATAAATTTTGTTTAAATTGATTTTTATTTGAACAAAATGAACTTCGAACGTGATGATTTAATAAGCAAAAAATATTCTTTTAAAGTCCGTGGGTTCAATTTAAAATTATAAAACTAATATTCACTTTCACTTTTCTAGAACTTTATTTACATTAAAACAGCTCATTCAAATATCACAATAATATTCCCATAAACGCTAGTCGTCGCGGTATAACTGAACTCTCCATCGTGGCTTCTTCCTTTATAAGACCAGCATAGAAAATTCTCGTAAAAATCATCATCACTCCTACAGGTGCCGAGTTTTTTCGAGAACCATTTTTTATCTCAAAGCGTATGTTGTCGTACTGAAATGAAGCAGGGTCGGCTTTGGGTAAATTTCGTAACACTGCCCCCCGTTAATTCTGATCGTCCCGATCAGAAACATCGCCTCCATGGTAGGGAGAGAGTCTATCTAAATGAACCACCTTCAATTTAGCCTTGGGGTTTCAACGGGTCCGGTAGACGACGTCATTAAGCCTCTTGACCACCTCATATGGACCATCCCAGGCGGGTGTAAGCTATGGGGATTTACCCTTGCACCGTTGAGGGTTGTACAGCCAGACTTTGTCCCTCTCCTGGAACCCGACTGAATTGGCCTTGAGGTCGTATCGCGTCTTCATCCGGTCACTGGTGGCCAACATCTGCGTTCGGGCTAATTCGTGTATTGCCAGCATGTTATGTCGGAGCTGGTCGGCATAATCGTCGATGTCTTGGGGAGGTTCTTCGGGGGAGCCAAATGCCAAATCGCAGGGTAATCGCAGCTCCTTTCCGAAAAGGCCCCTGGCTGGGGTCAGGCCTGTAACTATTATGTACGGCAGAGCGATATGCCAACAGGAATAGGGGAATATGCTCATCCCAATCACGCTGGTTATTGCTGACGACCTTGGATAGGTGTTGTTCCAAGCTCCTGTTGAATCTTTCCACCATTCCATCTGATTGTAGGTGTAATGGTGTTGTACTCGTTTTCCTGATCCCCAACATCGTGCAGACCTTCTGGAATACATTCGATTCGAAGTTACGCCCCTGGTCTGAACGTAATTCCATCGGGACGCCAAACCTGCTGAATAGTTGTTCTACTAGCACCGTAGCTACCGTGGTTGCCTCTTGCTTGGGTATCGCATATGCCTCAGGCCATTTGCTGAAGTAATCCATTGCGACCAGAATGTATCTGTTCCCCTCTCAGACTCGGGAAACGGACCGGCGACATCGATGCCAATTCTCTCAAATGGGACGCCCACATTGTACTGCTGCATTCTGCTCTTACTGGCTGCGCAGGTGGCACATTTGCGGCACCAAGCTCTGACGTCTTCGAAGTAATTCACCCAGTAGTACCGCTGGCGAACTTTGTCAGGGGTTTTATTCATGCCCAGGTGGCCTCCGGTAATTCCATCATGTACTGGATGCACTGTTCCGTTGTCCAGTCTTCATTGGCCTGCACTCGGGTCTGCCTGATGGGGATTCCCTCTCGCTGTTCCGTCCTCAGACAATGTCCGCATTCCGCTCTACAGGGTCTTCTAGATCATTCTAGGGCATCGGCATTATTGTGCAAACGGCCGGAACGGTGTTCCACCTTGAAGTCGTATTCCTGTAATTTCTCCATCCATCTGGCCAGTTGTCCTTCCGGTGTCTTCATCTCCATCAGCCATTTGAGTGCGGCATGATCTGTTCGGATTAAGAAATGACGACCATAGAGGTATTTGTGGAAATGGTCTACAGCCCTTATTATTGCAAGAAGTTCTTTTCTGGTGACGCAATAATTTCTTTCCGGTTTCGAGAATCCACGGCTGTAATACTCGATCACCCTCTCTTCACCATCTTGCACCTGGGATAGGACGGCCCCCAAACCTGTGTTGCTGGCGTCGGTGTCTAAAATTAACTTGCCGGACTGTGTAGGAAAGGCTAGAATTGAGCTGGAACATAGTGCTGCCTTCAGTCGTCTGAATGATGTTTCGCAATCCTGATTCCAACGGAAGGTCTCTTTCTCAGTGGTCTGCCGATGTAGAGGGGCGGCGATGGTGGCAAATCCCTCAACAAAACGCCGGTAGTATGAACAGAGGCCTAAGAAGCTTCGGAGTTCATGCTTGTCTCTTGGGACTGGCCAATCACGGATGGCCGCTATCGTGTCTTCGTCGGTGCGGATTCCTGACTCGGACACGACTTGGGCCAAAAACTATACCTCTTTTTGGAACAAGGAGCACTTCTTTGGGTTGAGTCTCAGGTTCGCATTATTAATTCTGGAGAATACTTCGCCCAGGTTTATCAGATGGTCGTCGAATGTCTGACCCATGACTAGAATGTCGTCGAGGTATACTAAGCACGTCCTCCATGTTAACCCGCTCAGTACATAATCCATTAGCCTCTCAAATGTAGCAGTGCATTACATAACCCAAAGGGCATGACCGTGAACTGAAACAGCCCTTTACTGGTGGAGAACGCTGTCTTCTCTCTGTCGTTTGCGTGGAGACCAACCTGCCAATATCCACTTTTTAGGTCTAGTGTGGAGAACCAACGGGAGCCTGCTAGTGTGGTCAAAGTGTCATCGATTCGGGGTAGTGGAAAGCTGTCTTTCTTCGTGACGTCATTCAGCTTTCTGTAATCCACACAAAATCGGGTGGTTCCATCCTTCTTTTTAACTAGCACGACGGGAGCAGACCATGGGCTGATGGATGGCTCAATAACTCCACTCTGTAACATGGACTCGATGTTTTCCTCGGCTGCCTGTTGTTGCCCCAATGGTAGTCGTCTAGGTGGTATTCTGATGGGTTGAGCCTTTCCAGTATCTATTCGATGCTGGATGATGTTGGTGGTTCCCTGTTGACTGTTAAAAATTTGCCAGTGCTTTGTGATAAATTGCTTGGCTTTCTTCTGGTTCTCTGGTTTCAGGTGTGTCAAATGGTCAGCAAACTGTTGTAGGAACTCTCTACTAGGCCCTGTCTCCTTCACCGACGTCTGGTACTCTTCTTCGCAATTAATGATGGTCTATACTGGCTCGAAACAAGCTTGACCATTGGTAATTCTGATGTCGTTGTTGGTCAAATTCAGGACTCTGGTATATCTCGTCCGGTTTTAAGTATAGCCCGTCCAACTAAGTAGTCATTAGCTGAGTGTACGGGCTCCACCATTCCAACGCAGCTCCCAGGATTGCTGTCTAGCTGCCCATGAATAATTTGTTCCGTTCGACCGGGAATTCTAGCTGAAGACTTTGCCACAATTTTTATGGGGGTGACTGATGTATTGACGGGCCGTGTCAATACAAATTCCTCATTTAGGAACCGAAGAACATCATATCTCGGGTCGAACATAAATCCATGATGGCTAATTAGGTCCATACCCAGTATAAAATCGTCCTCAATATTCGCTACCAGGACCCTATGCCGGATCATGTTGTCCCCTATCTGTAGCACGACATCTGTCTCACAATGTATTGACATGGACTTGCCGGTGACTGTTCAGAGCTGGATGTTATTGGTAACTGGCCGAATTTCTGATACTCTCAAGACCCTGGGCTTGGCAATGGACACAGCGGCGCCGGTATCGACGGTGATGGTAACTGCTCGCCCATTGATGGTGCCTCTGATGACTAGGCTGCCGCATTCTCTGCAAAATCCCCGGATGGATACTGTCCTGAGGGCTGGTGGAGGGTGAGTCAGCATTCGCCCCCTTATACTGACTGGTTGGAGTTTCCCTGGTTGGTAAGGTCGGTTTGTTGGCTACCCCTGGTTAGTGATCGTTCCGGTGTCCTGTCCGTCCGCAGCGGTAACATGCCCCTCTGATGCCAGTTCTTTGTGACCGTTCTAATATTTTGTTCAGACCAGCCAGCAGTGCTTGAAATAGTGACTCTGACTCTTCCTGGTTAAAGGAAACTGCTCGGACCCTCGGCTTGGACATGTTTATGACAGCCTCTACTTCCAAAGCCCGAAGTAGAGCTTCATTACTTTTCTTGACGCCACTTAGTCTTAGATTTCGTTGTACTTCCACATCTCTGATGCGGTTTATGAAACTCTGTGTGGCCAACTGGTCTTTCGTTTCCTCTGGCAGGTCTGGGTAGGACAAGTGAACTAACCGTCTAATCCCTGCTTCGAATTATTGGAGGCTTTCACCGGATTTTTGCGTTTTCCACTCAGTTGGACTTGGTATACCTGGCTCAAGGATTGATTGTCGTATCGTTTGTCTAGGATGGCGATGATCTTCGAAATTACCTTGTTCATCGACTGGAATACTTTGGAGGAGTTCTAGGGCCGGGCCTCTTAACGAAATTACCAGAGACGTGGATTTTTCTTGGTTATCCCATCCATTAGCTGTAGCCACGGCTTCAAATTGTTGTTTATACATGGGCCAGGATGAGCTGCCATCAAATGTGGGTGGTTTGCTAACGGAACCTTTGGTACTCACGGTGTTCTGGTATTTTCCTCGCTGTAAGTCCTGTTACATTTTTTTAATTTCTGTTTCTACTTTACTTTGAATAGCACTGATTTCAAATTTCACCTGGCTCTGTATGGAATCGATGTCATCTACTTTGGTTTCAAGGGCCTCCACATTATTTTTTAGGATCTTTATGTCGTCGTTTATTTCTTTTATGTCGGATTCAACTATTTGCATTCTTTCGTTCACTGTTTCATTAACTTGTGATACAATTTGCATTAATTGTTCAAATTGCAGTTGTCTTTTTTCTTCAGATACTTTAAAATCATTTTGTCTCTGTTCATCTAATAATATAAATTCATTTTGTCGTTTTAATTCAAATTTCAAGAATAATCCTTCAATTAAATTATGTTGTTTTTCTTCCATCGTAGTGACAAGATTTTCTAATTCTATTTTACGTTTTTCATCAAAAGACTTTACTAACCTTTGTTGAATTTCTTCTTGATGTTGTTTCTCCTTCTTGTCACGTTTTTCTAGAATCTGGGCTATTTTTTCGTCTAGACCCTCCGTAACCTGCTTGACTATTTTTTTGGTAGTTTCGTCGATGCTACGGGTTTCCATAAATCAAATTACGATTTTAACTGCACTTAATCCCACTTCTGACACCAAATTTGTTGTAAAGTCCGTGGGTTCAATTTAAAATTATAAAACTAATATTTACTTTCACTTTTCTAGAACTTTATTTACATTAAAACAGCTGATTCAAATATCACAATAATATTCCCATATACTGAACTCTCCAACGTGGCTTGCTTCCTTTATAAGCCCAGCATAGAAAATTCTCGTAAAAATCATCATCACTCCTACAGGTGCCGAGTCTTTTCGAGAACCATTTTTTTTATCTCAAAGCGTTTGTTGTCGTACTGAAATGAAACAGGGTCGGCTTTGGGTAAATTTCGTAACAATATTAATAAAAATATTAAACATCGACTTAATTCCCACATTAGAAACTACACTATTTAGATAGATTTAATAATTTATAACTTAAAACTTCACATATTTTGCCCTATATATTCCAATCTACAGAGCTTTAAAATTCAGACAGTAGATTATAAAAGTCGTCCCTGAAAGTTTATTAGTAAAATAAAACTCTAATGTTAATTTTTGGGGGCCAAATTAGAAAATTAAATACATATGTATTCTTATAAAAATCAAGCGAATCCTGAAGTAGATAAAATAAAAAGTGTGTGGAAAATGAAAGTGTATATTTTTTATAAATTTATAACGCTTCCTTTAAAAGATATTAGGGTAAATATAAGAAAATGCACTCATTCCCTGCTTTTCTAAAACTGGAATGTTAGAATCTTGATGGTGGTACGGAACCCTTAGTATGCGAGTTCAACTCGCACTTGACCAAATTATTATTACTAAATTATAATTAAATTATATTTACTATATTAAATTAATAATTAGACAGGCACATGTTTACTTGAACGTAATGGGCTTTTTTTATAGATTCAAAATGGCAGTGAATGATGTACCAAATAGGATTTACCTTCGTTGAAAAAGATGACATCAAAATTGCTTCAGTGTGAAATGTGTGTAAAAGTATTTTTAGTTAGCAATCTATTCTGATAACAAAAGGTTTTTTTGTGCTAATGTTAAGACTGGAAATCGTCACAACATCTCTGCTGATATTGCAGAATACAAAGTCACAAATAATAAGCAAATCGCCACTGTTGCCATTAGTTTCAAGGATTAACCATATATAGTTATTAGATTACATAAATTATTTGTCTTAGGTGCCTACATAAACCGAAAATTTGGCATTAGTAGAAATTCAAAATTCAAAACTTTGGATAGCTAACAAGGAATTTTTCGAAGCAGAATCAGAAAAAACATTAAAAAATATAACCGAATTCCAACTATAACTAAAAAGTTGAAAATAATTATGATAATTATAACAAAATACAACTCTATACAATACATAACATACTCAATGTTGCATACCCAGATAGTGAAAAATGTAAACATGCTCATTCTGTACAAATTAATTACCAATCTAGTATATTTTTAAAGGGTGCCAAGCAAATCTAAAATATACTAGATAGATAGGTAATTAATTTGTAGAGAATGAGCACCTTTTAATGTTTATATTTTTCACTTTCTAGGCAGGTACCTAGCAACATTGAATGTGTTATTTATTATCTAGTGTTGTATTTTGTTATAATTATTATAATTATTTTCAACTTTTTAGTTATAGTTGGAAGTCGGTTATATATATTTTTTAATGTTTTATTTTCAAATTTTTAGTTTAATACTTGTTGTAAAAATGTTAAACTCATTTCCAAAGATTAAAAATGTCGAATAATAAGTCAATAATAATTTTGAACCACTAGAATGAATAACTTTACTGACAGGAATGACGATTTGGTTAAAGTTGGAAGTAGATTACTAGACTACGCATTGAGAATGCCAAGTGAGGCCTTGGCGAAATGACTGCGAGATTCAAGCGTAAATCATAGTAACGAACGGATGAGTTCGAAAAGTACCGAGTCTAAGGCCTGGCACAGACCTACCGATTCTGTTCTGTTCTATAACAACAGGTCACCGGGCTTTCTTGATTTGCCCTCATTCGTTATCTAGCACTTGTGGTAGACATATTGAATATATCGTAATTTGTAATGGAAGATGACGAACTGATCAAAAGCACAGTTGTAGGAGAACTATGGTTAAATCGCTGGCGCCGGGTTGTATCCGGACTGTATGTGCCGTTATATGGAGTTAGTACGTAACCCATGCCTCTTTGTTTCCGGTGAGGCGACGCTGGCCGGTTAGTTTCTGACCGGGCCATTCTTACCGTCTCGATGGCCGGTATTTAGATTATGTTGTGACAATGCAGACGTCGTTGTTTGTTTGCTTTATTGCATTTCTGTGTTCCTCTCCACGGGCACTTGCTTTTCTGTTGGTTTGGCCGACGTATGCGAGGTTGCATGGTAAATTTGATTTTCGGGTGTATTTTGTTAAGGTGATCCAGAAATTTGTGAAGTTGATCTGAACCATGTGGTCATATTATAAATGTGTCATCGACGTATTGTAGCCATAGCTTGGGTTGGTATTCCGTGGTCTGAAAAGCCTGTCTTTCGATCTTTCCATAAAAAGATTTGCCAGGACCGGGGATAGAGGGCACCAAATTGGGGCTCCTTCGATTTGCCTATAACGTTGACCGGCGTAGTTGAAGTATGTGTTTGTTAAGCAGTGGTTAGTTGGATTGATATGTTCCGGAGGGTGATAATTTTCTTCAAAGTAGTGGAGGGCCTCAGTCACAGGTACCTTTGTAAAAAGGGAAATGACATCGAAACTCACTAAAATGTCGTCCTTGTGGATATTCATATTACGTTCAGGAGATGTTGTGAGTTTCTGACGTAAGATGTCGTCTGATCTACTAAGGGTTGGAGTTCTTTAGCCAGGAATTTTGCTAAAAGATGTGTCGGAGAACCTATTGCGCTGACTAATAGTTGAAGTGGGGCATCTGGCTTGTGGATTTTCGGGAGACCATACAACTTTGGTAATCTGGACAATTTTTCGCTTGGAATTATATTTATCTGAATTTCTTCATGGATTTTTCCAAATAAGTTGTAGAATCGTTTTTCACCTGTTTGTATGACTCATCTAGCAGGATTCGGATGTTCTTGTCGTAATCTGTGACATCATAGAGCGAGAGCTCTGATTGGCCAAAGCACACAAGACCACGCCCCTCCGGCCAATAGTATAAAACTAAACGCACAGCAGCATCGACTCATTTTGTACTACACTTAGTGAGTAATATTCCGTATAAGGTGAGTGAGATCAGAAGAAGTAATCAGTTCCATGAGTCCCAAGACTAAACCGTACGACTGGGTGTGAATGTTAAGTTATGTAATTGTTACCCTACCCTAACACAGATATCTCTCCTCGAATTTCTCATTCTTAATGATTATGGAAGCGGATTCCAAGCGATACGGAAAACCAATTGGACGAAAGTGCAGTAAAATGCTCTATTCGTGACTCCTGAAATAATTACAGGTCATTTACATTTTATGCTACCTAAGAAGTTAACCAATTACTCTGAATTTAACGGAAATTATGAAAGCAAAAATACTGTGTATAGTCGTTAAAAACAAATAGAATTAACATGTAAAGTTACCTGATTATGGGTTTTAACCAAAGCAATCTAACTGACTTTACAAACTAATTTTTATAAGTAACTTGAGTAAATCAATTTAAGTGTGATAAATTATGACCACTTTAGTTATTTCTACAAAAAATGAAAACTATTTGCAACGTTTAGTTAGAGTTAAAATATATGAAGTGTTAACTTAATTCAAACTGGAAAAAGAGTGTAAAATAGAAAAATAAACGGCATTTATCTAAGAGAAATTAGTTGGGTGAAGTATTTGAGTCTTCTCATGTTACAGTTATGTTGCCTGAATTGATCTTGTTACCAACTTAATTTGTCTTTGTACTGTGTCCTTAATATGGATGATTTTGCTTTCTATAATCTATTTTGCTTATAGAACTGCAGGCCTTACCTCCAGCATGTCATATTTCATCTCAGATCTGTGATTGTGAATGATTTAATTAGCACACATTATTTCCACAAAATGTGGTAGTGGTATTTTCATTAAATTTTGTTGGTACTTTCTTAGTAATCCATTAGCTGTAGCCACGACTTCAAATTATATGGCCCAAGATGAACTTCCATCAAGTTTGGGTGGTTTGCTAACTGAATCTTTGGCACTCATGGTATTCTGGTATTTTTCTCGCTGTAAGCCCTGTTGCATTCTTTCTATTTCCATTTGTACTCTTTGAATATCACTTTACACGGAGTTTTAAACTGAACTGCTTTCAACTTTTACCTGGCTTTGGATGGAATCGATGTCATCTACTTTGGTTTCAAGAGCATCCAGGGTAGTTTTTAGGACCTTTAGGTCATCATTTAGCTTTTTTATATCTGATTCCATATTCTCTATTTTCTGGTTAACTGCTTCGTTACATTGAATGGCTAGTTGCATTAGTAGTTCAATTTTGTTTCCAGATTGTTCCTGTTTTTCATCTAATATTTTAAATTTATTTTGTCTCTTTAATTCAGTTTGTTCTTGTTTTCCTTCAAATATTTTAAAATCATTCTGTCTGGTTAATTCCAATTTCGTGAATAACCCCTCAATTAAATTTTGTTAATTACTTTTCACCGTAGAAACAAGGTTTTGTAACTCTATTTTACGTTTTCATCAAAAGACTTTACTAACCTTTGTTGGATTTCCTCTTGATGTTATTTTTTCGTCTAGTTTATCAGTAACCTGTTTGAATATATTTTTTGTTATTCTCGTCCATTTCTGCCATGCTTATAGTTGTTGCCATAAACCAATTTACGATATTGACTTCACTTAGTCCCACTTCTGACACCAAAAAAAAATCGTTTGATGGCCGGTATTTAGATTATGTTGTTACAATGCAGACGTCATTGTTTTTTGCTTTACTGCATTTCTGTGTTCCTCTCTACGGGCACTTGCTTTTCTGGTGGTTTGGCCGACGTATGCGAGGTTGCAGCCTTTACAAATCAATTTACGATATTGACTTCTGACACCATTCACCTTCGATGACTTTATTTTTACAAAAATAAATCCACTCTTTATTTACAACAGCGGATTTCTACTGATACAATTCGCATGCCATATAAACTAATCTAACTGCACTGAAATGTACAATTGTCCTTTTATAATTGACATGGAATTCTCTCATAGCTTCGAAGATTGCCTTTTTATTATCTCAGCTGGTTAATGTTTTGTTTTGTTTCTCCATAAGTGGAGTGAAAAATAAATATTATAACAATACATTAGTACTGTTCCTATGATTTTTTTAATAAACTCTTAACACATCTCGTTTTTCTTCATTAGTGAAACTCATTTTATTTGAAACTTGTGTGTAAAACTAGTACTGTCATGTATATAACAAAAATCTTCGGTGAAGTCAATTCCAACTAAGGTGATATCTTTTATTTAAATATTTGTGCTTTTGAGAAGGCAAATTAAAACAAGTTGGATATTATCGAAATGAGAATGCACTATTTTTCTGTGGAATAATCTAATGTGGCGTTCATAAGATGGCAAAAATGTGTTTTTAGTTTTGCCTTTTTTCATCAAATAACGCTACAAAAAAATAAAATCGAAATCTCCATTTTTCTATATATTCGGATATCTTCGGAAATATTCGAAAAATTTAAATAAAAAAACGCCATTCCTTGAAGCAAGAAATTACCAGTTTTACCCCCATTTAAAGTTCGTCGGATTTTCTGTATTTTTCGAGATCCCAGTTGTGAAATCTAATGTGAATTACCTAGTATAAATATATCAAAATTTTTGGAATAGATTTTTTAATTTTAAGACTGGTCACTATCGTAAGATCTGAGACAGACATCCATATTCACCCTCTTCCAAGACACGCTTTGTACTTAATTCGACATGGGTGTTCTCAACTACCATCATACTGATATAAATAGAAACTGAATTGAAAAAATTACTAATTAAAAGGAAGTTCTTGAGTATGTTTTAATAATAGGAAGCTGCAAGACTACTATCAACATAATCTTGTCTACCTTCTTCACCCAAATGCACAGTGTGTGTTTATTTTAGAATTACTTCTGGGACATGCTTCTAAAGGATTAATTAATAGTGAAAGAATTCTGACATCTTGTAAATGCTATGGAAGCTTAAAATATTTACCACTTAAATATAAAGACATTTATCTTAAATCTTGGTGAATCCTCAAAAACTATTACGACAACGGCGGATTAATGTTGGGATTTACCTTCCCAAGCTTTTGAAGATAATAAGGATTTGTTATCAAATTTTGTACTCTCTCAAGTTTTAGGGTTTTATGAATTTAAAAAGAGAGTAAAACATTGAGGATTCAGAAAATAGCATTCCATAACGTTTTATATTGTACGTAATGAATAAAAAACCTATAAACGTAAAATATCATGTTCGTTTCTACAAGTTCTCCACAGAGAAATGGCAAAAAAAGTGTTATTTTTTGAAGATTTTTTTTTAGTTAATTGTGGATATTTTCGGTTCTCTAGAGATCTAGTTAAAGCATATTAGGTGTCCCATTGATTGATCCTTTTATATTTAAGAATTCACTGTGTCAAAGTTTACCATCTTAAACTAATTATTCTGCCTAACTGTCTAATATAAGTAGTAGCTTTTGCAAATCTTCTGCAGTTTTTGATTTCAGGATAACGTTATCTTTATGTTGAAGATAGTTGAGCCTATTACCGCTAATTTTTGTCCACTCTATATTTCAATAGACAATTGCATGTTGTATGTAATTTAGAAATAGGAGGCCCCTATCTTCTATTTTTTTCAGAAATGTAGTAACTTCGAATACATTTATATTTTAAACATTTTTAATTGTAGTAAATGACATATAAGGAATTTCAAAACAATTATTTACTTAAAAACTCCTGGATTATTTATTCAGATCTAACCAACGAGTAGGCATAATAATCAAGTATTGTAAAATGTCAAAAAAATAGAATTATAATTGCAAATATGGTTACCGAACCTACAAATTCTTTTGTGTGAAACAGCGTTACACACAGGTCTCTGGGAGCTAATTTTCAGTTAAACTAACAGATGTTGATATTCATGTGGAAAAAAATATTGAATGTACTTATATGTAGTAAATTATAAATGATAATTCGAGGTTTCAATCGGTTGATGAAAGACAAAAAAAAATTGTGTAATAGCGAAAATGTACGAACAAATCTCAAGTTAAAGCACATAGTGGTTAATAAATACTCCAGATGTGGAGTTGGAACGTCTCAAAATACAAATATATTACACTATATATAAAACAATCAATTATATATAGGAATACTGGTTGATCATATTGTGGACTTCTGTTTCTCTCAAAATATCTGTGAGGAAGAATGTCTGTAGAGACAACCCGTAATCCGATCAATTTCTCGAAATTGCCTTAATATACTTTGTTTCCTATTTACCAATTACAAATAGTTACCTACTACACAGAAAAACATACAATCACTTTGATATAAACATTTTTTTGCTTTAACAACCCACACTGATGATATTATTCCAATAGATTCTGTGGGTTTACTTGCACAAATATTCACACTCACTTTGAAACGTATTTATTTTACCAAAATAAATTCAGTTGTTTACAAACAAAAATTACAAATGCTATTAAAACAAATGTTTACTTCTTTCGCTGTCAATTCAACCGATGACTTCTTGGAGCGGTAATCTCAGCTCTTTTCCGAATAGTACACGGGCTGGAGTCAGTCTTGTGCTGTTATCTACGGCTGAGCTATAGGCTCATATCATTATCGCTGGTTGTTGCTGACGACCTTGGATTGATATGGTTCAAAGTCCTGTTGAGTCTTTCCATCATTCCGTCTGACTGTAGATGCAAAGGTGTCATTCTCGTTTTCTTGATTCCCAACATCCTACCGAGCTTCTGGAATACATTGGTTTCAAAGTTACGCCCTTGGTCTGAATGTAACTCCAACGGGACACCAAACAAGCCTGCTGAAAAACTGCTCTATCAGCACTGTCACCACAGTGGTTGCCTCCTGATTGGGTACAGCGTATGCCTTAGGCCATTTGCTAAAGTAACCCATTGCCATCAGAACGTTTTTGTCCCTCTCTCAGACTTGAGTAATGGACTGGCGACATCAATGGCAATTCTGTCAAATTGGACGCCTACTTTGTATTGCTGCATTCTGCCCTTGGTCCGGATCATCGAGACTGGCCCCACTGGTGTCACATTTCCGGCACAAAGCTCGGCCGTTTTCGAAGTAATTTACCCACTAAGGTTAACGAAGTTAATCCAAGGTTTATTCATGCCTAGATGACCTCCTGTAATCCCATTATGTATTTCAGTCAGGACGACGGGTACCTTTTTCATTAGGACTTGGTTTCTCTGTCCTCATTGCCCAAATTCTCTTTAACATCCTATTCTCCCATTTGATAAAGTCTCATTGGACCCATAACGACGTCAAGACGGCCGAGCATCTAGCTACCTTGTCTCATCGTGGCCTCGGTAGCCCCTCTCTTCTTGAGTGAAAGGATTGGAGATCAACGTCTGGGTCAGACATTGGATCCTGGATACATTGTTTCGTTGTCTAGTCTTCATTCATCTGTATGCGAACCTGTCGAAGGGATATATCCTCTCACTTTTCTGTTTGCAAACTACGTAGGTATTCTGCTCTACATAGTCTTCTTGACAAGGCATCATCAATATTAGCAAACGAGTGGTACGGTATTCAACCTTGAAATCGCATTGCTGTAATTTCTCCGTGCACCTGGCCAATTGTCTTTCCGATATTTTTATGTCCAACATCCATTTGAAGACGACATGAACGATTCAGATTAGAAAATGACGACCACAGAGATATTTTTAGAAATAGTCTACAACCATGATTAACGCAAGAAGTTCTTTTTTGGTGACCCAATAACTTCCGGTTTCGAGAATCCACGGCTGTAGTACTCGATCACCCTCTCTTCATTACCTTGCACCTGGGATAGGTCGGCCCTCAAACTTATGTTGCTGGCGTCGGTGTTTAAGATGAACTTGCCGGACTGTGTAAGAATCGCTGGGATTGGGCTAGAGCATAGTGTCGCCTTCAATCTTCTGAATGATGTTTCACAATCCTGATTCCAAGGGAAATCTCTTCTTCGATGTAGAGATGCGACAATGGTGGCAAATCCCTCAACAAATCGTCTGTAGTACAAACAGAACCTCAAAAAGCTTCTTAGTTCATACATGTCTCTCGGGACCGGCCAATCACGAATGGCTTCTATTTTAAGATTACTTAAATACAATATACAGATATTGTATTTACAATTTCTTATGAAGCCAGACTTGGCGAAACATATGTCAAATTTGAAGAAATAAAAAGTGAAAATTTAAATAAACAAGTGTTTGTTGTTTTTAAGTAATCTTAAAAATGAATTTTCATCAAGTGAAGACTGAAACAATCATCAGGCTTCTATTTTGTCCCCGTTTGTACCAATTCCTGACTCAGAAACGACGTGGCCCAAAAATTCTACTTCTGTTTGGAACATGGAAAATACTTCGCCGAGATTCTTCAGATGTTCATCGAATGTGTTACCCATGACCAGAATGTGGTCGAGGTATATTAAGCATGTCCTCCATGTCAACATACTCCTTAACCCCTCAAATGTAGCGGACGCATAACATAACCCAAATGGTATGAATGTGAACTGAAACAACCCTTTACTGGCGGAGAACGCTCTTTAGGTCTAGTGTTGAGAGTCAACAAGACCTGCTTGTGTGTGTGTCATCGAATCGTTTGTGTGAATAGCTATCTTTCAAGCTCTGGAACCTGAAGCCATCTTCACATAGTATAAAACAAAGTCTATTCTCGGCGTCTGTCTCTCTGTATGATAGATAGTTTGATCTACGCAACGGATTTTAATGAAGTTTTCATCAATAAATAGGGTGATTCAACAGGAAGGTTTATGCGTATAGTTTAATATTGTTTTATGTTAATTTGTTTAAATATGACCATAATTGTTCATTCAACGCGTTGCTGCTATATTCGCTATACGACCATTACATGAGAAAGCATGACGCATGACGCATCAGTCACATTCAATATTGACATAAACACGGCCGTGACAATACGTTTTATTGTTCATTATTATTACTACATCAGCTGGTTATAAATATATTTATGTGAAACACTTCATTTAGTAATAGGGAATTTGAAGCAACCAGTTAGATGAAAGGCGTATTTAGCAGATTCTTACCTGAAATGAGAAATCCATTCCAGTATGACACAGAGCTACTACCAGTGGCATAACTAGCCAACTCTGTTCCATCATGGTGCTGCTGCAACTATTGTCACATCCACAGTTTTGAGCTCATTCGAAATTCAGCTAATTTCCCAGCTGCAGAACCATTACCGGAATGACCCTTTTAATACATGGTGAGGCAGCTCTAGAACTGCGTTTAAGTAATGCCAGCAAAGTTGACAATATTAGGCATCGATTTTATTAGACAGCATGTGTTCATATTTGATCCTAGGTCCACCGGACAATCTTGGACAAAGGATCTCAATTGACAAAACCTGCCAGCACTATGATTTTTTTCTGAATTTTGGTTCATTATATAGAAGAAACAGATGAAAGGACAAATTGGACATATGAAGATTGTCTTAACGGAGATGCGAATCGTGAAAAGAAACGCCATAGAGAATTAACCGAGACAAGGCAACTTTAGCAATTTTGAATGTCATAGAGTACTTGAACCCAGATTTGACTCTGTACAACTTTCCACATACCAAGACTTTAAATATATCAGTATCAACAGATTTAATATTTTACTATATATAATCCGGAGACAAACATTAATTGCGAGCCAATTCTTCGAAGAGCTTCTGCAAAAGGTATCCCTCATAGGAGATCCTGTAGAAACAGACAATCTCCTAAAGAAATTACCATTGAAGCACACTGCAGCCACACCTCTAAATAACAGATGTTATAGACGTCGACTCAAAGCCTCAAAGTTAGTAAATTTAATATCAAAACGAAGTAATCTTAACCCCAGGAGCCTAGAAGGTGCTCACTTCTATAGATATAAACCACATAACGACTATTTTAAATGTAATAAACCAAGAAATATCAGTTTAAAATTAAATTTTGGTAAATTTTGTACAGGATCACCCCTCCCCTCCCCTGAAGCATGAAATCGCCCCCCTCCCGGAGGCACTTGTCTGGATCAGCCCCTGCGTCGAGCCCAAATATATAAAATATGCAAACCGAAAATTCCATCGACTAATGAATGGAGCGTGCAGAATCGATACCATTCTCGTTGGACTGATTGTTGCATGAATAAATATAGTAAAATATTGAACAAAGTTTATTAGTTAAATAGGATAGGAGTAGATGATTTTTGAGATTTGTTCTTTTATTCAAGTGTAATGACTGAATGAATAAGTTTTCAAATTTCCACGTTATCCATATTTAATGTAATGACGAAACAAACAGTAGCCTATAAGATTCACACACTAATTCCGGTAATTATAAATAAATAAATAAATTCTTTATTTATACGTTGCCATTTAAAAATGAATGTACATGTATGACAAGGACTAAAAGTAGCTTAGTTCACAAACTCACATAAAAACATGATATTAAGTTAGCATTCCTATTTCTCTACAGTTTTGTGAAATGGAAATATCAAGAAGAATCATAATACCACAACCTTGAGGCTAATGGAACAAAATAATGTCCTCAATGCTTGATGACAAAAAGAAAATAAATACCTGCCACCTTCCAGCACTCTCAAAACGTTTGGATTCCTGATTACATTGACCTTATTCCAGAAAATATTTTATTATTCAAGCCGATGCAATACGTTAAAAATAAAAATATATTTTCTCCAAGATATGTAATTATTGAAAAAAAATAGTCCTGTAATAAGTAAAAGATATACCCATTTTTCAAAACAACAGAGTTGTAATTAATACTAGATAACACAATTTAAAATGTATTTCTTCATTTAAAAGGAATGCAACAATTTATAACACTCAGCACCACGGACTCTAGTAATATTTATCTCTTGACATCCATCATTCATAACATTCCTTTCTTAAATTTCAGGCAATCAAAAGAGCTCTTGTAGAACAAAATGATTTATTACAAACAGGTCGTCAACCTTTGGATTTGTTAGTGCAGTTAATCTGTGAATATTAACACGACGAAGAAACAATGACAAAGCTTCTAAAGCCTCGTGTAAATTAATAAGCGGACTGCGTTTCAATGGACGTTGTCATTTGTGTATTTAAGATAA
This sequence comes from Octodonta nipae, assembly GCA_034190945.1. Classification (NCBI taxonomy): domain Eukaryota; kingdom Metazoa; phylum Arthropoda; class Insecta; order Coleoptera; family Chrysomelidae; genus Octodonta; species Octodonta nipae. The sequence continues at coordinate 43,093,322 of CM067221.1, read as the reverse complement.
TGTTTCATCATTGCTTTGTGCACTTGAGCTCTTTTCTGAATACAGGGTGAACATTTAAATTAATTAGTGCTTTATAGCAAGCAGAATAAAACAAATTTCAAAAATGAGTTTTTTGTCGTCTATTCTCAAACATCAATATGATGATATTCAACAGTTGAGTAATAATGAGGTCTAAATATTAGAAAAATATCACTAGTTCTATACTGCTAATTCCAGCAAAATCGTAGAAGAGTGGGAGCCACCCCGAAAAAGATAAATCAATATCACAATTAGAAATATTCATATTTTGTGAATAGACATACATAACCATTAACAGATATAGTAATAAAGACATAATTTTAAGATCATGATAAAAAAAATGAAGAAATATGGATGAATGAAGTTTGAATTGGATGGACGATTTAGCAATTATTGTAAAGCATTATAAAGGGACTGCAGTAGAACGAAAAGTCAATTAATTTGTATTGTATATATTTTACATCAATGGGTTTTTATTTCGTTTAATATAACCAAAGAATCTGGATAAATTGTACTTTAGGTGAATTTTAAAATAAAATGATCAATCAGAGCATTTCTTTCTTCAGGTTTGTTTACATTTATCTCTTGACTTCCATTGACAAAAAAATAATAACGAATAACAGTTTTAAAATGACTACCTAACTTTACAGTTCCGAACCTTAACACTGAAGTAGAATTTCGGCAGCGAAAAACACCATAGCTTGATTTTACATCATTAATTATTTTATTAGAATCCCAAATTCTACTATTTAAGTTCATTACAATGACTACCGCTTCCACAACTATCACTAAAACAAAACTTTATGGATACCATCCATCTTAGAAAAACAAATAAAATTCTTATCATCTAGTGAAGCTGATATCATCCTACTATTGCAGCGAAGTCCTCTATCTGACATTGAGAATTGTTCAGCACATCCCCATTGCATATAACAGTGAAACAATTGAGCGCAACTTAAAAACTATTAACGATTTCTTGTACCAATTAGATAAATTAATATCAAATTAGTTCTTAGGCTGCATCGCGAAATGATGAAACCCAGAAAGTGTGACACTACTGTTGGGGTCCGCAAAACTCTAAATTTCGCAGGGCAGGGTATCTTTTGGACAATGTAAGTTGTGATATTTTCCAAATTGCTAAAAGTATAAAAACTGTGTGAATGCTGTAATTTTCTGACTTCTATAAGGCAATGGTTACCATACATCGAAATTTGATGTATCGTAATGGATCTTAAAACGTTTGTGTTTGTAGGTTCTTTCCACTAGAAACAAAATTTCCATCTTGTCTGTGGATCTCGCTCTAACTGAAAATAATGATAGAAGTCGGAACTTCACTTTACTCTTGCGTCAAATCCAGGATGTTGCAAATTTGGTGTAACATATTTTATTGTAGAGGAGCCCAAGAGGGGATTTTGCGCGTTACTCAAGTGCGTCAGAAAATTGTATAGGGAGAAACATTACTCATTGTAATGTATCCCTACCATATATGAACTCTTACTACAGGGGCCTGCGTTGAGGGCAGTCGATCATATTAGTAAAAAAATTATCCTCGGAAAAACTCTGACGATTTGAGTCTGGCATTAGGAAATGGTCGAATCACAACGTTGTAATAAAAAAACGTCACATCGAAATACTCGAGAGTGATTGATTTTGTTTTTTTTTATTTTGAAGTAAATCCTTTAAGAATTACGGAAAAAATATAATCTGGCGTTTTTAATGGGGCGATGTAACTAAAATCTTCAACAAAGTGTGGAGAGTACAGCTGCTGGCTGCTGTGTATTTCCCACTCCGCGCCTCTCTTTCCTTCTCACTCTTTCTGTATCCCTCAATCTCTCGCACCGTCTGTCGGTATGATGATATCCCAGCTGATCAAAAAGACATAATGGAGACATAATGGTGGGCCAAGCTGCTGCTTTGCAGAAGCAGTCGCAGTTTCGGAAAAGTAACAGTGATGAATGTCTGCTCCTTTTTGGAGCAGTGACTTTCACATTGAGCGTAGCTGTGGCAATGTGCAATGCTTTCCATTAGGGTATAGTCAAATAACTGTAAGATTAATTTAATTGTGTTTTATTTGCTAAAATGAAAACAAGATTTCGACGAACTATAGTTACTTTTTTATAACAATTTTGTTGAACCACGGGAAATATAACATGATTATTATTCGACAAAGATTTTTATATTTGAATTAAATATTATGGTCTTACATTTTAAAATATTTCATTCGTTACAGATTTACTTTGATTAATATTTAGTGGTTATATTTTAATAAAATTAATTTTATTTTTATGTACTTTCATATCAATACATACAAATATATTTATATTATTTTTATTACATCCAGTAATTAAAAAATTATAAAAAAAATAAAAATAAAATTGTCAGATTAACAATATTCATCCATATAATTGTGAGATTATCACTGAGGACGATTATGGCATCAAGTTGAACCATCAGTATAAAAATCGAGTATTTCAAGGTCATATAATTTTTTACATATTCAAAAATCGGTCATGACTTTCAGTCGCGTCCCAATCATCAATCATTTGAATAGGACACTTTTTTGAGTCCACTTAATGTTTGCTCTGAATATCTAACACGCTCGAATAACTTTTTTTCTACCCTTTTTTACAGTCACCCCCCTCTGTATAAACGTCAGGTTAATATCTCTGGGTTATCAGAAAGTTAATGCGCGTATACACTATAAATGTCTGACGCGCTAGAGTATTTCCATGTGACCGTTTTTTTTTACATTTTTTTAAATGTGTACGCGCTCTCCCCATCTGGAGGAGATATATGACTCAATATTCCATTCAGTAGGACTCGATTTTAGCGTTCCACTGATTATCCTCATGGACTCATTTAGTTGTCTGTCTACGTTTTGTGTATCTGCGATGTTGAGCCAAATCGGAGCGCCGTATTCTGCAGTTGACTAATCCAGCCCAAGTGCTGTAGTTCTTAGTGTTTCAGCGGAAGGGCCCCATGTAGTACTGCAGAGCTTATGGAGGATGTTATTCCGAGTTTAGCAGCCGTGTTCTCCAGGTGCCTCCTGTAGGTCAGGGTCCTATCTAGGGTGACACACAAGATATTTTGGGTGCGTATTGTGGTGTAGTAAGCTATCCTCGAAGTAAACCTGGAGCTATCCATTCACTGCTCTGTTAGGGAGATAGAAGCACGCCGTCTCCGTTTTGTTGGGGTTGGGCCTCAGTCTCCATTTACGGAATTATATTCCCAAGCTCGTCAGGTCTGAAGTGGGCAGTTTCTGTTTCTTCAAAAAAAAACGCTGTTGAGTGGCTAGCATCCAGTCATCCGCGTAGCCGAACTTCCGAGGTCTAGTTTCAGGCATATCGGAGATATCAAGGTTGAAAAACAGATCCTTGGGGAAGACCGTCATTAAGCGTCCTTGAGGAACCCATTTTGCTGCCGAATATAACCTGGAAAACCCTGCTAGGAAGCATGTTATCAATAAGTTGCATGGTTTGTTTGGTCTAAAACCGGCCTGTTCGATGGGGACCCTCTCCAATATTTTGCTTCCGATTCTTTTATAGAAAAGTGTCTCAAGGACCTTATAGACTGCGCTTAATAGCGCTATTGGGGGTAACTTTTCAAGTTATCATTCGGCTTAGCTGGTTTGAGGATAGCGATAACATTTGACTTTTTCATTGTGCTTGGGATAAATCCCTTTTCCATGATGTTCGTAAAAAATTGGGCCAGCTATTTTATTGTGTATTTACCGCTGTGCAGAAGGAATTCTGGATGGATTCCATCAGGCCCTGGTGCTTTTCCGACCTTCGTGCCCCACAGTGCATCCGCCACCTCATCATGAGTGAACGTATCCGCGGTGAATGGGCGTGAGTACTCGGTTTGTTCCTGGATGTTGATTTTAGTGCTTTAAGTTCATGCTTAATGCGAGTAGAGTGGGCTCCGTCATGTGGGGCGCTTGATGTGGCCACGTCGTGGGAGGCAATCCTGTCTGGATGTATTTCCGGGTCGTTTTTGCAATTTCTGAACCCTTTATGTGACCACGCTTTCCTGCTGGATTTTTTTAAGTCTAGGTTGGTAACTGTTTCTGTCCTTGTCGGGCATAGCCAGTTAGTGCAACAGTTCGTAAGCCATTTCTCTGACTCCGCCATCAAGAAATGTCCTATATTGCCCCTCACAGTCATTATTCCATCCCGGTATGTATTCTTTGCGGAAACGTCTAGGTATGGTCTTAATTGCTGTTTCGATAGTCGCTCCTATGAACCTCTGATAGTTTTCGACTGTTGCTGGAATCCAGCCTGTGTATGCATTTATCGAGTCTGTTAGAGTAGCTGTTGCCAATGTTCACTATGAGGTGTGCTGTCGTTGTTTGTGCTTACAAACCATAGGTCAGGGTTGTATTCCTGATTCCATGTTGCCGACATGGAAGATCCCCGTTGATGGCGTCCACCAAATATGTATTATTAACATCTGCCCAGCTCATTCATATTTCGCCGTTGTAGTCTGTACTCCTATATTTCCGGAACGTGTGGTGGCTGTTGAAGTCACCCCCATAAACAGCTGGGTGTGGTGAGGTGGACAAGTCGTCAGGTGACCAGGTGTGGAGGTTTGTTTATATATATATATATATATATATATATATAGCTAATGTTTATTTCTCCTACCCTGATGACTACAGTGTGGATATTGTTTGAACTAGAGATTGCTCACAGTTGGGCATGTTCATTGTATGAGTGAACGTAGGTTGCGACCCCGTAAGCGTGGTGATATGTTGCTCCGATGAGGTCGTACCTCGGTATTCTGCCTCTTTTAGTAAGCTGGTCTTCATTTTCTGTATGGGTTTCCTGAATGCCAATGACGTCGATATCAGATTTCTTGTCGGTAGTAGGGTAGTAGGACGGTTGGATTCAATGTCGCGCCAGGCATCATGTGCTTTAGCCGGGAGATCAATAGATTGTCCGGCTGCCAAGTTTGTTAACTCTTTAGAGTTAGCCTGGGTGCACCATGAGGAGGCGAGCTAACTTTGCACCCCAGATAAAACTGAACTACTAAATCGAATGCAAACCTTTTATTATTCTGTGATCAATAAATATGCTTACTGACGAAAACATTTCATATTCCATGGCACTCAATTAATCTAATTTATTAGAACTATTAAATTCAATTTTGCAAAAAGGTAGAAATAACTAAAAACTGTTTTTTTTTCACTAATAAAATAAATCTTAATCAAAATGTAACTTGTTAAAAGCAAGGAAACCAACCACATATAATATAAATTTACAAAAACCATTAAAACACAATAGCGATTGTGATATTAACAGCATTAATATAATATGCAACGTCTTTAATCTCCAAAGAAAATTCTGATAAAAACTGAATTCTTTGCCAAACTTGCACTCAGCGGGCTCATAAAGCATGAGCCTATATGAAAAGACTGATTTCGGTCCAATTTATCACCAAAGTTGATAGTGATTAAATTATTTATTATACTAAAATTGATATTTAACGAAGAAAATTAAATAACAGAAATAAATTAAATTTGCAAAAACATAAATCAGAGTATTTTAGGTTTTTTCAAGTTTGAATTACCCTATGTGATTATTTGATTGTAAATGGGTAATTTTTAGATAACTGTGATTTTTTATGTCTAGTATTTTATTTATTATTCAACATGATCAGAAAATTATAAATATGATAAATGTGATAGTACTTGTTGATTTAAATTGCAAAATGAAAATAGTCATTGCTTACTATGTGTTTCAGTTAAGTTAATGAAATTATATTGAATCTTAAGATTTTGGTTGAAGGTTTATTAATATGTACTTATGTTTTGTAGTTATTTGGAATGTAATAGGTATAACACCCTCGTACTAACTTTTAAGTTGGTTGATTTCGTTTTCTGCTTACGTTAACTGTGAAATGCCAGAATGAAGGTTCTACTTTGTTTTATTTCTCACTTTAAGACTATTGAATTTTTCACTCTCAAATCAAAAAATATTTTTGAATTTTAGGTATTAACTAATGTTTTAGATATTACATTTAATATTAATTTATAATTTAATATAATGTTAATATTTTTAAAGGGATTTATTTTTTTATGTTGAAAATGATGGCTACATATTTGAATACATTTAAAGACCGAATCTTTCAATTAATTTTAGGTAGGGAATGAGTTGTAAACAATTTATTTTATATTACATGGTTCCATTTCTGCAAAATCCTGATTTTGCTCATTATATCTGTATTTAAAATATAGAGAAATTTAATGCATTTACTGATTTGTTATTGGTAAGTTAAGTACATATGTCTATTCTACAAAGAAATATATTTTTATTGAACATATTTTTCTTTAGCAAACAGTCAAACTATTGAGTAATTATATAAGGAAGAAGGGTTACTTGCAGTTAAATCATGTGAAGACCATCTTTGATAGATCAGCATCAAACGCTGTTTATTGTTCAGTAGTAAAATAGTCAATATAGTAGATCAATATTGAATTTTCGGACAAGTAGCAGCCAGTTTTGTTTTAATTATTCTGTAAGTTTTTCTTGTGAATTTAATTATTATATTACTACATTATTTTCGCAATCTTCTGAAGGTGTGGTGTAACAAATTGAGAATCAGTGGACAACAGAAAATATATTAAAGATTGCAGTTTTTATAAGGTTGTTTGAGATATATATTTTTTATTTTATGAACTCGATTGAAACTGCAAATGACGAAAACTTTTATATGACAAAGTTCAATCCCATCAAAAACTGGGGCGTCACGCATTTTTCAAAATTAATTGGAATACCTAAATTTCATTGAATTCTCATATTTTTTTAATTTCAATAGATTTGTCAATATTACATGAATGATTTGGGGGGGGGGGTTCATGACGCCTTTTTCTCCGGTCTCTCCTTCACTTTATTACTAATAGACATATACTTTTGAACGAACCTCAATAATGTTCACAATTTCATGAAATTGTTAAAATCAATAAAGAAAATACTGTGAATGTCTCTTTATGATCATCAAAGTCCTATAATTTAGCATTGTTTAATTAGTTTAAGAATTTAAAGAGATTTATTAGGCAAGTACTTAATACCTATATCATTTTGATGTCAGTACCTTGGCCAAGAATTTCTAATTTTTTAATTTTTGTTCTAGTTTCTTTTCTAGTGAAGTTGTAGTAGAACTACATTACAGGCTTAATTTTGAACATAATAAAAGACCAATAGCACCCAGAACACAAACTTTAATGCATTTTTTATTTAAAAAATTGTTGATTTGTAAAAATCAGAGTTATCTAAGGATCCCCATATATCTTGCTAAACATATTGCTACGTTGTTAATATTTTTTAACTAAATTTAAAGAATTAAAATAAAGAATTAGATTTCACTGGACTGTAAGTAAATTTAAAAACTGTAACAGTTTTCCTCAGTTAAATTTTTTATATGCTGCAACTACGGTCCTAAATCCCTGTTAAAAAAGGAGTAGTGTGAAGAAGATTAATCTCGCGAGTATAAACATTTCAGATAATAACGTTTTGATACCAAACATGACCGTTGTAAATATTATAAAAGTCACGGTTTATATTGCCATTGTATACTGGTGTTATCACCGGCATCACTCACAGTATCAAAAGCGTTTCGTTGCATAACATTTACCACAGCATGTCTTTGTGTTTACTTTAAAAAATGGACAACGTGTATAGGGTGAACTTGTTTACCTACGGACTGTCAGAACATATGCCAACATAAAAAAGAGTTAGTAAAATTAGTCTTTAAAGTCATTTAGATCAGAGAAGTGATAATTTAATTCTTAATATACAAGGAGGCTATGGAAAACGTACAGGAAGGCATATCTGCCAGGAAAAAATTTCGTAAGACTTAATTCTAAAATGTGAACTGTTAGTGAAATTTCAAGAACCTCAACAAACCGAGTCCAGGTATTAAATGCCACAATTTTGATTTGTGGCAAAATTCAGAAATGTGTTATCATGTCATAAGCATAAAAGTAAACAAAATAAACATACGAGAATATCGTTCGATGCTAATTCAGTATAATGCATATTTTTGTGTCGTAAACATTTTATGTAAATATCTTTAGTCAAAAGTGCGAGTTTGACAGGCATACTAAGGGTTCCGCCCTACCTTTCAGATCTAATAATCTGGATAAATCATAATGTCGATTAAAACGTTTTCAAGTTGTAAATATATGTTATATGCAACATATATTAGCAATTAGTTCTCACAGTCAAGAAGTCAACGGAATTTAAAGCATACGTGACTTCCCATAGATATCAAATTTCATCTTAAATTATATGCAAACAACTTCCCGGAAACCTACACGAGACCCTTCAACCAGTAAAATCGCTGACTTCCATCAGCACTTTTCTAAATGTTATAAAAGCAACTGAGACCCATCTCGTCTGTCATTCAAATATTGTCACTTACTGTTACTTCAAGTAATTAATTGTTTAAATTTTGATTTTGTATGTTTTAAATAAATATTTTTTTAAAATGTGATTTGAATCAAAGTGAATAGAAAATTGGCGCAGTCAGTAGGATATTGCAGACAAAGCTAGAACACGAAGATTTCTAACTAGTTGTGGTGATTTCCAAACCTTTGCAGAATAGAACCTACCTGAAAAGGACAACAACTACCAAGTACTAGCAAGGGAACAACAACCAGGCTAACCAGGGCTTAGTGACGCGGATAACAGACCGATGCGAGGAATAATCACATAAGGTTCATAAACGTAACGATTTTATTTTGATTTTATTTTGACTGACCACCAGTTCTTTCATTTATATATTTTATTCCTCATTACCTTACCTTCCCTAAATAATTTTGAAACTAAATATTTTATTTTATTGCTTTATCTTATGATTATTTGAAACATTATTTTAAACATATTTTACCATTTATACATTCCCATTTTGATTTGCAACTCCTAGATTAAATATTCCTCGATACTGATTTGATAAACCATATATTTTCTACGAATTCAATTCAAAACTTTTATCCAACAATTAATTTTGATTTATTGTGCGAATTTATACAATTCTGAAAATGGAAACGACTAGACAAGCAGCTACACCAACTGTAGAGCCCTATAAATTATCGGAAATATTTGGAATAATTCCTGAGTATGATAGTAATCCGATAGTTTTAAATACTTTCTTATGCTCATGTAATACTGCTTACGGCATGGGAACGGGTAATCAGCAAGTATTGCTAATTCTCCATATTAAAAATAAGCTACTCGGTAGAGCGGCTGAGTTAATCAACTCCCGAAACCCAAGCCAACTAGGTGAAATTCAAACCCTCCTAAGAAATTACTTTGGAGATCCACGGAATCTCTCGGCTCTCATACAAGACTTGCAAAGAATGCGGCAAACTCAAAATGAATCCCCTCTTACGTTTTCTGCTAGACACCAGGCGCATCAAGCGAAAATGCTAGCAGCTCTAATCAAGCAAAATTTAACCATCAAAGAAAAACCAGCGCAGATTGACTTAATAGAGTCAATGGCTCTTAATAGCCTCCTCACAGGTTTAGAGCCCAAAAACGGTCAACTCGTTCGCGCTAGTGACCCCTGCAATATACTCACTGCTGTTTCTAGGATTGAACCTGAATTACAATTATCACATTTAGTAAACCTAGAAACTTTCAAGTAACAAAAATTTTCAACAACCCTCTCGTAAGCCAAATAATGGTCCACCTCCAAAGCAATGCTCGTTTTGTAAAGGCATGGACCATTTAAGCAACGAATGCTTATTTTATGAATATATTTAAAAGAGTGAAGTGTAAAAAGATAAATTGTGTATTAGCAAAAATCACTAAACACCATATTTTTATAGGTTTTAGTTGTTTACATAATTTACTCCTAACAATTTGCTATTAAAATCATGTCAATTATCACCTATGAATTATATTATATTACTTATATTAGGGTAAGATGGAGGGACTGTGGTCACCTAAGGTAGTCAGAATAAATCAGTATTCTAAGGACTTGCGACAAAAGTACTTAACTCATCGTAGAGATAGCCTATTTCGTTGACTTTAGAAACATTTAATATAAATTTAACTATTTAGTATTAGTTTTTTTCATACTCAATTGAAACACTTCGTTTACCGCCATTACCCCCAAGTTTCGAGAAATGGCGGTCAGCGATTGGGGCATTACTGGTCAGTTGGAAACAACAGATCTATGCTTCCAAAATATAGGGATTGCCGAAATATGTCAGTTAAACCACACACTTATTATACTTATTTGAACAAAAAACAATTGTAACTCGACTGAGTACTGAAAGGTAAATTGCACTAGTTTGGAACTGATGTCTTCAAATCTCCTCTTTACACGGCTTCTATAGCCTTTTCTAAATCTTTTTTAGTCTATTGTGCTTTTATTGTAGTCTTCTGTCGGTGAAGCGGTATCTAATTACAAATTAGGAACTTTCATATATTAATACAACAACAATAATGAAAATTAACCTATATTTTTCATAGGGAGTAATACCGGTCAATGACTGCTATTACCCGCTTTGAATGATTGGCATAACACCAAAATTACAGAAGCTTTTCTTCAGTCGACTATTAAAAACGTAAATAACATGCACATAACCAAGCGAGCAAGATTGATGAACTGATACATATGTAATAATTGGCAAATAAAACGATATTAATTGAAACAATGATAAGATATAAGCTATAGAAATTTGCAATTTTTAATAACAAAATTCGGTCAACTCTTCCGCGGCTCTCAAACCCAGAGCGTATATAATAAGCCAATAAGCTTCCATGGTCGTCCAATATATAGTGGCACTAGTGTTTTAAGTTAGATATTCGCGGAAGTTTTTAATTTGGCAATGACTAGCATTTCCCCCTGACTGGCATTCCCACATTTTACCCTAATGCATTTTATTAGAACTAGTGGTCTCCCAATGGTCTAAATTCGACCCTATTTCATCAAATTGTGAACATTATTGAGGTTTGTTTGTCAATAGTATATGTCTATCAGAAATAAAGTGAAGGAGAAACAGGAGAAGAAGGCGTCATGAAACCCCCCTCCCCCAAATCGTTCATGTCATATTGACATCAAAGATAGTTATGTGTCAGGGCTGCCAGATCAAACTATTTGTTTTGAATATTACAATCAATGGATTAATTCAGATTTTTCGTATTCCATATTCAAATTGATTGAAATATATACGGTAAAAATTATAAGAATTTTTCAATTGAAAGTATAATATTATAATTAATAAAATATTATCAGAAATACATTCATCAATTGCAACATAATTCTTATTTTAGTTGACAAACCATATTTACAAAGCAATGAATGTTGTAAACTTGCGAGAACCTAACGAATGGCGATTATTATGTAATATAAATTTTCCTGGGTTCTATTTCAATAGCATGACAATGTAGAATGACTTTAGGGCCGGGTCAAAATTTGTTACTTTTTAGTTTAATTTAATTAGTCTTTCACATTCGAGTCAATCCATCTTACGATTTTCTCTCCAAGCAATCTGGCGACACTGTTATCTGTTTGGATTTGACAGTATGGATTCAAATAATTTTTTTATTATATTTTATTTATTGAATGAACCAATATTATAAATAAATTTTAGCATTCTGCACTGAATATCATCAATTGCTACTAAAAAATAAAGAAAATCGGTTGAGAGACAGAGGAGAAAATGGTACCTAACCGTTTTATCTTTGCCTATTTATATATAGATTCTATACAGGTTGGATTTACTACATAATAATTTTGACAGATCATTTACAGTAAAAAAAGGTCTTCTGATAGATTCTTTTGATTAACATTTTCAATTATACAGTCTGGTTAAAAGCTTTATGTTTTCACAAGTAATTATGTTGTCATCTAGTATTACTCATTTATTTGCATCATCTTTAACCATAAGAGAATATTAAATGCTTTTTGCGGTATTAGCAATAGACATTAATCACTAAGTCAGTTAGAATATTAATAAATTCTAACAGTTGACAAAGTCGTAAAATTAATATTTACCAACATGACCTCATCCATGTGAAATCCGTTAAAATTTCTATACCTAATTCGCTTACTCATTCTCTATAAAGCTATAAATTGTATTCATAGTACGTTTCCAATAGATATTCAGGAAGACCTGATTCACTCAAAAAATGATTTATGGTTCCTTTGTATGTCTATTCACATCCACCACAATAGGAAGAATATGCAAATTCTGATGGATAAAGTTTGGCAACCTTTAATTGAATGTAATGGGTTCATTAGGACATGTTTACGCTACATTATAATTCAGCACTTATCTCGAAATGTCCAGTTTAAAAATTTGGCAGTCAAAAATGTCTTGTGTATAAATGACATCGCTTGAATGAAAATTAATAATTTATAATCATATGACAAGTCCTGTGATTATATTAAGAAATATTTGTTCAGGAAATTGCAAAATGTATTTGAATTTAGAACTTAAAATCCAATATGTGCGAGTTCTAAAGATGCAAACCTACTATTTATGCCCTCCTATAACGGGTACCAAAAGAAGGGTTTGCTGATAACAATACAAGTGGTTCAATAATGTCACTTAAAGCCGGGTCCAGATCTATAAAAATTTGCGCCGAATGGCAGATTCAACGTAAATTTTTATGTGTGCGGGAGAATTTGTGTCAATGTCGACGTCTTGACGCACGCAAGAATTTATTCGGCATTCAACGCACGGGATCCGCACAGAGTCGGTTTTTCGACTAACATCAAAGGATTTGCGCCGCATTCAGTTATTGATGTGGAGGCGTTTGCAAATTCTGCCGTACGAAATTTCTGAATTTGTTAACTAACTTCACTTTCACCTGACTTTTGACATGTGTTTATAAACAAATTTGTGATGTCCGATATTAGGAGAATATGTGCAGCTTTTATTGTTTTGTATGACCATATTAAACAGAAAAAACAAAGATCAAGAAGACGCTACTGGATAAAAGATCTTAACAGACAGAGAAGATATGAAGGTGGTAACCGTTTATTGGATATATTGACTGTGAATTATTTAAACTATTTGAAGTAAAACAATAGTTAAAACTTAACCTCAAATAAATATATTTGAAATCAGCTGTCAAATTTCTGCACACAGCTGGAGCACAAACACACGACGTACATATTTATGTGAAAATTTATCTCAACTTTCGGCGCAAATATTTGCGGCGAACGCATTCGGGGCAAATTTTTATAGATCTGGACCCGGCTTTAAATGCAAATGGCAAATGTCAACAGATGGACCCATGATATATGTATCAAATGAAAAGTTTGCTAGGAGACATACAAACAATAAAATGACTCTGAGTTTAATGAAGTAGACGGTTACAGTGGTGTCTAAGGAACACCATTAACCAAATTACACAGTACAGTGTATGAATTCGAGTGAAGATGGGAGCCAAAAACAGGCAATGAATGCATAGCATGATCTTCGTTAGTGTCAAATGTAGATACGAGTATAATGAAAGAAATAGTAAACGCTGCCATTGAATACGTAACCAAAACCTGCATTTGGTAGGCACAGTTTTTCGATCCAGACCGCTGTTCAGCCCAGATAGACTTTGGTAATGACTGCATTCAGATTATTCAACCTGAATATGTTGAAACTGAGGCCAAATAAAATTATAATATGGTCAAGAAAATAATACCTATTGCGTTCGCTTCGACTTCCACTGTCCACAAGATACAAGGCAGAACCGTAGAACATGCGGTTGTATATTTAGGTCTAAAACTTTTTTCCTGCTGTGGAAGTTTATGTTGGCTTTAGCCAAGTTAGTTCTTTAGAAGGCATCCTTATTGAAGAATTTGAAATCTCCAAATTAGCGTACTCTAACCTGTAATAATGTAGCATTATCACAAATATATTTAGATCAAACTAAAACCGTAAAATAAAATTATTCAATAAGAAAACCACTGAGGAACCACACAAAACCTTACACTTTAGAATTCATATTTAACACAAAAATAACTAATTTATCACCTAGTGGTTACTATTGACCATTATACATATGATGTCACCCAGACGCCATATTACTAGGTAAGGACCATTTTTATTATACCTAGTCATCATATGAACTATACTTGTATATCATATGTATAACTTATATATCTTCCTCTTCCTCGGTCTTAAAAAAAAAAGAATTTAGGAACGGTAATACAAACCCTCACAACAGGAGGAAACATTTTTGCTTTATGTAATAGGTCTTCAAATATAAATAAAAGTCGCTATGAAAGAGCCAGAATATATATCTTCCATGCTGTACTCGAAACAAAAAAAAAGACAAGGAAACAGAATCAGGGCAGGCTTTGTTTTATCAATGAACTAAAAGCCTCCCTCGTTTTATCTACAAAGAGCATAACTCCAATTTTATTTTGAAAGCAATGAGATGTTAACACAAATATCACGGTGATGAAAACATGAGAGGGAAACAATTTGTAGATTAACAAATTTAGAAGAAAAATAATCATGGATCCTTCTCATAACGCCAATTAATGACACTGACAACACAATATATTTCAAACAAAACTTCTGCGTAAAGAAACAAATCCAGGATACGACTAGTTATTATAGATTACATAGGTTTCGTTCCTACCTACAATTTCTTTGTCGGTTATTTTATTCATCTCTCTATCTATCTAACAGCCTTCATCCATCCATTTTTAAAGCTTTTCAAAAGCTACCCAAACCAGTCTGATATGTAATTTTATTAGGATTCCGCATATACAATATACGGATAACCTTTTCATAAATATCACTCTGGATTTCTCCGTCCTTCACATTACAGCAATTTTCTCCGAAACTAATAGACGGAAAAGGTTGAAATTTGGTAACAGTATATAGTTTGGTGATCCGATCAGGAGTTCATAACGCAAATAAATTAATTTGGTTTTAAGGGTACTTATAGAGGGGGATTTAAAAAATCGATCTCCTGAACTACTGAGCCTAAAAATCTGAAAATATAGGGAATATAGAGCGTTACCCGAACTTTGCTGAAAAAATTATTTTCATTTTGGGGGGCAAAAAAATTGAATTTTATGAAAAGTTGAAATTTTTAATATTTTCTAACGCATCATGAAATACATCACATTCTGAGAAACACAATTTTTTTTCATACTTTAAAAATAATTAGTTTAAATATACAAAAATTTACCCATTCCCACCCCCTCCCTTATCTACAAAACTATAGAACGTAAAATTTTGAAAAAAATAGAGATAAAGGGCCTAATCCTGAGCTTTACCGAAAAAATAAGAAGAAACTTCTAATATTAATTGCAGAATTAAATGAAAAATATAAAATTCAAATTGCATCATGTAGTATATCAAATCAAAGGGCTCATTATAACCAATACAAATATATTTTTTCATATTTTTAAGATAAATTATTTGAAAGATATTAACAAAAATATAAATAACTTCACCCCTTCTCCACCCTTATCTCCGAAACTATAAGAAATAAAATTTTGAAAAAAAAATATAAAACTTTACCTGAATTTAACCGGAAAATAATGAGAAACCCCTAATATTATATATTTTGGGGGGTAAATTACAAAATTAAATGGAAAACAAAAATTAAAATTGTTTGTAACGCATCATGTAATATATGATATCAAAGGGTTCATTATGACGAATATAAATATGTTTTTTCATATTTTTAAAATAAACTAGATATTAAGACGATATTAACAAAATTATAAAAAATGTTATCCATCCCCCGCAAAATTTTGAAAAAAATGAAGTTTATATGGCCTTACTTAAACATTACAGGAAAATAAGGAGAAACTTTTTTAAACGCATCATGCAATACATTAAATGAAAGGGCTTATTATAAGACATACAAATATATATTTTTCATATTTTTTAAATTATTTGTTTAAAAGATATTAACAAAAATATAAAACATAGACACATTCCCTCCTTTAACCTAGAAACTACACCACATAATATTTTGAAAAAAAAATTGGAAATATAGGGACTCACTTGAACTTCACAAAAAAATTAAGGAGAATACTCTGTTTGGGGTCCAAATTACAGAATTAAATTAAAAATGAAAATATTATTTTTTTACAAACACTTCGTATAATGTAGCAGATTTTTAAAATAATTTGTTAAAAAGTTAATGAAAAATATACAAAATTCGACCCATTAAGAGAAGTAAAACACAAATTCTAACAGTAATTTATAAACTTAAATGAAAAATAATATTTTGTGTTTTAAAGCGCATTCCGTATCGTAATGTATCAAATGAAACCAATCATCATAAAAATGCACAAAAATATTTTATTTATATTTTTAAAATAATTTGTTTAAAAGGTTTAATAATTTATTATTTATAAATTTACCCATACTCCCCTTTATCTTCCAAACTTCTTCTTCTTTCTCTGCTTATCCATTAATGGATGTTAGCGACCACACTTTCCATGACTTTCCTATCTCTGGCTGTGTGGATCAACGTCTGTATATCACGCATGCCTGTCCATTTTCTTCCGTCCCAATCCTTTTCTGCCATCGATCTTGCCCTCGATAATTACCTGGAGAAGCTGGTACTTATGGTTACGCATGATGTGACCTAGGTATGTAGTCTTTCTTTTTTTTAATGTTGAAGAGTTCTCTTTCTTTATTTAAACGTCTGAGCACGTCCTCGTTTCTTATTTTGGCCATATCCATGGTATCTTAAGTATTCTGTTTTTAGTATAGGAACACCGACCAGACGTAGCATTTCACATATCTTATTCTAAGATCAAGGTCGAGATCGCTACAGGTGAAGACGTTTTTAAATTTCAGGAATACGCCTCGGGCTTGTTCGATTCTGCACTTAATTTCCCTGTCCGATGACCATTCCTCATGAATCCATACTCCGAAGTACTTACATTTTTCTACTCGTTCTAAGAGTTTTCCTTTATACATTAAGCTGGAGTTTCGAAACTCATCCACCTCTCTCGTGACAACCATGAATTTTCTCTTTTTTGTGTTAATGTCAAGTCCCATATTTGGACTACATTCTCCTACTACATCAAACAACTGTTATAAATCGTCCATGTTATCCGCAATCAGGACTGTGTCATCAGCGTATCGTATGTTATTTATCCAGACTCCATTGACTCTAATTCCAATTTCCTTGTCCTCTAGCGAGTCCTGAAAGATGGCCTCTGAGTATATATTAAACAAGAGCGGCCAGAGTCTACACCCCTGCCTTAGTCCTCTACGGAGACAGATTTGGTTGGTTAGGCCGTTTGCTAATCTAACCCGGGCTGACTGGTGCCAGTATAAGTTTTCGATACATCTAATGTCTTTCTGGTCTGAGAAGCTGCATAAGTTTATGGTGTTGCTTTGCACCCTATCGAAAGCTTTTTCGTAGTCTATAAAACATAGACATACGTTTTTTCGCTGGTCGTAGCAGTTCTGTACTAATACCTGCGTCGCTACTAGCGCTTCCCTGGTGTCTAACCCTTGTCTGAATCCACACTGTGAGGCACTTATGGCATCCTCACATCGTTTATAGAGTCTCCGGTGTATTATTCTCAGGAATATTTTTAGGGAATGACTCATGAGACTAATCAGTCTGTGTTCCTTGCATTTTTGTGCGCTGATCTTTGAGTTTTTTATGGAGATTAAAATCATCATGTTTGGGTTGTAGTTGTTCTATTCACTGCACTCTTTGTTGAGCCATTCGTTTTTTTGCAATCCTGATTTTCGAGCTAAAAAAATCTTTCCTAATTTAAGTTTGTTCATTTCCTGGACAAGATATGCTAGTTTTCCAGCCTGGAACAGACTCCATGTGTTCCAAGTTCCAATCCTTATATTTTTACGTAAATTTGTTTTTTCTGAATATATAATATATATACTATAATATATATATATATATAAATATATATATGAGTTGAACGTATTCATGTGATTCTCTTGGGAATAGTAACTAGGTGGTTTCCCGTTGCCTTCCTAGTTTTATTTCAGCCGCTCCTAACATGGAGATCAGACGCTGTTCGCCATATATGGCTATCCTCACTAAGTTTAGCCTGCAGGTGGATGCAGTTTCCCAGGGAGCCATAAGTGAGAATTGGGAGTCCTGTGAGGACCAGTTATCGCCGACCACTCACCGAATTATAGCGCTGAGTGCCACCGTCTTTGATAAAAGGTATTACCTCTCCAGCACCACCCCTACACCCCTCTTCCAAACTACTGAGTCTAAAATTCATACAAAAGATTATATAGGGTTTCACTGAAAGTTTATTGGTAAAATAAGGTGAAAATTCTAATCTTAATTATGTTGGCCAATTAGAAAATTAAATAAATATTTTTATACAAATCAATTGAATCACGTAAATTAAAAAGGCTCAGCGTGAGAAATAAAAGTGTATATTTAAAAAATAATAAAACGGTTAGTTTAAATGATATTAATGTAAATATAAGAAAATGCACTCATTCCTTTCTTGTCTGAAACTTGAATATTACAAAAATAGCTACTTTTATTCACCTACATCGTATCACATCTCAAAGGTTGTACGGAACCCTTAGCATGCGAGTCCAACTCGCACTTGACCAAATTAGTTCTACAGTTTGATACTCTTTATTTTTGGTTTGGTTAATTTTGATAAATTTCATTTCTTTCATCAAGTAAAATCATTGTCATCTACTATCGTGACTCATTTATTTGAATCATCTGATAACCATATACCGGTGGTATTAGCAATTCACCTTAATGAGGTGGTCGTTTCGAATATTAATGAATTCTAAGTTGATAAAGTAGTAAAATTTTTATTTACCAACATGACCTCAACATTTCTTTGCTCAGCTTGCTTATTCATCCACTATAAATCTATAAAAGTATTCATAGAGCGTTTTCAATAGTTATTTAGGAAGACCTGATTCACTCATAAAATGATTTATAGTTACTTTGTGTGCCTATCAAAGCCACCACAATAGAAACGATATGCAAATTCTGATGGATAATATTTGGCAAACATTTAGTGAATGTAACTGTTTCATTAGAACATGTTTTCCCTACATTATAATTCAGTACAGATTTCAAAATGTACAAATTAATTGTCCAAAATTGTCCATACCCTCAATTGCATGACTTGAATGAAAATATTGTAATTTATAATACAAGTTTGTCTAATATGTTCGGAAACACTTCTTGCGAAAATTGCACTGTTAAATTTGACTAATTGTAGAATAGTACTAAAACATTTTTTCCAACTTACGAATCTCTCGTAATCTTATTTATGTCTTTCCCATTTTAAAATGGCAGAACTGCGTAGAACAATACTGCGTTGAATTAAAATACTTGGAAAAAAACTTCGATAAGTCAGTTAATGTTTCTTTTAAATATTAACTATATCTACAGAATGTTGAATAAATCAGGTACACTTGATTAAGCGCAATTTTACCATACTCTGAGAGTTGATTCCAGTTTTTTACAAAACCAAATATAAATTTACTTTTTTCTGGAAGGTAGTGCTGGCATGTCTGTTTTTTTTTGGAATCACACCACGTCAACTTGAGAGTATGTATATTTCAAATAGTCCAAACGTTTCAAGGTTAAATCACCCGTTTTCAATGGGAATTAACTCCAATGAACAAGAAAATTAAAAATTAAAAGGATGACAAATTTAGTAAATCACAATTTACAGCAAATTTGACATATACAAGATAGCACTAAAAATTCATGTGAAATAACAAAGCTTCTTTCAAATTGGAATAATTTGAAAGAGTTGTCTTCAGAATTTTATGTGGCGTTCTTAGGTGTTATAAGATTGCCAAAAACGAGACCAAAGAAGTTCTGATGTTCAAGAGATCTCATTAACGTCATAAGGGAAAACCTAGAAAAAACATTATGAACTATCCTGATTTAGGGTTGTTCAAAAGGATTATTAATTTCATCCTTGATTATTGGTAACCAGAAACGGCTGAATTTTATAAAAGTACTAACTATACAATCGCTTTCATTTAATAAATTTAAAGCAGTCTCTTTCAGCTTCGGTTTTTTATTGTGTTGTTCCTTGTGTAATATGGTTGAATTTTGAAATTGTTGTTATCACCAAGCTTCCAGGCCTGTTAACAAATTTTTGACTTTTCAAATTGTCGTTTCTTTATATAATTTTAGTGTTCATTTATTCGAAGATATATAGATCTAGAGGTTTCTCCAATATGTCAAAAATTAAACCAAATAACATAATCCAAGATTCCTTGCGAATGTAACAGAATTTATATTGGAGAAACCTCTACACCTATAAATGATCGAAAAAATGAACACAAAAATTGTATAAAGAAACGACAATTCGAAAAGTCAACAATTTTGTGAACATGTCTGGAACATTGGTTATAACCTACAATTTCAAAATTGAACCATATTACACAAAGAAAACACACAAAGCAAAAGCTGAAACAGTCTGCTTTAATTTTATTAAAAAAATTAAAAGAATTCAGCCGTTCCTGGTTACCAATAATCAAGGATGAAATTAATAATGGTAATATCCTTTTGAACAACCCTATATCGGGATAGTTCATAAGGTTTTTCCTAGGTTTTCACTTATGAGATCTCTGGAACATCAGAACTTCTTTGATCTCATTTTTGGCAATCTTACAACAAAGTCGTACCTAGGAACGGCACATGAAATTCTGAAGATAACTCTTTCAAATTATACCAATTTCAAAGAAGCTGTGCTTTTTAGTGGTACCCTATATCAAATTTGCACTACATTCCCTTAGTTAGTAAGGTCACTACTCAGTAGAAGGTATGCCAACCAATATTTAACTTTAACATGTGAAACACGAATACAAAAATCTGGAGATAACTTGCTGCTCAAACTAATATTAATGCTAATCTTCGTAAATACATAATTTTATTTTTGCCCCCAGGATACACCTGTAGAGTTAGATTCGTTGAAAATAAAACCTTCCGCATTAAAATACCTTTCATCTCATGAACCCAACGCTGACGGCCTTTTCTCTCCACCCAGCCGAGGTGATTCCGGTCAAAGATCGATAATGAGTATCAGTTCTGACACCATCCTAAATGACGGCGAAATTTTAATTCTAGACCAGAGGTTAGAGAAGAAATTAGAATAAAGTAACATTAGGCCCTACCCAAATTCTCATCGATAGTATCACTGACACCAAAATGACGAAATTTTATTTCTAGACCAGAGGTTAGAGAAGAAATTAGAATAAAGTAACAGATAAAAGATTTCTTCCGAGATGAGAAAGTTCATTCACCCGACGACATAGGAAGTGTTATACCGACGTAGGAAGTATTAAACCCATAAAATGATTCCAAAGCGACCATTTTAAGACGGACTATATGGTTAGGCTGCTACACCGATGTCAAACAAGGTGCAGATAATCTTCTACAGCAGCGTTTAATGTTTTCGTTGTCGCACATGTCAGAAGTACCATCAATGGTAAAGACAGCGACATCATATTCCATATTTGTACAGTTGCGTCCATCATTAAACGCAGGGTATTGAGGGCATCGGCCATCCAGTATTGATTATCAAGTTGGAGAAATGGAGATTGGCCTAATAGAGACACAGATTTGTCGAATAGACATTTTGATCGCGACAGAAGGCTTTTTAGTAATTTTAGATGGATGTCATAAAGAAAAATAGCGCCTAGCAAATCTGACAATGAGTTTGATATGCCCGCCGAGACGAATGGTATTGGGAACGAATTATTTCAGCGCCTAGAACACGGCCATTGATATGACAGTATCACGTATCCGAACTATTACTCAATTATGTTCAAATGAATCAATGTCCGCTGTTACCCTTGGGTTCTTATGTTAAAAAGTGCACGATACAAATTCGAAGGTTAAATAAAGCAATTTTGTAACAAGTTTCTTAAGACTTTACAGAGTTAAAGCAATTCTGTTACTAGCCTCTTGATCTAGAGACTCTTGAACGCAAGACCATGTAACGTTTCACCACACCCAACTTGAGAACCTCTGGTTACTCGTTTAATTGAAATATTTACTTGTCGTTACTCGTATTAAATTTGCCATTAAATATTTGACATTGAAAACTGTCAACATTCTAATGTAGATACTGAAAATTGACAAAATTTAGTTTAAATTTATATGAATAAAATCCAATTAGGTATATACACATAATAATAATAATTTATTACAATACAAGAATGTTTTAATAATTCCACTTCGTTTGTCTTCTGTTTCATAAGTTTCAACAGTCTGTTTTCAATACATTTGATTTCTGCTCACAAATATTCTACGCAAGTTCTATGCTGCTGGTAGGAAGCACTGTTGTCATATTTGTAGGAGTTACTGGTAGATACGCGTCAATAATTGATTGTATCACGATTATTTGAAATGTTACAATGGTTGACAAAATCTGAAAACAAATTAGTATAGTTTAATGACAGTCTGAATAGGGAAGATTGAAATTGACTGAATTAAAATAACATCTGAATATATGATGATGTTGATATTGTCTAAAAAGACAAACAAAATTAATTTTGACTACATATTTACTTTCCATACTTGGTCAAAGCTTTATACTCGTAGTAGATTAAAGATAAACAATATAAAACCAATGAAAGAAGAAATAAACAGGAGAAATACGAGGGGTTCATATCCTAGTCTATTTGAAGTGAAGGCGTACCCCAAGTAATATAAATATAACACTTTTTTCTGTGAATAGCTGCAACTTTAATAAGTTCTGAAACTTTTGTAGTTCTGCATCAGATCTCCACTTGCTTTATTTTTCTCGCAACGTGGTTTCCTTCAAAAAGTAATAGGTTCAATGTTTAGTAAAGAAACACAATTAAAAGATGAGCACTTAAATGTAAAATAAAGATTACGATATTTTGTTATTAAAAAATATAAAATAAACACAATTATAAATAAGAAAATCTTACGTTAGTTATTCGGGAGAAGATAAAAGAAATATTTCTCCAACTGTAATTCTCTTCTGGAGTTGTTTACCATGTAACTAATTAAAAAAAATTGAAATAGAGAGAGATAGAGAGCGTGGGGAGAGGGAGAAGTTAGAGAGAATAACTTTCACCATCTATAACATTCGGTATATTAAAAAACGGCATTTCAATATACAGGCTGTACCACGAAGCTGAGCGGTTTAACTAAAAAAATATCCATATTAAAATTGTGAAAATTTGGCAACTTAGGTTCTATTTGACTAAAATATTTTCAGAACTGTGGCACTTGCAGAAGGAGACGAGACAACAACTTTCTCATATCAAATAGTTAAATTCAAGATAAATTTTATTAACCACATGTTATCTCTAAATTTAACCATTCTAAAGATATTTACACTTTTATGTCAAAAATGGCAGATGCAGTCTTGAGGGTAATCGACAATTTTCACTTCTTATTAGACTCAAGGCAGCAAATAGCGCTAAAAAAAAACCTTATTCTACATTGTGTTCTTTAACAAATAGTGAAAATGGCATTCACAATATGCTTAAAACTCAAATTTTAAATGAGAACTCCCAATTTTTTGTCGAGATCTTATTCAGCACTGAAAATTAAGGTAACTTTGTATTACGTTCCTTATATCCAAAAGTCATAAATTTCGATTAAATTATGAAAACCCGTTTTCCGCCCATTAAAATGTGATGTCAATTTTGCTTAAAAAATCAAGTTAACCGTGGCCGCTAGAAAAATAACTGATGGCTACGAAATGTCGGTTTTTTTAAATGAAAATGATAGGAATAACTATTCCAACGAAGATTATTTCAATATCGTTATTATTTATAGCGAGAGTAGAGAGGCCATTACAGAAAAAAATTAATCGAATAAAACTGTCTAGAAAATTTCGAATCAATGAAACTAACAATTATTATGAAACATCTAAAATTATTAAATGTTATTTTCTTGGAAAACAGCAAATGCAAAATAACAGAGAATACGTAAACCTACCGTATAGGAACATGTTAAAAAACTTATTTTAGTAAATGTTGAAAGTTACGCCCTTGAACTTCTAAGCACTTTTCGCAACTTCTAAGCAGTTCTTGATGACTAGCATTTCTTATTGATGTAGGCTCTAAATTTCTAAATGCATTTCTCACTCGTTGTATACAATCCTCTTTGGTCGTTAAAGGACTACCATAAACTTAGAAAAGGAACCGTTGTTTGCAATACATTGGTCAATGAAAAACTGTTCTAAATAATTGTTCACTTAGTAGCCATTGTGGAGAGATGCTCCGTAATGCTTATAAAATAATTCCCGATAATTGGCCAATGGTTAATTTTCCACATACGTGGCTTCAAAATCTTATAAATTATTCAAATAACTTTCACCTATAAAAATTAAAAAAGCAGGGATAAAGCAAAAAGTAAAACATATTTATAATTTTACCATTTAAATTTTCTTCATATTCGTGACAATACTTTATTACTCTCTCCATACAGCATAACAATATTGAAGTAATCTTCGTTAGAGTAATTGAAATGTGCAGGTAGTAATTTTGAAAAAGTGAGTGACATTTCGTAGCGGCCAGTTATTTTTCTAGCGGCCACGGCTAACTTGATTTTTCCAAGCCAAGTCGACATCTTATTTTAATGGACAGAAAACGGTTTTTCGTAGTTTAATCGAAAGTTATGAGGTTTAGATCTAAGGAACGTAATACAAAGATACCTTAATTTTTAGTGCTGAATAAGATCCCGACAAAAACATTGGGAGTGTCCATTTGAAAATTTTTAGTTTTAAGCACATTGGGAATGTAATTTTCCCTTTTTTTAAGAACACTGTAGCAACAGGGGTGATTTTCTTCAGCGCTGTTTGCTGGCTTGAGTCTTCCAATAAGACATGCCAAAAAATCGTTAAACAGATGGTTGTTTAGCTTAAATTGTCGATTACCCGCAGGACTGCATCTGCCACTTTTGACATAAAAATGTAAATATCTTGAGAATGGTTAAATTTAGAGCTAACATGTGATAAAATTTATCTAGAATTTAACGTAGCATCCAAATATTCAATAATTCTATTTGATATAAGAAAGTTGTAATCTATTTCCGGTATAATCGGAAGTGCCACCGTTCTGTCAATATTTTAGCCACATATCGGCTTGCCTACGTTGCCAAATTACTCATGAGTCTTAATGGGAAAATTGTGTAAAATAAGTAAAGTTGAAACATTACGTTACATTGAAATAAAATGATAATATTCATAACCAAAGGTGCCCACAAATCACGATTTATTGCTATATTTTTTCTAAATATTTTTGGAATATTCATATGCCCCCGATAAAATCCCATTCTTAGTTGCGTTCGTCAAGAAATTTCTGGAGGCCCCCACTTTTTATATCCATCGAAATCTTAGGATAGTCCATTTTTTCTTATATATATATATATATATATATATATATATATATATAATTGTTATAAAATGAATTTTATAACAATATATTTGCAACAATAAATCTCTTGAAAAGTTTCATGAAATATTTCCAAAGATTTTTTTGTCGCATGGTATACCTAATATATGTATTTCAATTAAATATTTTAAAGTTGTTCTAAAATTTTTAATTTTTTGAGACATTCCTGAAATATTGGTATGTTCCCGATAATAATTTAAATATTTCATGAGCTATGTCTATATGTCACGAAATCTGGCTATAATATTTCAAAAGGAATTTTATCAGGAATATAGAAACATTTCCGTATAATATATTTTTAAATACTTCATAATGTGTGAGTGAGTCAATTAATAATTTTATTGTAAACTATCCTAGAACCTGAAATACACCTTGAATAGTTTTCGCTTTGGTTACAGTATCATTGATTATTATTAATTTTGATGCAACTAAAGCGTTTTTAATTAGGACATTTTAACCCATTTGAACTACAGGGGTAAGAATATTGCTATTTACATCCAAATGGAAAATACTTTTAATTCCCATATTCAAATAAAGGGGCATAGTCGATACATAAATTAAGGTTTACCAGGATAAAACTGATAACGCAATGTTTTAAGATTATTTATAGGTAAAACACCGTGAATCTTCCAACATTTTTTTTATAAAAGTACAATATTCAGTCAATATCTGTAACTGCTACATAATTTTAAAAAGTCACTGTTGTTGGGGCAACTTATTTAAAATAAAAGTGGCTGATTATAAAAAAGTAGAGAAACCAATAAACCATTCGAGTTAAAAGATTCATAAAACTTACCCACTCTCGTATATCCAGAAAATAGCAGTTCCTACCCTATTAAAATGGCAATAAAAAATAATTTTTAGGCTATTAAATAATCTTTCTAAAATTTTGGACTTCTTGAATTGATGCAATAATATAGAAGTAATTTGAAAATAATTTAACAAATATAAGTTTAATTAAAGGATGAATGTAATTAAATACATTTTAAATACCAGTTTATCATTTAAGATGGTAATATGTACTCTCTTCGAGGTGTCATTCCTTTGTAGCGCAAGACAATATATATTATATATAATATACATTGTTTCTGATGTCAGGGAACCTTCATCAGTTGCGCTTCCCACAATTGAATGTCCTCTCGAACACTTCTTTATGTATTTGAAACATTTCGTTAAATTTGAAGACGCGAGATGTAAGACCGACATCTAGGACTTTCGAGAGAATTAGCACACAGAGTTCCGAATCTGGAGCTGTTCCGTGTAATTGCTCTTCTCCCTTAACTCCTAGGACAGAATTACACGGAACGGCTCCAGATTCGGAACCTCTGTGTGCTAATTCTCTCGAAAATCCTAGATGTCGGTCTTACATCTCGCGTCTTCAAATTTAACGAAATATATCAAATAGATAAAGAAGTGTTCGAGAGGCCATTCAGTTGTGGGAAGCGCAACTGATGAAGGTTCCCTGACCAGAAACAATATATATTATATATAATATATAATGTATATTGTCTTGCGTACAAAGGAATGACATCTCGAAGAGAGTATTCACTATCGCTGACAGGTGAAGTAACCTGAAAATTTTATCGTGACATTCTGTACTAGGAGTTAAGGGAGAACAGCAATTACACGGAACGGCTCCATCTGTGTGCTAATTGTCTGGAAAATCCTAGATGTCGGTCTTACATCTCTCGTCTTCAATGGTAATATGTATTCTGAAATATGATGGTAATAATTCCAATCATCAGAGTAGGTCACTAGAGTAGGTCCCTTCTTAAATTCCCATATTGATATGGTAAAGGACATCCCCAGGAAGTCCAATTAAGGTCTGGGGCATTCGGACCTAAAGGGGATCAAAAATGGACGTCCTGGGAATGACCTGTACTATTAGGGTAACATGTTTGAGGTATGATGGGTAGAAGGTTCGGAAATTTACCCCAGCCCCCACGGACTTTGGAAGGTTCTTAGACATGAAATGTAGGTTGGGATACTATTCCTCAAGCAGAAATTAACGTCCTTATTGAATCAGGAAGTGTATAGAAAAGGCGGTGGACAAACACATTATTAACAAACTTAATAAAAAAAATTTAAACTGTGGTATTTTTTAATTCAAATTTTAATCTCCTTCTGAGTGTTGCTATTTCTTTTTCAGTTGAGTATATAAATATGGCACTTACAATAACATAATACTCAAAATTCTTAATTAATTAAATATACAACAATTCAACTTCAATACTTTTCCAAAACACCATTTCAGTTCATCTATAATTGCACATTCTGACGGTCAGTAAATCACGAGAGAACTATGCATAAAAAAATTATTCCAAATTTATTTATATTTTATATTATTCAAGGGCTACCTAAGTTAACTTATCCTGTCACCTATTGGTGTTTGTACCAACTACAGAAACTTCAACGCAGATTACTATAAGTTCGGTGCTTATCTTCCACTATTACACAGTGTTATCTCCTATAAACGCAGGACTACGCTGACGGTAACTAAACTCCATATGTACAAGAGATGGCAGAACATATATTAACATATATATACTATGATTTTTTTTCATTTAATGTTTATTTATAAACATAAAATAGGTATACGCGTCTAGAATGACACCTCGGTATATAAATTAATAATGTCTTCTTTGTTTTTAAAATAGGTAGCACGTAGTGCCCGGTAGTTCAGTACATCTTTATAATTACACAACATGCATTTTCTATTTTGGTTGTATTTTGTTGGTGGAGACCGAAAATGTCATTTTTTAGTTTTCTGAGCACTTTGCTGATCTTCCAAGCTGGAACCAACTGTAAACTTTCACCAAAATTTCATTGAAATTTAGGTCCTTGAGATATACAGGGCCAATCAAAAGTCCCCTCCCTTCTTGTATCTGCTGAACGGTTTTAATTACACTAATGAAATTAGGAGGGTCAAAATAAACGATTGCAAACTTCTCTACTACTGGTAACAGATGATGTAACATGTAACAGTAATAGATGAAGTCACCGGGCCACTTTGGGCATGGGCGCCGACAGCGGCGTGCAAAGGGGTGCACTTGGACCTCTCAGTCAAGAACACAGGAGAAAAAATACATAGAAAAATTACATATTTTTCACCCTACTGCACCAGCAGCGGTATTCTGTAACTCGTTAAGAATCGAACCGGATAGTAGAGAGCAGTTGTCATTAATTCCAACTATTAGAAAATTGCCCCGTCAATCGAGTGTCAGCACAGCCAACTGTAGAGATCGCTGATTTTGCGGAGAACCTTTGGAATTATTGAAGGTGGTTTTTACCCAACAAACCATATGTGATCCACTCATTAATTTTTCGTTCTATCGTAACGCTATCTTTATATCGGCGAATATAGGCTGAAGCCAGAGAGTAACATTTTGCTCGTGTTTGTATATATGTAAGTATGTATGTATAACCATTTCGCTTAGCACGCGCTACAGACCAAACGGTTTAACGGATGACGGACTCTGATGACCGTTGTAGTGACATAAGTTACAAATTTATTGGTGAGAGCACTTTCATACTTTATATAAGTAATCAGGTGTATTCATGACTTCATGAGTTTGCATGTGCATTCATGTGATGACTTGTTTATTAAGTTATGGCTTGAATAAAAACTGAAGGAGTCTAGGTTTCCCAACAAATTTCTTCATCACCTTTGTAAATAAATTCAGTACCCTCCTTTACTCTTTTCCAGTGAACACTGAGCATACACAGGTGGCTTAGCCTCGCTTATCCCATAGTTGAGCTACTCCAAGTCTCACACGTCGTAACGTGCTAAATGTACCTTCACTGCAACATATTGTTGCTGAATGGTTAAAGCAATTTTAATTTCCTCACATACCGCTTGGTAAAAAGGAGAGACTTGAGCAATTAGGTCTACGTATTCAATAACAGATTCATTTAAAACCGCGTTATTTGTTTCATTTGCCTCAGTACTTTGCACCAATGTGGTAGCCTGACCAATACAATTATGGAGAAGACCTCCATAGAGGTTCTGGATATTTATTTATAATGTCTAGGTGAAGCTGCATAAGCGCAAATGCTTTCTTTTGTGTTGAAGATAATTGATTTTTTAGTAAACAAATAATAGAATCTAATATGAACAATAATGTGGGATAAATATAGAGCTTCTGAAAAAAAAATTTTTTCCATATTTTCAAATGCTTGATTTGATCTGTAAATCTGTTTTGAAACCACTCGAGGACGCTTACATACAACATCCAGTATCTCGCAGATTGTTTAAGCTTTCATCAAAATGACAACAAAATCCATAGAGAGGATGGTCGAGGTGAGACTGGGTAATATGAGTTAATTTATTTACGTGATCATGCATTGCCTTGATATCCATACTTACTTCTTATAGTTAATTGCGCAGGGATTCAAATTTGCGCAGAAACAAGTAGCAATTATTAAAAGTGTCAAAAATATGTTGGAGTAGTTGTCGTCGTGCAGAGCATAGGCTTTGGTTTTCGTTTTAGAATCCAGTGCGTCCTGCGAAAGTTCCTATAGAATTTGTACAATCGTCAGGAAGTTTTCCCGTTTAACAAATAAGGGTATATTTGGAATTTTATTCCGCCACCACGTACTCTTTCTAAAAAAATATAAAGTCCTTTATAGTCCCAGCCACGGTCCCAGCAATCTTTCTTAACTCTTTTGCCTATTCATTGGGTTTTCTCTCCTCAATTTTTTTTCTGCAACAGATAAGTATTTGAGAATTATATATGAGGACAAAGTGTAGTAAGGCAATTTCGTAAAATTGCCAGGATTACTGGCTGTCTGTACCGAAATTCTTCCTCACAGTTATTCTGAGAGAAAGAGATGACAACAAAATAATCAACCAGTATTCATGTATATAAGTAATGTATTGAATATTGTGTTATACTTATCTGTATTTGGAGACGTTTCAAATCCAACTCTGGAGTCGTTGTCAATCGTTTAGTATTTTAGTTCGGGGTTTTTTCTAAAAAATTTTCCTTTTGATATTGATTTTGTTGTTTGTCAAAAATTTGACAGTGACAATTTTCTTTGGGCCATCACTTAATACTGAGAGTAACGTTTTTCTGTTCTGTTAGCAATAGATTTCTTCAGTGCAAATGAAGGTCGATTGAAGGTGCCCCGATTTCCGCGTTGTTTATCATCATACAGCTGGCTTCTTTAAGATTTCCCTTTTTTAAATTTTTAAATTAATTTTTTTTCTTTTTCAACAACATCTTTATTTTATCCCAGTCTATCAAATGGCTGCTGGTGCTGGTTAGTACATGATTGACCAAATTTGATTTGTCCACATGTCTTCTGGAAATGTTATATTGATGTTCTTTTTACCTTACTTCTAAAGGTCTTGAAGTTTCACCGGTATAAGAATGGCCACAGTCACATAAAACACTGTACTCACAATTTTTGGAATTCTGACTTGCGTCAAATGATTTGGTATGTGTGAGGATAGAGCACAATATACTATTCGTTTTAAAAACAGTTTTAACACCGTATTTATTTCCTAACCGCTTAATTTTTTCCGATACACCTGGGACATATGGAATTATAATTCATTATAGTTCATAATTTGTTGTCTATTTTGGTTGGTATTAGTGGTGTGTTGGGTATTTGTGTTGGTTTCTTGTTATGAGTTTCTTTCTCGCTGATTTATAGTTTTATTTATAAAGGATTGGGGACATATTCATTTTGAATTAGATGTTCTTTGATAATACTGATTTCGTCGTTAAATATTTGGGTGGATGAGGATATGTTTTCTGCTCTATCATATAAGCTCTTTATAACACCTTTCTTTACATTAAAGGGATGGTTGGAGATACAATTCAAATATCTATTAGTATTCGTGGGTTTCCTGATAAGTGCTTGTACGTATTGTGTTGTTTCTTCTATCTATAAGTACATCAATATAGTAAGTTTAAGCAAATTTTCCATCTCCATTCTAAATTCTGCAGAACAACTGGTTCTTGAAGATTGTATATAGCGTAACACACAAAAACTATTGTTAACAGATTTTTATTCCTTAATTAATTATACGGAGTGTTTAAAGCTTGCAAAAATCGGAATTTTATCAGTTTTCAGCAACTCAATAAAAAGTTCTAGTGTCCAAAGTAAGTTTAATTTATAAGTACTTTCAATAGCCAATAATTGATAGGTTCATATAGCCGATCGGATAATTAGTTATTGAGTAAAAAATATGCAATTTTCAATCTCCATACTTATTGTATAAGGCACGTTGAAATTTTGAAACTCGGCAGAATCTTTCATTTCTACGAGTTAAATAACTGGTAAGAATGTCAAATTTACGGCTCAGAAGGTTTTAATTTTTTGCAGGGCTTTTGATTTGTACTTGAACTCTTACAATGCTCCCATTTTGCGTTAAATTAATATTTTAACCATCTGAAAGGAACATATTATCTATCCGATCGTCCAGTACAATCCCCCATTAATTAATTTTCTTTTGGTTTTGTTTTATTGTATGTAAAATCAGTTTGAAAGCCTGCATTTGATATTCGGAAATAAATAAAATGTACTCGAGGGAGAAGCACCTTCTCCTCATTTTACTACTGCGTTCGAACTGACATTCACTTCAAATCCATGCCCACTGTCAAACTGTCTGCTGATAGCACAGGGACAAGAAATGGTGGCATATCATAATTAGCCATTGAAATGTTACATTTTTTGGGCTTACCGTGCATTTGTCAGAGGAGGCAATTTTATTTTTTAGATATCAAGGAGGGGAGTTAGTGTTAAGGTAAATCCAAGTTTGTTGGGTTGCAACGCTTGTCCCACGGCCGCCACCTTGGAAAAAGTGGTCCAAATGATTTTTGCCATTTATTTGACAAACTATAGGTCTCACGAAAAAATTATTTAACATTTTTTGTTGCAAATAAAATTGTCTGCAACTCTTGTTAAATAACTTTTAGTCGTTGAACTATAAATAAAAGAGTTATAAGCGAAAATCTATGAAAATTTGAGAAAAAAATGTCTATTTCATTTTAAAATTAAATGACATCAGATCATTTTTGTAGATGGTATTGTAAGGAATAATTTTCAGTATAAACTTTTAAAATTTATTCATTAGTTAAGGTTTTGCAATACTGCGAAATAAATACTATTTTTCAGTATTCATAACTATGCATTAATATTAATTATATTGTTAACTTTAATTATTTCCTTTCTATTTTTTTTCCTTTTAAAATGATCGAATATAACAATTGTGACAACTGCGATCGACTTTGTTTCAAGACTCTGACAATTAATGTCAGCAAAACGAGTACGTAGGTAAATCATAAATCAACGGAAATTATTCCAAACATTTATTGAATAACATTATACAGAAATCATTGATGTATGATTTTTCAATATACCGTCCTGCGTGATCTACACACTTTTCACACCTACTTGGGATTTTCAGTATTTTCTGTTCATAGAATGTTTGAGGGCGAATTGCAAGCCAACTACGCATGTGCAACTAGACTTCTTCATTTATTCCAAATCGTTTTCCTCCCGGTGATTCCTTCAGAGGCACGAACAAAAAATAGTTTGGAGAAGACAAATAAGGGTTATAAGGAAGGTGGTCGAGAGATTTTCAGCCCATCTCTTACAGTGTATTCCTTGTTTTTTGTTTCGAATACGCGGCTTTTGCCAACCGTAACAACTGGCAGTAGTAATCCACATTCACTGTACGTTGGGCATGTAGAGATCTCCTATCTCACATCCTTTTGGTTTACAGTCAACAACCTCTGAACCCATCGACCACTATTTTTTCTGAAACCAAGTTGATCAATGATAATTAATTGAATACTTCCATAGCTGGCAACTAATTCTGAGGAAATTCCTCCACGGTTAATTGTCATTGTCAGCTGTAAGGCTTGTCCTTGTTCGTCGATCATGGTTATCGTTCTCCTCCACCCTTAAATTTTCTCACGCACATATACACACGCTTCTGAGACAGTGTACTATCCCTAAAACTGTGCCT
Source organism: Octodonta nipae (assembly GCA_034190945.1). Lineage (NCBI taxonomy): Eukaryota > Metazoa > Arthropoda > Insecta > Coleoptera > Chrysomelidae > Octodonta > Octodonta nipae. The sequence continues at coordinate 43,059,966 of CM067221.1, read as the reverse complement.
TCAGATGAGTTAAATTTTCTGGGGGTTTAACGCTTTTAATGGTTAAAAACTTTATGGTAATCTCTTGCACAACAGACGAATGTACCTCTAGCTTAGTCATAGCTGTACTGTGTACTGCCCACACATCGTACAATAGGTACTGACAACAAAACCAAGCATACGCGCGTACCCGCCTGGTTCCCTCAGTGCCCATAGACCAAACAACATTATCAAGCTCGAAACTGCATTCTAAGCAATAAAGCAACATTATCGTTTATATTTGATTTACCCTCGTATATAATGTAATTTGCTTGGAAGAACCCTTTTAAACGTCATGTCAATTCGATGAAATGCTATTCTAATTCTACCGTGAGGGGAAAGCATGATCCGCTCTACTAATATTTATGCGTGGCCGAATACCAAAATGCAGAATTTCAAATAAAATTTACAAACAATAGAAGAAATCCAAAATAATATTAATATATGATGAGTTGTACCCAAAGATTTAATAATTGCCATGTTCCATTCAGATTTATAAAAAAGTAATTTGCTACAGAATGAGATGATTATAAACATCACCAAAATTACCTCTGTGAGAAAACCTTCAAAGCCATGAAGTTGAAATTTTGAACAGTTATTTTCGATAGGCAAATGAAACTTTTTGCTAAGTTTCATCTTTCTAATTTTTTTTAGATAAGAGTTACGACTGATTGAAAAATGCACATTTTTTAATTTTTCGCGAATAACTCATATTAATTAACCAATCCTATCGATCAACATCTCATTTAGTATGTTGTAAAAATGCGCATACAACACGCTTACCTTTGATACTTTAAATATTTATTCTGTTGCTGAGAAGTCACAAAAACTGCCAAAATTATTTTTTTGCTATTTTAAACACCTAGTGTAATTAACTTGGAAGTGAAAATGTGTTAACAAAACTTTTTTTGTGTTATGCGATGTACCTCCTTCAAGAAAATTGTATTAAAATAATGCTAAGTTCCCTACACTATAATACCAGTAGTCTCACCTGCCAAAACTGAGAAAGAAGAAGCATGTTTTATCTTCTTAATTATTTTGCTTTGAAGACAACGGGACAAATTTCAACCAATTCGTTTTGAATTTGATGGGAAATGTATAAAGGGTTGTGTCACCCGTGAAATAAAACTGGTGTAGCGATATATTCAAATTTTATACGATTTTCTTCATCTTGCTTGTAATATGCTAAGTGCTCTTCTGTCCGTGATCTTTTTAAATGTTTTTGACGAAGCCAGTGCATCATAATGCCCCTTACTTGTCGCGTGAGATTGGGCATATGAAAATAAAACACATATCCTACATAGCAGAGTAGGCCAACCAAGGAAATGTTATCAAGGTTAAAATTGTATGTCTTGCTAGAGTTTCAGTGATGTCTTAGTAATTTCAAACGTAGATCATCATTGACTTGATAACCTAAGTCGAAACACAGCCCAATATCCACTGAGTTAGTTGTTGTGCTTCGGCTAGATAAGTCGAGTAATGCATCTGCTTGAATATCTTTAGGCGCAGAGCTAGTACTTTTAGGCAAAAAGGATTCTTATATAATAAAGAAACGAAGAACAATTAACACCTTATTGTTTTCGAGTCTCATTTTCCTGTGTATGTGGATAATAAACAATACCATCAAATGACTAGAATAGAAACACCAACACAACATACCTGGACTATCCAGTATATCTGTATACGGCTTGGGTGCTAATATTAGGTGAATCTACTTCGTCTGAATGATTAATACTCTACACAACAAATTGTCTAATAAATAATTATAGTTTAAAAAACTAAAAAATACGCTTTAGTAGCAAACCGAACTAAAAATAATATAAAATAGTTTTTAATTATGAACAGTTTATAGTTTCAGCAGTACAGTAATATAAAATAATTTTTAATTATGAACAGTTTATATTTCAGCAGTAGAAAGTAAAAAGCGTGGGATGCTTGAAATATTAAATTTTACATTATTCTATTGGCAACTATTTATAAGAGGGGAGTTATGCCAATATAGTAAAATGCACCCAACGCTTTTTACTTTCTACTGCTGAAATATAAACTGTTCATAATTAAAAATTATTTTATATTATTTTTAGTTCTGTTTGCTACTAAAGCGTATTTTTTAGTTTTTTTTTAAACTATAATTATTTTTTAAGTTTCTCGTCTCATAACGATGTACTTATAATTAAAAGTTTACTTCAAATTTGCTAACCTTTTTTTTTCATTGCAGTTCTACTACTGCTAACTAGATGGCGGTAGTTAATAGACGAAGTTGTAATTAGTCAAGAACAGTGACAAAAATACAACAGACGGGAAAATTCAACCACAAATTCAACTTAAAGAATTGTATTGTCATCGGTCCTTGACACGTGTGTCAATTTTCAACTTAATTGGACTTCTTTAAGTTGGTGAAAATTACGTTGAAAGTTTCCGTTACATAGATAGATACATACATACATACAACTCGACTTAATAAAAGCGTATTAATAAAGCGCTTTTCAAGCAGATTTTAGTATTACCGAGAACGGATTTCCACACTCTTTCACAACTGCAACTAGAAGAGTGTAAACTGACCAAGTATTATTTCGATAAGGTAAATACATTTAGCTCAATTTTGCAGTGGAAAAGCAATATATATATATATATATATATATATATATATATATATATATATATATATATCTTTTTAATTAACACATGGCAAATATTATAGGTAATATTTTTAAAATACTACAGTAAATCTCTAGAATAATACTCACGCTTTGAAACAGAGATCTATCGATGTTGAAAAATCCATTGGCAGTAATTTGCACAGGGCGGGCAGACAGTTGGGCAAGAAATAAACTTATCTGAAAACAAAACTACTTTATTATTGTAGTTAGGAAGCTAATAGAATTTACCTTAAAAAGTTAATTTTTTTAAGCATATAGAAAGTAGAAAAGGAACCCTATAATATATATATATATATATATATATATATATATATATATATATATATATATATATATATATATATATATATATATATATATATATAAAAATGAACATTATCCAAGAATTAATGACTAGAGTAGGGAAGATCCAATTTTTTAAACATTGTATAAAGGGCACTAAAAAATGTACTCTTTTGTTATCATTATTGAAAGCTTTCGCAAATCCTATTTATTTCTAACGAACTTCAACAGTCAATACAACCCAGACAGGTGGCTCATCTAAAGAGATTACAGGCAAATTTCATTACAATATATAGGATAAAACTAAAGGAAGTGAACCAAAGGACCTCTCAAGATCAACCAAATGTAAAGCCAATTACAACATCGAGGTTAGAAAATTGTTAAAACAGGTTCTCAATGTGCAGTGTATAGAATTCCATGCCTGGAGTGTGATGCAAGCTTTTAGGACAAACATTACAAACATATATCAGCCAACAATTGAGTCAGCCTACATAACATTATTAAGAAAGGTAACTGTGCTTTGGCTCTCACATCCATTGAGTAAAATTTTTTAATATTAGTGTGTTGGAAAAAAAAAATCATAAAAAAAGAACTTTCCTGGAAAAGGATAGCCCAAGTAATGCCCTTATGCACAAGAGTTCCATTACTGTCATATTTATCCAGTGACATGGACACGGAAAGAAGAAACAAAAGTCGAGCCTCGGTGTTAGCAGGACACTGAAGATTCTTAGGTCATGGGGTGTAAAGCTAGCAACGTAGTCCAACATTTATTTTTTAGGAATCTTTTTAAAGTGTTTAGACGGGTCTGTGTTCTATTTGAGTGTAGTGTCCAAAGGGCTACTGTGTCGATGATATAAGTAATTTTACTATTGCAGGGCGAACACATATTACATATACTGCAGCCACAATCTGTACATATATACAGTTTAACATGTTATTAAACTCTAAAATCTCTGAAACATGAAAACTACTAAGAGATATAGCTTGTTAAAATTACTAGTTAATCTGTTTATGATTTTATGTCCAACTTGTGTTGTCAAGTAAAGGACTAGCAATATATTTAACGTTTTTAGGTATATGTATGTTTTTTTATCAGGATACTAGAATTTCTAGAGCAGTTTGTCGATGTTTAAATGACAAATAGTAATATAATCCATGTAAACTCCACGGTGTGAAAAGGCATACAATCACATTACCTGATGAAGGGGTATTATTAAGTAATTTAAACCCCGAAACGTTCTATCCAATGATTAAATTAGCCGTTTTAATTTGCACCTACCTCTACATCCCAAGACTACATATATATATATATATATATATATATATATATATATATATATATAACATGATTAATAGAGAGTTGTTACTTGTTATTCTCCATTCAATTTTACACCAAAAAGCTACTCCTTTTAAAATTCAATTATGTGTACCATTTTTCAAATAATTGGAATGTTAAACAAAAATGTACGAAAAGTCATTTTTGATAAAAAAAGGATGAACACGAAACATTAAATTTACTAAATTAATTGCACAATGAAATTAAAACACGTTGACAGACACTTTAGAAGTTCATAATATAACTATTAATAACATTGAGGCTAAAACCATAACCTCAAAAAAGTTACAATTTAAAGACTTTCTGTTAATGGTCTAACTTTAGTATTAAGTGTAGCCTCTAATAAAAGCCCTCTGTGAGTGTCAGATATCACAATGGAGAGTTCGAATGTGCTAGCTTTAACGAAACATTCTCAACAAATTTCATTACAATGTTGCCAGTAATTTCCAAGTAATTATCAAAGATGTGTATAAAATATTATTCTTTAATATAAGAGCAAGCACTCCATGTTTTTTAAACAACCAGTATATCTTAATCTTTGGTGAAGTTCTCGGCTGCAATGTGACAGAGTTCCATCATGTAGAATAAAAGGAACTTCTAATAAGCCTGGTAGATGGATTTGATGAAAGTTTAAATATTTTTCACCTGTCACTCGATTTGGTAAAAAGAAAGACGCAATAAGCATGTCATTTCTAAAATTTCTTCCTAGATCTTCACAATTTCGCGAATCTAAAAGGTAAATCTATAAACGTGGCACCGCCGCAAGTGATTTTATTGGATGAGAGTTTTAAAGAATATCTCTACACCAAATTTGTTTTCACCAAATGTTATAGGTCAGAAATAGATTAGTCGTTGCTGCTCTTACTTCCAGAAATGTTGGTTTGGTAATCTTCGTAAACGAATAAAACTAATTTAATAATGTTTGAGAGACGTTCAATCAACAATTTATTGTGATGATAAAAGTTAATTTAGTTTTTTCGATTTGCCAAACTGCAGAAAAATCTATAAATGCAGCAGGCTCGGAAGTGTTTTTATTGAATTGAGCGTTGAATTAAGAATCACATAGGTTCCTTCATTTCATTTTCAGAAAACTGAATTCGGTATTTGACTATTTTTGTAAACCTTCATAAATTGTTAATAATGTTTTATTAAATTAACACTATGTTTATTTCTTCATAAATTTTAATATTTTCTAAAAAAATCGGGAATTAAATTCAAATAAAATTGAAGACCGCGTAAACGCTTTCACTTTTATTTGTGAGGTAACTAGTGGGTCCTTCAATTAGAGTTTTATTTCATTGTATCGTTCTATGACGAGCGCTTAGAGCCTATACTTCTTGAGGTAGCCTGAAAGGCACCAATGTGACAAAAGTAGAAACAAGCAATAGAAACATTAGCATGCTATTTCACTCGATTGGGAGCTCCTTCCACAGATCATCGACAGCTTCTATCCACTAAGTGAGACAACATGATGCTCTCCAGAACCAGTGAGTAATTATATAACTCACTCTCCAGAACTCATACATGAACACAGAACAACACACAGAACTTACTCTAGGTCAATATTTTATGCACAGATTATGCAAATTAAGATCTGGACATCAGGTCGAATTTCAGTGCCTTTTTGATCATGTGACTTTACTATTTAAAATGTTACTTTTCTATTGCCTTTATTATAAAATGAATTGTTATTCCTTAAGAAAATTTACATGAAATGATCATAATTAATAATTACCCTACATTTTTAATACAGTCAAATACCCAAATTGAATAATTACAGTTTTAAACATTAGTACTTTTTTACCTCAGCCTGACATTTTTGGCAAAGGAAGCTTGACGGTATTCTCTTGAGAAGTTCTATAACACCGGAACCCTGAAACCAATATTGCTATTATACTTCCTTAACATAACATAATTTTCTGTTACCCAAAATTAATTTTACCAAATAAATAGTCTGACAGCAAAATAGAATATCTAATGTTAATAAAGTAGAAAGATATTTTGCCAACAAATGTTATTTATTGAAGACAATCCAGTTAATTTCACTTTTACTTTCAAACATTTTTTTACCACCCTATGTAAATACAATTCGTCTTCACCTTATATTACAACCATAGTCTATGTTTGCAACTGCTTATGGGCCACTAATTGTTCTAATATTTTTAAATCACGCTATATAGCTATAATTATAGTCCAACATTTAATGGCAACCACTCTGTATATGCATTTGCTAATAGCCGCCTACATAGAATTTTTTGAATCACCCAGTATAACTAAAATTACCCTCTACCCTATATTCCTACCATCCCGTAAATGTAATATTGTTCTACTCCGCTTTATTTTTTAACTGTCATATATATTCGACTGCTTAAGGGTAACCCGATGTAATTATTTTTCTAGTGTTTGTCTAAGTAACCTCTATAACTATAATCTCTCCAGTCCACTATAAATTTTAACTCCCTGTATATGCAACTGGTTATGGACCATCCAATAAATCAGTTTCTAACATCTTTTGAACCACCCTAAATAATTATAATCATATAATACCTTATATTTCACCCGAATTATATATGAACATGCAACTGGTTATTGGCTACATTTAACTTTTTTTAACCAATGATAATGACACACAGAACTCACCTTCAATATGTGCCTCAGATTAACATGCGAATTCATTAAACTTCTTCTAGAAGATTTTTAATAAACTTTATTTCACCATTAGTATCGATAATGGCTAAACTAATTGTAGGTACATCCCTATTACAGAAAAACACATCTTTTTGACAAAGCGGGTACACAAATAGGTATTGTAAAAAATGAAATGTGATGATTTTATTTTAGATTTCATACCAATCAAATTTTTTATGAAGATCAACTTTTGTTTTCTAAATATTAATAACAAATAAGTACACACTATACAGGACTTTCATTTTAAAACTAGCCACCCAAAATAACTTTTAAAATATCTTTAAAAGTAAAAGACAAAAAAAACACGTTAATTTAAATTTATGGGGGGACACATTTTACACGTACACGTACTGCAGTTTCAATTCCTAAGCGGGGTTGCATATCACTTCTACAAGTTTAAATACAAATGTGACAACTCTTTTTAATGGTCTCTTTTTGCCAATCTTTTGACACATCATTTTTTTAAATGAGATTATTTTTCACAGAGTAATGACCTAGAAACCGTAAAAAATTATAAATTTTGAGTTGTACGAGTAATTGAGAAAAAGCATCAGAATAAATACCGAGATAAACAATTGAGAAAAATCCTTAAATATTTTTGCGAAAGATATTTGCGACTGCAAATGTAAACAATTTATTATTAGTAGTGGTTTCGTTCAATACTGACCATAAAATTTCGACAATGGTTTATGCTTCACAAGAATGAATTCAAATAATATTTATTTATTGGGAAGAACAACGCTGTGCACGCAGAACTGCTCATGTTTTTCTTCAGAGACATCCCGATAAAAATATTGGGCATCAGTATATGTTGGATTTAGTTCATAAATTTCAAGAAACCAGAAGTGTAGGTATGCAATAAAATTGTCAAGAATCGTAGAGTTTTAACTGAAGCTGCAACTTGACCATTGTCTTATGAACAATGGCGGATATTTTGAACATATAATTTAACTAGAAGGGAATTCTAACGCTTATACAATATTAATAATGTAAATACAATGTAAATAATAATTATTTTAATTTGAAAGTTTACAATGGCATTACTCTGTAAAAAATATTTTAATTCTAAAAAATTATAATCAAAAGATTGGCAAAGAAGAGACCTTTAAAAAGAGGTATCACATGATACCCCTTTGTATTTAAATTTGTAGAAGTGATATTCACCTCCACATAGGGCTTTCAAACTGCAGGGTGGCCGATACGTGTAAAATGTGTCCCCCAGTAAATATAAATTACCTAACCTGTTTTATTATATTTTTCTTTTAGAGATGTTTTAAAAGTTATTTTGCGTGGCTACTTTTGAAATGAAAGCACGTATATGCAGACAAATTGTAAACTTCATCTTGAAATCGAATAACTAACATATAGTATGACTTAATTCCAAACATTTTCAATTAATTTCATCATATTTTTCCAATAAAGCTACTTCACCATATCTTATGATATCATTAACAATGTTTTCCGATTTTCTGCAATAAACTGCATTTCGTGTACATTGAAAAATAAATTTAAGCAAATGGCACCAATCAGGAAGTCTATTGTTTCACAAGAAAAAGGAATGATCGAAAATGATTTATAGTTAACGGAGTACTAAGGTAACAAAATTTAAAAAAAAATTACAACCAATTCAAACTTCTTCCTTTTTTGAAGCCTATTAAAAAGGCACTTTATTAACGGTACACAGATAGGTTTAAAGGTTAAAGGTTAAATACGTTGCATTTTGAATGAAATTGTTGTAAGAGCAATTGTTATAAAAACTGCAGGTAATCCTGTTGACTTTTTAACCGACTTCCAAAAAGGAGGAGGTTATCAATTCGTCGGCATGTTTATTTATGTATGCTCAGTGATTATTCAAAAACGCCTTATGCAATTTTGATAATTTAATGAGCATTGTATTAAGAAATATTACAGAAAGGTACCCGTATAAATTTCTATAATGTGAGATTTACGGTTTTCCAGAAAATCAGAAAAAAAAACAGTTATTAAGTGACTACAATTCAGTGAATTTCATTGAATCTACACTTGTTTCTCTAAAACGGCTCAAATCAATTGGGATATTTTAAATTGCATTCTACAAAGAAATGTTCCAGTTTGATTCCTTATAATTATCTATAACGTAAAACATACCGGTTTTCTGAAAATCGGAAAAAAATATGTGCAAAAAACGGTAAACATCATTGTAAATGTCAAATTTTCATCATAAAAATCTAGCTTAAATGTCAAGATATGCCATGAAAATCTATCGTACAGGGTGTTCGTAACGGTTTTCATTTTAGGGGTCTTATAGTCGAGTGAAATGGCAGAAAATATTCCATTAGGTAGTGCATCAAAATGAAAAATTGTTATGTGAGCGATCTTTTCTATACTGTATATGGTGGTAGGTGTGTGTGTGTGTGTGCATCGAAGTTCAAGCAGCAAGCAATGTGTGCAGTTGAAATATAGGGCGAAGTAAAATTACAGTTATACAGGTGAGTTCAAAAAATCTTAATAATAAATGTGATATTGGGTGGTTCATAAGCAGTTGCATAAATAGGATGCTTGAAATATAAAGAGGAATAGAATTAAAGTTATACAGGGTGGTTCTAAAATGTTGTATTGGCGGCACGTAAGTAGTTGTGAATTCAAAGTGGTTGAAAAAGAGTGGAGTAAACTATAGTTTTATATAGTGTATAACATAAGTTGTTGCTTATACTTGACATATGCGACGTAGTCAAATTATGGTATACAGAGTGATTTAAACAATAGAAAAATAGAAACAGTCAATAGGGTGGAGAGGATTAATACTTATACAGGGTTACATATTGGGTGACCACAGAAACATATAAAAGGTTGTTGCAATATAGGGTGAAATGAGGTGGTCCATAATAATAAAACAAATAAAAAAGTTAAAAAAACATGTGTACAATATAAAAAAAACTAATTAGAGATACAGGGGAAAAAAGAGAGAGATAAGAATACGCTTAAATAATTTTATAAACGTTTTTTATTTTAAGCCAGTTGAAGTCGGTTCATTCTTAAATATAAATTATTGTTATCATATTTAGTTTTGCTTTATTCCAAAATGATTAGTTGACTATAAAAGTTTGATGTTAGTGAACATATTATTTTTATTTTATGAGTTTTAAACAAAAGAGAAATGCTTAAAATATGAATGTAATAAAATCGTACTTACAGTATCTTTGACCTTCTGAGATTCATGCAAAACTGCCAATACAATAACTCCATATTGACAAGTTAGGAACACTAAGCAATTCAGGTTTTCATATAACACAACGTAAATGCTAATATTAAGCACGAACATGCCAATAAAAAATAATTGATCCATAGCAATAAAGGTGCCGAAGATGACTCCCAGTTGGGAGACACTTTCATTTAGCATGTTATGCAGAACACGAATCTTTGATAAAGTTATGTACAAATCAGAATTGCATTTAGAAATGTTATTACCATAAAACCCCACGTCATTTATGGTCTTATTTATTTGCTCAAATCGAAATGAAAGAGACTTTGCAAAATAAATATACTGAAGCGACAAAAATACCTGCATGTTGACAATTAAACCAAACAAGAAAGTTGATGAAATGGTTCTAATTCCAGATTTCGATTCTTCAAAAAAGAGTACGTTTACTACCTGTAAACATAAAAGAGTAACTATAATTATAGTTATAGTATTTAAAACAATTGGTAAAATAGTACGTTTAAATAACATCCTACGAGAACTCATTTTGTCTTCCTGCAGAATCCCATGTTTTTTTCTGTCGAATGTGTCTAGAAGTCTAATAAAATTAGGCAGATTTCTATAACTGTAAGCACCGTACATTATAAAACTGCATATTGATCTACCCACCATGACATAAATAACGAAACAAATTAACCAAAGCTTTTTGGTTTGTACTATGGATTTTAACAATGTAGTAAGTAAGGTAACAGAAAGGAAAAATACTACAAATGAATAAAGATGAGAGGAACTGAACATCTGAAAATGTAGTTGAGAAGTGTCCAAACTCAGAGTATTTTCAACAGGAAAAGTTCCCATAATCTTGCAAAGTATAGCAATTGGTCGAAAATACCAGTAAAAAGTTCTCATTGTTCCTATTAGATCTTAAAACACAACCTATGAAATATAAGTACATACTAAAATCACGATTTGGTCTACGTATTTGACATTGCAAAGCTGCAACACCATATGTCACTGAATTATATACATTAAAGTGCTATTAATGAAACATTATAGATAGACAAATCAAATATTTGTATCGAACTTTTAAACTCTTCAACAATCAGTGTTATGCTAATTCATGATTTTATATATTCGGTAAGATAAACATATGCATAGAAAGCTGTGTTAGTATATTGCATATTTAGACTTGCAACACGTATTTTATTATTGAATTATATCTACAGCAAGTAGATTTACCCATGTTATTCATATAATTAAATATAACAGGTATTATTTAAAAAAATAATGTCAAAAAAACAGCTTTTAGTCAACAGAACAAAACTACTTATATAGGTAGGTACAACTAGTTAACTATACTCAACCCAGCTACAAGAAATAATCCGCACATTCTGAGTTGTTAGTATTTATACATAGTTGTTACTATTTATACTTAAAGTTAAACGTCTCCCTAAACTATGCTATCCGACAATTTTTCCTCTCACACTGTGGATTTTTTCATCCTTCACTATTTCTGTCTAAATGAAAGTTGCTTAAATACTTCTTAGTTGGTTACTTACTGATCTGTTCAGGCTGGCAGCTACCATGCCACAGAACAGAGTAGAGAAAATATAACATTTTGCCATTCTCACATTTAAGGATCGGTTACTTTCATTCTTCAATATTTACTGTTACAAATTCTCTCCACAATAAGAAAGAAAGTTTCGTGTTTGTATTTGTCTTCTGAATGGAATATTCTGTTTGCTTCGATTCATTCTTATCTCGTATTTTAAAGATATTGTTGAATATTGTAAATAATATGTTGTAAAGCATTGATGTTCTTTGCCAGCAAGACTATGTCTTCTGCGTATCGTATTGTTACGAGAATTCATCTGACAGAAATATATAAATACGTACAGCTAGCAATGGAATCATTCAGTTTTCGACGGTCGTATTGTATTACTAAAATAAATGTAAATAGTTCTGTGAATATAAATTGTGTTAAAGTAGTGGCAATAAATTAGAATGAGTTGGACTGTGTTTTTAAATATATCTAAGAACTGAACTGAACCCGAATGTGAAAATAAAAATATTACAGTATATTATTAGGAAGTTTCCTATTTATTTTCTTGGTCTAATAATTCATAATAGTTCCTGAGTACTCATATTAGCTTTTTTGATTTTTATTTGACAACTATCTATTACTTTTACTCGAATAATTTTATAGCCAAATGTCGAATTTTTCAACTGCCTTTTCGAAACCTATGAAATATACTGGAAAGTCTTTATTGACATCGAGATAACGTTCAATCTAAACAAAAGCTCCTATTCACCAATGATCAACTCGACCAAATGGTCTAGAGTCAAGTCAAAATCTCATCCTATTGTAGAGAAACGCGGAGATTCACTTCACTCGACAAGTTGGATTTTCAATCACTGCAAAATCTATGACGCCAAGCTACGAAGTTAGTTATTGGCTTTGTCGTATATGGTAAAATCCCCAGGGCGATCTATTCTTTTACTTTTCAAAATATGATAACTTATTTGAAACTTAAATATCTTTTTTCTATACAAACGTGTTTGATGTTATTTATTAAAGAATTTATTATGTAATTATTCATACTAGTGGCGCTGAATTGGTTAAAACAACTTGGTATGTATACTTTAAGTTGTAACTATGTTTGTTGTTATAACGTGCTATTGTCTTATATACCTTTAATTGTATACCTCTGTTCATTTTACCTATATACTTTACTATTGTCATGTTATTGAGCCATACGATAAATAAATAAAAAGTACTAGTGCCACGATTTGGGTTTGAATTCAAGAATACTGGAACCAAGAATGTCTTAAGCAAATGACAAAAAGTGGTAAAAGGACTAAAAAGTGTCTGGCTAGGTTTTTCTGTTATTATTAAATATAACAAAAATGACTGTTGGTTTAGGATGACAGGGCAAACAATAGCAAACCATAAACAGAAGTTAGAATTCAACCATAATTACACTAAATGGATGAAACAAAATGAACGTGGAACAATAAAAAATAAACAAACGCAGACGGAGTAGCATGAACTGAGTGGCTCCATCGTCAGTGGATCCTATCTTTGGACGATATTCATATAAATGTTTTCGGGCCAAATGAACTAGAGCCGTTAGGGGCCATTTGGATGGTTCGTGATTCGGAGCCTTAACACTTCTCTAGTATATACCATATTAAATCTCAATCTTTATTAACACTGTAGTGTGAACAGAAAAATATCACCAAGTTTAATTTTAGTTATTTTGTTATTTCCTCCTACTTACACCTTTGATATATCGTTCCATAGATATAATTAGTCAATAATAACTAATCGAAAATGAAGAGAATCTCATTGCTTCTTGAATGATAGTTATTACTTAGTAATCACCAATCCCAAATTTCGAGACGTTTGGAGACTCAAACTTCCCTCTTCTCTATTGTTCAAACTGGTTCTTACTTATGTCTGCCTTTCATATTTCAATTAATCTTTTGTTTGTTCTTCGATGTAAATTTAGAGTCCATGGTTACTTCCATTTTTTAACGTTTTACATTTCCAATAACGTTCTTATTCCATGCTATATATTGTAGCTCCTTTAATACCTTGTTTAACAACCAATCTAAAGGGACCTTCCAGGTGCATTAATGCCTTTTACCAGCGATGAACGATTAAATCTTGCTAGTTGAAAATTATTTAGTCTCCACTTTCCATACTGTTTAATCAGCGTTTTACACACAGACTAGCACAAAAGTAAAGAACCCCGAAATATCTTTATCAGGAATGCATTTTGGGAAAGATCTTAAATACAAATGTCTTAGGATTTCTCTGGCTAATCAATGTGACGTTATGACCTCTATACCCTTGAAGGTCTAAGAATCTGATGGGAACCTCCATTATGCATTTGTTTATGGATAGAGCAGAAAATTTTGCGCCCAAATTTGATCCTAACCATGACTCACAATGCCCCTGAACGGCTGTTTATTTAGAATACAGAATAAGTCGTAATGTTTATGTCCTTATCTTGTTGATTGAGAAAATGTTGAACACAGGTCGTAATCCTTATCTTGTCTGGCCGAGCTATAAATTTTATTTTTTTTATTAATCGTTGTAAAATACTCCTATAAGACTGATTCAAAATTATGATCATTTTGTACATTCGAGTTACCATTCTACCTCACATATAGCAAAACAAATAATGGTTGGACGGTAATTAAATGGCCTTGGCTATGACATGACCTTGAAGGTAAACTTTCAGCTTTTTTCACATGCGCAATAAAAAATACGGATACCCACTGACAATTTCCCCATTGCATTTAAAGTCACGGACATGGCCAAGGTCATCGTAAATGTTCCTACTTTTTCCAAATCCAAAAAATCCAAATAAATCTGACCCTGAAGTGATCTTTAAGGTCATTGTTAAATCCAAGATCACCATTGAATAGCCAAGGAATGATCCTAAAATATACATGACAAAAGTTTTTTTTTAATTAATGCAAGATCTGCCTCACTTTTACTGCATTTGACCTTGAATGGTCAATCATGCTCATGATCGTACTCGGATTTAATATTTTCTGCTCTATCCATATGTGTAATAATAAATGGAAATTAAAAAAATGCATGACCTTACTATGGATTCTAAGATTATGATCAATTTGAAATTCAAGGTCACTTTTGAATAACCGGGGAAAATCTTAAAACATTTGTTGAACATTTTTCCAAAAAATGCATTCCTCATAAGGTATTAAGATGAACCGAAGTAGAAACAAGCTCCAAACTTGAACAAAAGGGTCCAACGCGCCGCAAAGCTTGCGAAATCTCAAAAGTTCTTTTGCTTTTGTCAAAGTAATCCGAAGCAGTAAACTGGGATTCGGGTTTCACCTTAACCCAACGATATTGAAGGTGGATTATAGAAGCTTTCTAGATAATTTGATTACTAATTTAATCTAGTTGGTTTAAGAAGTAGTTCTCAAACGCAAAGAACAATTTTGTTCATATTGACGAAGACACAAAGACTGTGCCTGTGTTGTCATCTGCGGGAGTTCGAGCGACTTTTGTCTTTTGCGCTATGCACTTGTGACTTTTGTCTTTGCTCAAACATTATAATAACGACTATCTCTATCTTCAGCGAACATTACTTAATCGACAGCAAAATTCAATATTTATAATTTGTCTTACATCTCTTTCACCATTTCGACTTTGCAATATATTTTTTTCGTTCTTGGAAATGTTTTTAAAATTGTTCTGACATATTGTACACAATTAGCCATTAATTTTATTAGTTTTTTAGATCGGTTAGTTGCTCATGTAGTATATTGAGCTCCAATTGTATCAATTAAATATTTACACCCACTGGACCTGAAGCTCCGTCCGTTTTGGCAACATCTCACTGTACACTATTCCGATCCGATTTTTGAGACCTGAATGTGATCAGCATTACTGAAGTGGTATTCTACCTTAAACTGTTCTTTATCATCTTGTAGTATTTTTGTCTTCCTCTCATCCATATGTATATTCAACAAAGCGGTGCCCGTATTCACTTTTCCGAAGTAACTTCCAGTTTCACTTTATAGACACCAATGAATTGTCCAATAACAGCCATGAAAGAATTCGAATATCAAAAGCGAGTATTGAGAACGCAATGAAATGAATACATCGTGGATGTCTACAAGCAAAATGGAGTGGAAATAGGTAACCAGATTCAACAAATGGAAGTGGAGAAATCAAGTGGTTTTTGATTCGAAGTTTCAAGTGTGCAGCTCAAGCATTTAGTAATTTAGTTATGTGTTATTATCAATTATTGAGTTGAAAATATGCATCAGTAATATATCTAGCCAAATTTAATGCTTTGTTTCTTTCCTGCTCCATTTCGTGTTGCGTATCTTCGACTTCTCTAGTGGAAAATCATCAAAGCCCCCTGTGACAACTTTGGTGTATATCATTGTTTTCCGTCCTTGCTTTCCAATAACTGTTCTCTTTTATTGTTTGCCCATCTACCAAAATGGCTATATCATTTCTTTTACGCTGAGGGTCTACTCGTTTAATTAGTTCATTTATGCGCCTAATTTATTAATATGCTACAAATTATTCCGAATGCCTACGGATAGTCTCTTTTTCCCTCCAAACTGTTTATTGACTGTTTTTTTTTAACTATTCAATATCTTACATTTTTTGTTCCTGTTATTGACACAAATCACTGCAAGTGTCCAAATTTCTTGATGATTTTGAATATTCTATATTCCAAAAGACATATTCTGATTTGTTTTCTAATACGTCGTTACTCTTTCTTGTCCAAAAATCGAAACTTTTTACTTGGGGTTTTAACTGTTGCCTTTTATATAAAATTGGATAGACCAATGATGTTGACGCGTTCTAGAAAGTTTTGTGTTCTCTTCTCAAGTCATTAATGTTTGAAGCAACTTTTGATTATATTATAAAAAATAAATAATAAAATACTTACAAATAAACAAAGGCGGATGCGGACTAAAATCGGATGTATTCGCATCATATACCAAAATAAAACACCAATTGATAAATAATGGTTTATTTCAACAATTTTTTTCCCTTAAAATACCTATAACAAATTTCCAAAATCCCTTAGATTCAATAATTATCTAACATTTGCTTTAAGATTTATTATTGTCTACAAAGTTTGTTAGTTGAATTAGATGTAAGACAGCGCACTTTATTATCCATTATTTGCATTGTGACTACCAAATAGTGAGCCACTGCTGCTAATATCTAAAAAGTACAAGAAACCATTAAATTCAATTCATATCGTATCATTTCAATCTTACACTTATTAATTGTCCTCTTTGAAGAAAAAAGTGTCCTCCTGCTGTTATTTTTATTGGTTGAGCAGAATACTGTTGGTGAATAAGGATAATCTGAAAAAATAAATCTGCATGTTAATAACTACATATAAATAATGACTCAACCTATACTAATATATTCATAACATATGTAAAAATCTAATACCTCAGATATTATGAAAATGAAATCGGAGGTTACACTAAAAATTTAATTACTATACTGTTCAGGAATGTTATAAATCTATTTGAGGATCGAAAGATCTAATTAAATTTAAAATGTTGCATCTCAATTAAAAACTAATCAAATTCAAAAATAATTGCAACAAAAATTTGAATATTGTATCAAATTATATTAATTTAACTAGCAATATTATGATTGTCGATGAGATTTAAGGCACAAGTACCATTTCATAAAGACAAATATTGGAATTCTTAGAAAAAGTAGTGGTTTATAAAATCTATCCAGATAAAAGAAAAAAAAAAGCCTCGGACACGTCAACCTTAATTTAATAATGCGCAAATTTGGACCAAATAGATTCCTCATGACGTAATTAATCTGGTCTGGATGACGTCTTACAAATTTTGATTAAATGTCACCTCCAATATTTGATTTATCGATTTGAAAGATCTAGTAATCCTACATACAGGGCGTTTCAAATTAAAATTATAATATATTTAAACCAAAAAACTCAACTGAAAGATATCAATGTAACAAAAAGAATAAAAAAATCAAAGCTATTTATCAAATTGCCCACCATTTACAAGATTACAATGAGCAATGCGTTTTTAAAATTCGTTGGTTGACATTGCAGTAGTTATTTTTCTGTATCTTCCATGTTTTGTTAAGGAACGATATTTTGCTCTTTGGTACTTGTATCATAATAAAAAATGTCAAATTTGATAGTTGGTAGACTTGAATTGTAATTTTGATTCTACTAAAAAGTAAAGAATGGTGAGTTTAAATGAAACCCAAGGTATTGAAATTTTAATTATGAGAGGTTATGGAGATAGGACTCGCACACAAGATCAAGTTTGGGAATTATTGAAGGGTGTTACTTAACCGGTTGGCAAATTATTCTTATTTTTGTAAATAGAAAAATGTATTCGATCAGCCAAAATGGCTAGTAAGTTAGTAACTTTTGGTAATCAAACAATTCTAAATAAGTCAGCAATTTATGTCATACTTGACTGCTCTAAATTATTTGGTTAGTAACTTAAATATGTCAGCTGCATTGGTCGCTCAATGCAGCTTATACATTTAAATTACTAACTAAAATATTTTTAATCAAATCTTAGTAAGCAATCAGCGGGTAAGCAAAATAAAAATGAATGAAAACATCAAGAAATGCATTTTGCATATTATTAGCAGCATCGCAAACTAATACTTTTGAATTCCATTCATTCGTAAATAAATACTTTATTAATTTCTCTTCACACTGTCACTTAAGCCGGTCGTGATCAGTGTTACTTTTGAACATTAGCACAGAACCTGAACTGTCTTCAAATATTAAATAAATTCTTACAGAGCATTGTGGTTTACGTCTTTTCAACTACACATATCCCTTACCATTGTTTCAATAATGCATACTTCTCAATAATCTAAACTGCTTACAGACATGTTTTCTCTAATCACCAATTGTGAAATTGTTTGTAGAACAAGCACTGCAGACTGTCTTTTATTTATTTCAAGAAAAATCCTAATAATGCAATGACTAATTTTTGTTGCGAATCAATTTTAATTGCGGCAAACCATTTAATAACATCTCATTATTTAAACAATAAGCACCCTCATTGCCTATTACGAAATCAGGCTAATTCAATCAAATACAGGCCAACTTTAGAAGCTTGGGTCATGTAAGAGATCAGTCTAAATCAGGTCGTCTAGCAATATCAGAAGAAAAACAATGTTTTATTAACAGTTGAAGAAAATCCTTTCTTATCAAGTCTTCAAACCGCAATGGAGCAAGGAATAAGTAAGTCTTAGGTTTTAAAATCCCTACAGCAAAACAAGTGGCATCCATACAACGTTCATTTGGTACAAGAACTTAATGAAGGTGATTTTGAGCGAAGTGTTAAACTGTGTGCCGGATGCCTATTCGGTATAATTTTCTCAGACGAAGCAACTTTTTGATTAAATGGTTTTGTCAATTGGCAGAACTGTAGATATTGGTCACCTGAAAGCCTGCACATATACACAAAGCCCACAGAAGGTCAACGTATTGGCAGGGATTGTCGACACTGCAGTCATAGGTCGTTTTTTTATTGAAGGTGCATTAAATGATACAATTTTTGAAACGAAAACACAATGCTTGCAAGTATTTCAAATGCAGAGCATCCCTGCTCTAAGTTCTATGGTTTCAGCAGGACGGTGCACCGCACCGCCACGTTATTCACAACCTGCCCGAAATTATTTAGATCCAATTTTCCAATGAATTTGAAGAAACCGATATGACCTCTAATCTCCATTTTCTTTTTGTGATGTCGGAAAAGATTTACTACCGACCAAATAGACTGAAGATTTGAAAATAAGAATAATGGAAGAAATCAGACTTCACTTCTGACCAACGTTAAAAATGGTGGCTTGAAAACTTGCTTTGAATTTTTCTTTTTTTTTTTTGTACATTTATACCTTTCAGTTATTTTTTTTTGGTTTAAGTGAATAAAAGAGATTTTTTCTAGGTTTTTTATTTTAAAACAGAATCAGGCTAAACCATGTATTCTAAATCATAAAAATGACTGTCAAATTTATTCTGTTCCATACTTTACGAGTTTCAATGCAATAAGATCTTAGTTCACCAATTTTGATATTTAAATTATAAAAGTTACTAGAATAAATTTTCTCCAGTAAGAGCAAACTATGTATGACTGCCAAATTCTGTATAACTGTAAGTGAAATATGCAATGAAATTATTGTAAATTTTAAAACTTTTTCTAGTTACCGTTAAAAGTCAAACTTGTTGATATTTTAGAACTTTTCCACTTTTCTATAAATTTTACAATAATAACAATTATTTATTATTACGATTATAGAAACTTTAGAATTAGTATATTTAACAGTTTCAATTTATATAAAGCTCATTTATCCCCATATATTTACTTCCAATTCCTTTATACTTGTATTTCAAATTGCTTCACTCTTTATTCCTTTGGCGGTTTGAACTACAATTTGCTACCGAGTAAGTTTAAATGACTGTGAATAAAATGGTTTACTCAAATTTTGAACAATAAATTCCTAGCCTACCTATTAATTTAAATTAAATTTCATACCTCTGATATTGACTTTTCATCAAGTCCTTCTGAAGGAATTCCATGCAGAAGGTCGATAACAACTGACGCCTGAAATTTATATATGTACCATTTTTAATTAATATTACAAACTAAATGGAGAACTTGGTTAGGGTTATCACAATATATTAACGATAACAGAAAGAAAACTAATTAAAGAGATACATTTAAGGAACATAAGAACTCGTGTCCTAGTATAAAGCTCGTGTCTACTATAAAGCTTGGTCGTGTCTACAACTGCTCCTACTTCGAAGAAAATGTTATTTTTTGACAAAACAAAGTATTCTAAACATCAATACTTTGCCCGATTTAAGTGACTGTATTGGAAAAAAAGTACTATGCGAGCTTGGCAAATAACTCAAATAGTTATTGAATTTAATGGGAATTACATACTTGCTAGATTATTTCTTACATTGTGAAAAATATTTTTCTGTAATGAAAACCCAGTTTTTTTATTTATTCAAAAAGAATTCTGGTGTACCCAATGCTTTTTTAAGGCCATAACATCAAGATTCTACTTTGAGTGAGGCGGAGTCATTTCACAAAGTGTGAGCGAGACAGATAGTGGCACAGATAGTCTTTTTTTCTTTAAGAAAATATTCCGGACCCGAATTTTAATTGGGAAGATAGTCGGTCCTTTTGAGCTTCCAGAAAGTCTTGAATGGTGAAATCTACTTAGATTTTTTACAAAAAATTACCAAATCTATTGTAGGATTTGGAAGACGTGCCTCTAATTATTTATATGGACATGTGCTTCCAGGCGAAAGGTTATCCGGTGCACTATGCCCGCTTAGAGAATATCTCGATGAGCATACCCCGGTAGATGGAAAGGGAGGTCTGGTGCAAACTAGTGGCCATCTCGTTCGCTGGTAATACTCCATATAGAATACATATAGCCCCAAGTAAAACGAAACGCTCGGTGAGAGAGAAAGAAAACCGAGTGTTGGAATCTGCCTATGTTTAAGCTGCGTAGGATTGTTGCTTGGTTACGTCACTCAAGTGACGTCTAGCTTGCAGGTCTAGACAAAGACAGATACGTTCATACCTCACGTACTCTATCTTTAGACATTTCCTCTATGGTACACTGTTGAGCACACATATTACATCATACTGCCAACTGAATTATAATTGTATTAGTGAAAAATAGTGCGTGTAGCGAGTAAACGCAACAGATGTTTTTCGTATAGAATTAAGCAGTCAAACAAAAAATACCAACATCGAAAACTACTTTTCTTATTTGTAGGGGCACCCTAGTGGAGCGATAGAATATCTTCCGTTTGAAATATGTGGCTTCATTTTATGCTAAATTGAAATTTAAATTCAAACAATAACTAAAAATACTAAAACTTTAGAGTTTTCGGGCTTTGTAGTTGTTAGCACAACATTCAGGAACAACCTTTACAGAATGTAACAGTGTATAAAATGGATTATTCAGAAAAAATATATAAACAAAGTAATAACAATATACTTACGTTTTTCTCGACCTCATGTGAAATAAATAGAACCCAAGCTACTAAAAATGCATTTGCTATGGTTAACATCAACAAATTACCAAAATGGGCACGCAAGTTGATGAACACGGATATATTTATAACCAGAACGACCACGACGCCAAACTGATCTATGGCCATAAATGATCCAAATATTTTACTCAGTTTTGTAACACATTCAGCAAGTATATTCTGTAAAATCCGTATATTTGACAAAATTGTATACATATCAGTTGGATACTGTATACTTGTTATAATAACTTGGGACTATTTCTTTCGCATATAACGTTTGGTTAATTTCTTTATAGCCGTAGTTAATTGCTTGAGCAAAATAAATATACACTAACGAAGGATATAGCCCTCTATTCATAAGGTACGCGAAAATGTAACAATACGCCATTCCGTATTTTTGACTTCTTATGTATTCGGGAAGTACAGAGAAAATCACTGCAGAAGATAACTTCAAAGTTATCAGAAGAAACATTACTATCATAAATGAAGGAACGATCGTTCTCACTACTAAAGTCTTCCAACATAAACATTGTTGAATCAAAATATTTTTCTTCTGTTTGTCGAAGGAATCTAAGAGCTGTATCAGCTTGGGCAGTTCAAAATAATTTTTGAACCCATACACCAGAAAACAACATACAGTTCTGCCAACCATCCCGTAGATTACGTACGATATTATTACTTCAGCATAAGAGTGTAAAGAAAACATGAACCCACAAAAATAGTATATCATCGCTGAGAAAAATATTAGTATCAGTGTAGAATACATATGTGAAGAACTCGTTAGACGAAAACTTAGTTTAGATGTGTCGATGTCCAGAACATTATCGAGTGGAAATACTCCTAAAATTTTGAAACCGAAAGCTACAGGCCGAAAATACCAATAAAAACCTTTCATTATGTGACACTCGATTACTTGTAATTCCGAGCGATACTATTGTGCTCCAAAATAAATCCCTTTTATATTGGTATTTTAACAAATAAATAACCATATGCTACAAGTACTATTAGTTTGCCGATTGATAACATTAACGTACAATATATGTAATGTAAATTTTTCATATAAATTAAACAAGAAGATATAGATTTACGGTAATACGAGGTTTATATAAAAATTAACTTTTGGTTTTTATTCGTTAGAATCTATGTAATTAAATATGAATCGCTAAATTTATTGCTAAGTGCAAAAGTCAGGAACGGATGGACCAACTCGGCTAATTTTCCTTTTCCAATATTCGTCGAAGATCTTATGAAAAAAAATTGGTATAATTGTCCAGAAAACGTAACTTATTTGTATGTCAGTCAAATATTGACGGCCAATACCACCAATACATCCATCAAAAACAAAATGCACGTTTGAGCATCTATTATAAACTGACAGAAGAATTTCTTTGAGCTAGATAAGGTTTATTAAACAAATGAGTTGTTTGTAAATATCATTAGACAGATCACATCTGCCCTCTTCAGGTCGGTTCAGAAGGCTACGAGAATTATGCGAACCGACCTGAAGAGGGCAGATGTGACTCTGCCGAAACGTTGTCATTTTACCATCGATCCCGGCAGGGATCAGTTATCAACTACGCGGATGAATTCCCGGAAACCATCTAATACACACACACATATATATATATATATATATATATATATATATATATATATATAAATCTACTAAGAGAATCCAATAAAAGAGATCATATAGAAGTGCATGGATTACCAAAGAAATAATCATTTTCTGTGACAAAAAAAATTACTTTACAAAAAATGTCAAAATGATATAAATAATGAAGTAGCCAGAATGGAATATAAAAATTATGTTAAAGAATTAGATAAGATAATAAAAGAAGCTAAATGCAAATTTGAGCAGGAAGAGATTGAAATGAACTCAAATAACACCAGGCGTCTATATGAAATTGTCAATAATAAACTAGGTAAAAATAAAGTAAGAAATGAAAATATCAAATATATAGTTGATGAACATAATACTAAAATAACTGATTCTCAAATAATAGCAAATAAAATGAATGAATACTTCTGTAATATTGGAAAGGAGTCAGAAAATAAAATTAAAAAGCCCCTTAATAAATGTCTTATACTTCCAACTATGAATCCTAAAACTTTTTTTTTGTATCCAACTAATAAAAAGGAAGTCGCTATTGTAATAGAAAAAATGAAAAATAAAAAAGGTGCAATAGATGGAATAAGTGCAAAAAGAATAAAAAAACTTACTGACTTTCTGGTTGAGCCACTAACACATATGACAAATCTTTGTTTGGAATCGGGGGAATGGCCTGATGATTTAAAGATGGCTGAAGTTGTCCCTATTTATAAATCGAAAGAAAAATATGAATTTAGTAATTATCGACCTATATCTCTGATTTCAAATTTGGCTAAGATATTAGAGAAAATATTGCATAAAAGACTATTGAAATTTATCAGCAAATGTAAAATTATATCAAAAAAACAATTTGGATTTTTAAAAAATAAAAGTACCAAAGATGCACTTGCATTTATTGTCGATATAATATTGAATAATCTTGATAAAAGCAAACCTATAGCCATTACTTTTTTGGATTTGGCTAAGGCTTTCGACACTTTATAGATATGGAATCAGAGGTAATGCATATCACTTGATTTCAAACTATTAAAAGGTCGACTACAAAGGGTCAGAGTAAACGATGCTTTAAGTGAATATAATGAAATAAATATGGGTGTTCCGCAAGGAACAATACTTGGACCACTCCTGTTTGTTCTATATATTAATGATTTGCTCAATAGCATACCTGAAGGTGACATCTTCTCTTGTGCAGATGATACAGCATTAATTACACAGGAAAATAATTGGCTTATAACACAAAATAAAGTTAATGGTCAACTGAACGAAATCTCTGAATGGCTTGCTTTGAACGGGTTGTCTTTGAATGTAGATAAAACTGTTTGCATTACTTTTGGCAATTATAAGAAAAGTGTAGCAAAAAATTTTAATGTACTTATTAAAGATACAGTAATCAAAAGAGTTGAAAGCTGTAAATATTTAATCGTTTACATGGACTACAGATTAAATTGGGCTTTACATACACAACAAATCATAAATAAAACTAAATATCTGGTTTACATATTTTATAAGTTATCTAAAATAATGAAGAGAAAGACTCTAATGATTTTTTATTATTCTTTTTTCCACAGTATATTAAGATAAGGAATCATAGCCTGGGGAGGTGCATACACAAACCAAAAAATATCCTTGCAAAATTTACAAAATAGATTATTCAAAATAATTAATAAAAATAAATTCAATAGACCTTGTAATACAGAAAACAATATGCTCTTGAGTCGATACTATATCATTATGAAGATCTATCAAAACAATATATTGCATCTGAAAGTATCACTAGAAATAAAAGTATACAGCTGCCAGGTGGATATAAAACTGTTGTTGTAAAAGAAACTATGTGAAGGCTATATTTATATTTAACAGCTTACCAAATATATTAAAAAACATAAAAAAAAACACAAAAAAAGAAAAAAAGAGCTTAAAAACTGGATTTTGCAAACTATAGATTAAAGGGTGGATACAGATATATAATGCACTCAATAACGTTATACTATGAGGAGTGCTGTGATCAATAGTAATAAACTATATCATTTTGTTATGTAATTACATGTTTCATTTTAAGAGTTAGTATTTTAGCGCCAGTCCCACGAACAGGTTACTGTGATAACCTCTGTGGGGTATATAGTATTGGATTTGTACTCAACTATAAATGGTGTCCCAATAAGCGTACGGAGCGGCCGTATCTCGACAATAGTAGGAGCAAAAGGTTTGAGAATAAAGTGTGTAAGAGAATTGACTGGAAATTATTATGAAATTCGTAATTTGACCGTAAAATTCATGCTATCTCGGAAAGTTACACGATGAACTTGTAATTCAGTTGATAGCTTGGGTATCATTATGCATGGCGACAGTTTTTGGTTTCTGTCATAATAAGAAGGGGAGGCCAATGTATGTTTCAATATTAAAATTTCAATATCTACTGAACCAATTAAGATTATTTTATGGTCTTCTGAAAGAATTTTTTGTTTGCTCCGTTAAGTTCAAAATAAATGCTATCTGCGACAAATGCATATTTTTGTGATTTTTGGAAAAAAGTTATGGAACAGTACTACAGAGCAGTGGAATTCACTATGTTTCACAAGTTAGTTAGAGATAAAATCAGAAACGAGGAAGAGAAAATAGCTATTAAGATGCGTTGAGGCCCTAAGCTTGAGGTAATAGAGGGGATATGTAGATTTATCTTCACGCTAGAAATGTTAGCTAAATGAACTAAACTCATTTCAAAATAATTAATTTTAGCTGTTGTGTTGTGTTTAACATGTCATTGAAGGACAAAATTAAAAACAAGGAAGATCACCAAAGTCAAGAAAAGGCAATAGCTGTTAAAAAGTGGTGATGTGTAAAGCATATTTGCCTTGAGCTTGAGGTATAGAGGAGATGGGGAGATTATCTTCCCTCCAGAGAAAATTTAAAAATACACGCATTATAAAATGATTTATTTGTACTGATGAAATATACAAAGTAGAATGTAAAGATTTATTATATAGTCTTCCCTTCCTCTTGTTAAATGAATAAATTAGATCAGCAACTCATAACTTTCAATAAAAAAAGTAACTGAACATAACCTATATTCCATTATCCGATTATAAGTTGGCTTTCTAAAGCCCCCATTTATGAGCGATAACAAAACACACCCCAACAAATATATTTTATATACATTTCATTATACCATGATGTCTTATTTGAAGCTAAAACCGAATCTGGGTTCAAAAAAAGTCGTACACTCTCCAAAAATTAGAATTTGGAACAATATTTTTATTAATTTTGGAAAATATGGGGTAGTTTTCACATCCAACCGAAGGTGCATTTCACATTGAACTTCAGTGCTAATCCCACTTTTACCTTTATTAGGAAGTGAGATTTGGCTCTAGCAAATTTTTGACATTGGGTTTCGATTCCAGCATCAAAAAAGATCAAATATCATTATCTGATTAAATATATACAAAAAAATCTGTGGAGTTGTGTAATCAGTATTTTTCTGAAAAGGGCGGTGGATAATGTGTGACTCCAGTCGGTCAGTGATTTTTTGCACCTCAAGTATTTTCAAAACATTTTCAGTATTTTTCGGAAAACCAAACGGTCAAGGAACATTTCCAAAGGTGAACTCGTATATAGGACATTAAAATACTTCGGATAAAACTTATTGTATTGTTGTAAAAGTTTTTTTGTGTACTAGTGTTATTTATGTAATCTTAATGTCCCTAATACAGCGTCTCTTCTCATTACTGGCTAGCATATATTTGAAATTGAGGAAGTTGCTTCATTGCCTAATGAAATATTTACTACGACCCTATGTACGGTAAGGCCATCAATTAAAAATACATCTGATGAGCAATTAAATTTCATAAGTACAATGATGATTAGATAATTGTACCACTAATAAGAATTGATTGCAATAATTACAGACATCAGACAAAGAATCTGATATCACAAGTTGTTTTGAACGAATTAACTGTATTACAGAAATTACAGTAAGCGTAGAAAAATACATTTAAAATTTCGTCAGTTGACATTTATAGGATTTGTATTTCATTCTCTAGATTTATAGGCCTGCAAAATATGCGTAAAAGATATTCTTTTTCGACCACAATATTTTTTTTTTGTTTTGTTTTTAAGACAAACTCTCATAGGTTCGTTTATTCAATTGTACTTAAACATCAAACTAGGTGGCAAGTATTGACTATTATAAGCCAAAACACTAAGACTTCCAAGACTCTAAAGTCTTAAGTGTGGAAGCATTGTTTATCGAACAAATAAGATGAATTCATTTCGATATAAATGTACAGTTAATTCGGTCTCTGGAGACTAGATATCATGATATATGTATACCGTCGGCGAATAACGGAAAGAGAAATGTGTGCTCGAATTTAATTGGAAACATCTTCATTGCGCCTAAACCAAAAATCGCTTGACATTATTCTGCAGACGTCGGGAGATGAGGTTTATTCCAAAAGGATTCATATTTCCTTAACCATACATAGGTGGATGAATTCATGACAAAAAAAACTGTCATTAATCTATCTGATAAAATGTTAAACATTTCAGAAATATGCTTTCAGACTAGCAAGTTTTGACATTGTAAACATATACGAGGGAGAATCAAATATGAACCGGACTTTTCTGTTTCTCGCCCTGTAGGTAATTCGAGTGGCGTGACGTCTCGATATATGTTAGGTAGGGATGTTAAGAAGAGGGGAGTTCGTCGGTTTGGCAAGGCGTAGTCGATGCGCTGTTAGTAGCATCATGTCAGAGTAAGAGGTGCATACGTCTGTTGCGCAACATGTTGTTATCAAATTTTTGGCGCGGGAGGGCGTTAGACCATCTGAAATTTTGCGTCGACTATCTGCACAGTTCGGCAATGAAACACTTTCAAGGACCCAAGTGTACGACTGGCACAAAAAGTTTTCAGATGGCCGAGAGACAGTGGAAAATGAGCCTCATGCACGCCGTCCCATGACAAGCATCAATGAGGCGAATATCTACGCAATTCGTGAGCTGATTGAAGGCGTACTGCTGATCGATTTTCTGCACGAACGCTGTACAATTAATGCTGAGTATTACTGCGAACTACTCCAACAAGTGAAACTTGCCTATCGGCAAAAGAGGCGGATGTCTATCCGAAGTGTGATTCTGTTGCATGATAACGCTCTGCCACATACAGCTGCATTGACTCAAGGAAAATTGAACAAAATGCATTGGGAAACCCTTGAACACCCGCCTTACAGTCCTGATTTGTCGCCATGTGACTACCACATGTTTGGGCCACTTAAAGAAGAACTGGGAGGCCACCACTTTGAGGACAACGAAGGTGTAGAAACGTTTGTGCGCAATTGGTTATCGACACGACCAGTTTCATTCTTTGAGAAAGGTATTAAACAACTTCCGATTCGATGGGAAAAATGTATACATAAGAGAGGAGACTATTTAGAAAAATAATATGTATTAAAATTTGTATTGATCGTACCAATAAAATTTTTAAAACAAATGTCCGGTTCATATTTGATTCACCCTCCTACAATAATGTTTCTGTCGCAAAAACACTTCCGGGACGAGTAGAACATGATTATTTACTAAATCAAAGTACACAGTTCATTTACACAATAATGGAATTACTAACATTTTGTAGGAAAACAACATAGAGCACTCTACTGGTGATTTAC
This sequence comes from Octodonta nipae, assembly GCA_034190945.1. NCBI lineage: Eukaryota > Metazoa > Arthropoda > Insecta > Coleoptera > Chrysomelidae > Octodonta > Octodonta nipae. The sequence goes on along the minus strand of CM067221.1, from coordinate 43,030,944 downwards.
ATTAATTATTGAACCACAGCAGTAATAAAGAACCAAATATACAATTCACATTATAAATTGAGCAGAATAATACACCACAATTATTAAATATTTTAGTAACAAAAACACAATCGTAATTTGATACAGAAAGCTTCAGACATCATTAACGCTTTATACGACTGCTCTGATATCAATAAGTATAATAAACAAAAAACATTTATAAAAAATTCTAAGAATTATCCTAAACAATTCATCTATATCCAAGTAGATTTAAATTTAAACATTAATATTCAATACCAAGCTGCTCCATACAATACCAATACCCTTTCTTATTACAACAACCACACCAAATAGCGGATTTCCGAAAGATTGAAAAGAGTAGGCAATAGATTTAATATTAAAACAACATTCAAAACAAGCGATACACTAGAATCAATTATTTCAAAAACTAAAATAAATAACGTAACCCAAAACTCAAAAAATTGCATTTATAAAATTCCTAAAGAATGTAATAAATTTTATAGTGGAGAAACTTCTAGATCTATGAATGTTCGAATATGAATGACAAAATGAATGAACACAAAAATTATAAAAAGAAACAATAATTCGAAAAGTCAAAAATTTGTGAACATAACTAGAACACTGCTCTCATACAAAATTTCAAAATTCAGCCAAATAACGCAAAGAAGAACACCATCCAAAACGAAGGCTGAAAGAGTAATTTTATTAAATCGAAGCGATTGTATTGCTAATACTTTTAAGATTTCAGCCATTCCTGGTTAAAAATAATCAAGATTGAAATTTATAATAGTACTGTCCTTTTGAACAACCATGTATTGGGATAGTTCCTAGGTTTTCGCTTATAACTTTAATGGGATCTCCGGAACATCTGATTTTCTTTGATCTCATTCTTAGTGAATGCATCTTATAACAAAGTCGTAGCTTGGACCGCCACATGAAACTCTGAAGTTAACTCTTTCAAATTCTTCCAATTTGAATGAAGATAGTTATTTCACATTACCTTTAGAATGTTTGGCGTTACCCTGAATATACCAAATTAGCGGTACATCAGTTTAATTGTCAAATTGTGAGTGCTAAATTTGTCTTTGCAAGGTTTTGAATTTTTAATTTCTTCATTCAGTTGTGTTAATTTTTCAATTTTTTCCAGTAACACAACAAGGTGTTATTCCCAAAAAAATACTAAAATTTTAGATGCCACAACTATAGTTCAGAAAATATAGTGAAAATCATTGGAGTATTTAACTAACGCTAATCATAACACAGAAAAGATTTGGCAAAGAATTAATTGGAATTGCTACTTTATAAAACAAAGAAAAACGATTTTGTACGAGGTATTTTAATTTCTTAAGAAAAACTAATATTAGTAAATTATCACATCAATTTTATTAGTCATATAGGTAGTCATTAGATAACTCATTGTTTAATAAGTCATCTTTTGGCTTCAAAAACATATGTTCATTGGATTTTATCTCCTCAATTTTTTTCCTGCAACAGAAAAGTATTTGAAAATTGTATATGGAGAACAAAGTGTAGTAAGGCAACTTCTTCTTCCTCACAGTTATTCTGAGAGAAAGATGTCTACAAAATGATAAACCAGTATTGCTGTATATAAGTAATGATGTGTATATTGTTTTATACTTATATGTGTTCGGAGACATTTAAGCTCCGAGTCTGGAGTCGTTGTCAATCGTTTAGTGTTGTATTTCAAGGTTTTATTCTAAAAAAGTTTGCTTTGATGTTCTTATACCTGTGAAACTTCAAGACCTTTAGAAGTAAGGAAAAAAGAATATCAGTATAACATTTTCAGAAAAAATGTGGACAAATCAAATTTGGCCAAGCATGTATTAATCAGCAAAGGCAGCCATAAGGTAGGCTGGGATAAAACAAAGATTTTGTTGAAAGAGGAAAGTTTAAAAAAGATAAACAACACGGAAATCGAAGAACCTTCAATCGACCTTCATTTGGCCTGGAAAATCTATTGCTAACAGAGCAGAAAAACAGTACCTCCAGTATCAAGTGATCGCCAAACGACAAATTGTCACTGTCAAATTTGTTGACAAACAACAAAATCAACATCAAAGCAAAATTAAAAAAAACTCGAAATACAACACTAAGCGGTTGACAACGACTCCAGACTCGGAGTTGAGACGTCTCCAAACACAGATAAGTATAACACAATATACAAATCATTACTTATATACAGGATACTGGTTGATAATTTTGTAGACATCTCTTTCTCTCAGAATTATTGTGAGGAAAAATCTCTATACGGACAGCTAGTAATGCGGACAATTTTACGAAATAGCCTTACTACACTTTGTTCTCCATATACAATTTTCAAATACTTATCTGTTGCAGGAAAAAATTTTGAAGAGATGAAACCCAATGAACAGGCACAATAATTCAAGACCTCCTCAACATTCTTTTGAAATTACATATTAATTTGAACTCAGAAAATAAAAGGACATTGTTTTGCAGAGGCAACTCCAGAAAAATTAATCATATATATCAGCAAGTGTAAGAATCCAGTTTTTTCCATCTCTATGGTGGATTTGGTGACGGCAATTGGTTTATGTAGTCCAGGAACATTTGTATTTTCCCCTGTCCTTGTTGCTATCACAGAGTAGCATAAACATCTGCAGCACACCAGGGGCCTACAAATATTAAACGATGAAACTCAGGCATTTGAAGAACTCAAAAAACTAACAACGCAGGACGAAGGGACTATATCAGCTATCCCATATGAAAGACATGTCTGGAAAACAATATGAGACAAAGATCATTTTCAAGAGCGACAACTAATAGTGAATCAGATTCATTGAAGATTTGTTCAGAGATTAAAGCACACCCAAAGCTAAGACTAGTTCTACGTACCAGGCCTAGTCAGTAGGTGCAGCTGCAATATCCGGTACTGTTGTATCTGAATGAAATGGGAATTGGAAGGAACTTGGCCATTGAACATGGTGAGGGGAGCAGTACTAGGTGTGTATCATTAGGCAACTGGCTTCATTTCTATTGAAAAATTAACTGAACGCGACGATCAGACATCAGAGGAAGGAAAGCAGTGGTAAAGTAGCATGCTCTAAAAATTAAGTCCTACCCCAATCGCAAATATGTGGGTAGCATCGATAGCATCTAAAATAGCTGAACCGGCAAGTGGTATGCCACAGGTTAATGAATTGAAGTCAAAAAGAGGTTCCAAGAATAAAGAACTTTTTTGAGATTACTTCTAATCTTATTCAGAAAAGTACAGTTTTCAATGCAATAGAGATGTCAGATTTAGAAAGTCAATGTAATTATTGTCGAAGTATATTTTAAGAGGTAACTGATAAACTTTTTTTAAAAAATTAAACGACACAGTAACAACATATCTAGGTAAATACCTACGAAGCATCTATACACAAAAGAGCGCATTCAGAATTGTTAGCTAGCTACTCACAAAGTAATATATATAGACAATAACAGGTACAATTAATTAATTATTACCTACTATACAGAACAGTATTGAACGCAAGCAAGCTTAAATATGAGATTGTTTACAATCGACTAATTTGTCAATCATATTCTCAGTTTTTTTAATTGAATATTGCTTGGCATCGACTTAAATTTTTGAAATCGGTAATTTTTTTAAAGATTTTATTTGCATCTTTTTGATATTATTTTGTATTTAGCATTTTTATTTTGATATAACAATTTTTAATTTCAAGTGTGCGATGAAAAGGTTTTAGTAGGTCACAAGCCCCCGGAATAAACGATGCAATTTAAATGACGGTGTAACATCTGGTATTTTTGATTTATTAATTTTTTGTCGATTTCCTCAAGAACTAAATGTTGTAAGTCAGGTGTTTGCTAATATCTTAGGAACATTATATGGGAGTAGGTGGGTATTTGAGAAGAGTTTTACTAAACAATTTTGAAAAAAAATAATATATAACGTAAGGAATAGAGGGGGGCGAATGATGAAATTGTATCTTACCGTTTTCTACATGAAGGTGGGTGTGAGATCGCGATCTTCCTTAATAGAATACAATTTTAAAACCTATCCAAATCAGTAAGAAGTTCTGGAGAAATGAACCAATACTCCTAAATGATATATGTTTTCAGTATGAATTTCCGTCCCTTTACTGGTAGAAAACAGTAATGTTTTTTTTAACGTATTACCGCTAAAAAAACTCGAAAAAATTTTACAAGTGCGTCATCTGCCTTTCTCTTACTCATCTTATACATCGAGATGAGAGTGAGATAAAAATATTCCTCTCTCAAAAGAGCATGCGCCTAGAAAGCATATTGTTATAATGTAAAAAAAACATAGAACTAACAAAATTTTTAAAATCTATTTAGGCTATTTTGTTTAATGTAGTTGAAATTTTTGATAAAAAATTAAATAATATAGCATTTCAATTTTTAAGGTATATTATTTAATTCAAGAAAGTTAGAAATTTCGGCGATTTCCAATTTAAAAAAATTCATAACAATTAATGGTTGGAGATACGATGATGGGTGTGAGGACTTTTTTCATTCGAAATATTGTAAAGAATATAAAAAAAATTAATTATTTGCAAAAAATGCATTTTTTCTAGGCTATATAGTTTTTCGTTGTTTAAACAATACCGTCAAAAGATAACAAGAGTCATCTTCCACTTTGATAATCAGGAAGACCTCCCGGACATTAAAAAAAATAATTATGAATTAAACCAATTTTGCAAACGAATGCGCCACTATGCTCTGGTCTATTTATTGCTCTTTAGTTTTTTTCCAGAATAAAGAGCAAAAAATGTCAAAGTAGGTAATTGATATTTTTATTAATTTCGTTATCATATTTTAAGTGACAAAAACTTTTCTATTACAGATATATTCTTATACTTATAAGTCACAATATATATTTACATTTGTGTTGCAAAAAAAATTAATTAAACACATAATAATCTAATGTATTTATTAGTTTACTCCTTGATGACAACTTAGGGTTGTTGAAACGGCATTAATTGTTTAAAATAAAGGTTAGGTGTTAGATTGCTATACTGAGTTTCTACATTTGTGACACACCAAAGATTCCATTAAAGTATCGGTATACTTCCCTTGGATCTTTTTGTCACACATTTCCACTCGCCTTAAAACTGCAGTCTTTAAAATTCGGAAGCCCCTATTAGGACCGATTTTTTTGCAGACAACCCTATACCAACGTTTTCACAAGAAAACAGGGCTTATGTTGATATATATTTTTTTCTATTATCCAATCAAGTGAAAGTAACTGGCATCGACATACCTGTTTATACCTGGCAACCCAGTAGTTGCACATTCTATACGTTTTATACTTTTACTCAGGATAATATTATCTTATTATCTTGATGATGCAGCATTTAATTAAAAATCATTTTTAAAAAGTAATTAAAAATAGTCTGTCCAAGATTTTTTTAGGCAACCCATTTTTAATATATTTTTAACCGACTTCCAAAAAGGAGGAGGTTATCAATTCGTCCCGTATTTTTATGTTACCTGTATTCTTCTCCTGTGGTGAACCGTTTTGTATGAATATGGTCTTGTTTAATAGAGTATATATATCCAGATTGGTGTAACTTCAAATTTGGGAGAAGAATTCTACAGGTAAAGTGAATGAAATTTGTGAATGAACACATGCGTGCATGGAAATCGACCAATATCCCTAACATATTGGTCGATTTCTCGAAAACTCCTTATGGATGTGCATAGTTTTTTAAAGTTTAATCTATTATGGAAGATCCCTAGGTGATCTCATATACTTTTCTGCGACGTGCAATTGCAGTTTTGCAGAAAATCGCCGAAAATTCCAAAATTCTTATCAAAAATTTCATCGAAATGACATAACGGACATTTCCTCATAAATATTTTAATTCCAACGTAATAGTGCGGGAATTTTACGCACTGGAAGTTTTAATTGCGAATTTGAAAATTTTCTATGTACATCTCAAGAATATAGGTAGTAGAGCATAGTATTTTCGACTCCTTAAATCAATAAGTACCAAGCTCGTTTTGTTTGTATACCCGGCAAATACCTTTTTAAATGAAACTTTTTCCATTTTGCGAAGACTTTTTGTTGTCACATTCTCCCGGCCTACTAGAAAATTCAGTGACAACACATGCCAAACTCTGAATTGCTGTTTGGTGGGTTTATACACAGGATGTTTAGTTATAGCAAACAAAATCACAAAGTAAAGTGATAGAAGGAATTGCATTTATATGATGATTGAAATACAAGTTAGGCAGTTTAGCTGTATATACAGGATGGATGGCATATAGCGTAGAGTGGACGATTGGTGGTATAAAAATGTTGGAAAAAATGTGAAATTAAAATTATATAGGGTGATTAAAAACTTATATGATATAGACGTAAGCAAATCATATACAGGATGGTTGAAATATATGCTGAATATTTATACAGTGTGATTAAAAAATTATTTATTTATAGCACATAAAAAGTTGCATAAAGTGTGGAGAGGAATTAATGTTACACAGGATGATAATATAAAATGTGAAAAATGAAATAATTTATGGGGTAGCCCACAAGGAGTTATATACTATGGTTGAAATATATGACGGATTTGACTCCGTAATTATGGGATGGATTCTACTCCGTCCTATAGTTTACAGAAGGCAGCTAACAAATGTATGCTTGTCCGTCGGCAGTCGTATGTACAGGATGGTTGGTGTAAATAGGGTGGAGTGGAATTATATATAGTTATACAGAGTTGTCAAAAAAAAGTTGAAAAAAGGTTACATGGCGTAGTCCATAAGGCATAAATATATTTTCGGCTTATTAAGTCAACGCGTACTAGTACATTTTTTTCGTTAACATTTACCTGTGAATTTAAATGAAAATATATCATTGTGTACTGTTGAGGCTTTCGATGTTACCTGGTCTGTCTATTAAGGTTATACATAAAAAATAAAAAATAAAGAATGAAAAATACCTGAGTTCAAAAAAACTAAAAAGTTGAAAATAAAACATTTTAAAAAAATATATAACCGACTTCCACCTATAACTAAAAAGCTAAAAATAATTATAACAAAATACAACTCTATCAAATAAATAACATATGTTGTTAGGTACCTACCCAGGAAGTAAAAAATGTAAACATTAAAAGGTGCTTATTCTGTACAAATTAATTACCTACCAATCTAATATATTTTGGAAGTCGGTGCCAAGCAAATTTATTATTATAAAATATATTTCTTCTATTATCAGCTCGGTGAAGGTCAACTTAGGTACGGATCTTCTACTGAAATCTATTAAACAAAAATAATAATTCTAATCAGTGCACAACCAGCAAAGGAGTTTAGTAACATATAAAAAAAATCGGGAGAAATGAATACCCCCTCCGTTTTCTAAGATCATAAATATTAATAAAGAATATAATATAATATAACTGTTTGTGAACACAAGTAGGTACTGTAAAATATTCTTAGAAATCTGAATTAACTTTCGTGATAATTTTTAAAAGTCTTTACATTCCTTAATATTTTTGTGGTATTTCCACGGTTCATTAAATTTCATAAGATCTCTTGGTTTTCCATTTTTTTTTTCAATGCTGTGGCCACCCCATAAAGTATTATTTTATAATTTTGCTATCACGTAAATGATGTTTTGTTTTATTAATAATTTGAAAGAACAGGAAGAAAAATATAATAGATGCATTTCATACAATAAAATTAATTATAATTACTATTTTGTTGGATAATTTTAAAATAGAGTCTGATAACATGGTAAAACCTATAAATAGTAATCGATATTAGGTGTATAAATATCAAAAGTACGCAGGATTCTATTTGATTGACGTATCACCAAAAGAGATCATATCACTTTCGTTAATGCCCACCACTATAAATCCCTAATAAAATCCTTAAAGCCTCATTCATAATTCAATTATCTAATTAGAAGTCTTAACAAAAAATCCCGTGCTCCGTAATAGAAGTTAATCCGGTGAGAAGAAAAGACTAATTGAAAGATTAACTATTCTAAACTAACATGAATGGCCCTGTGCCCCTAGTAATTGTCCAAGTCTGACGTACGATTGTACGAAATAGCCAGTTGTATCATTCGTTTGTTAAAAGTGACATTAGTAACGCACGGATCTCTCTCCTACTTATTTAATATTTTTGCACATACCTATATCAAGCATGTTCGAAGTTTGCAAGGATCTTAATTTATTTATAGGGTTTTTGTCGATGTTGTTATATAGTTGTTATGGTCTCAGTAATGAAGTCAGCGATTTTATCAGTTCGCCCACGACTGTTAAAGCATTAGAGAACAATACAGTTTTGTTGCCGTGTTATCTGAATACACTGTCTAATGGTAAGTTTTTGTTTGTTTTGCTTTTTCATCTTAATCAGAAGTAAACGACCTAAACTACTATGTAATTAAATGAACAATTTGATGGATTAATAAGTAATATTTAAATTCAATAAGAATAATCAAAATACATTATTTGAACTTTAAGCTGAATTAAGTTTACTCATAATTTGAGATTTTCCCCGAAAAGTACAATTCGTGAAAATTGGATATATTAGGTTTTTATACTTACTTTTCTCAAGTAGTTTGTTCCTGAAAAGTTTAAGTACCAGAAATTGTAACCTTCACGACATGTGTTACTCATATTTTAAAATCATCTTTAACCGACTTAAAAAAGGTTATCAATTCGGCTTGTTTTTTTTGTGTGTATGTTACCTGATTACTTTTCCGGTAGTGAACGGATTTGAATGATTATTGTTGTATTTCACAGAATATACATTCGGATTGGTGAAATTTCAAATTTATGAAAAGAACTATACTCGCAAAGAGATCAAATTTATGATTGACCTCATACCTATATATTAAGTATATTGGTCGATTTCAAAAACCCTTCTTGATTTGTAAAATTTTCTAAATTGCATTGCATTAAGGGAGATCCAGGAGTGGTCTCATATATTTTCCTATGACTATGACTACTATGACAGTAGTTTTTCAGAAAATCGTCGAAAAATCCAATAATCTATGAAATAATTTATACTTAAAAAAGAACCGAGTTCAACTGTTCAACCGTTTAGAAACCGAATACAATCAATAACTATTCTCTCACATATATTCCTTTTTTATCTAATTTAAGGTACAATTCTATTCATTATTTTAGCGTATTCTTATCTCTCCCTCAGTCTCTCAAATTTGAATTTTTTCTATACTACTACATATTTTTTAACTTTTTTAGTTGATTTATTATTTGGACCACTTTCTATAAGTGTAACTCTAATTCACCCTATGTTACAACCATTACAACCACCCTGTATATGTTTCTGTGTATTGGTCACCAAATATAAATTATTTCTCTATCATTTTTTTTATCACCCTGTACAACTATAATTCAACTTTACACGATATTGTAACCCCCCTTTATAAGTATTATTCATCTCCATCCTATTGAGTGTTTCTATTTTTACTTCGCCCCATATGTCAAATATAAGCAACTACTTATGTTCCACACTATATAACTATATTTCCCTTATAATTTTAAGGGGACTGAATCAATAAAATTGTTTGACGCATTTTTGGCGAATGCACTAACTTATAACAAAGTCGCCCCTAAAAACGCGACATAAAATCCGAAGAACAGCCCTTTAAAATTTCTCCAATTTGAAAGGAACTTTATTATTATACTAACCGTTACCCGCGGTTTCACCCACGTATAGAATGTAGAATTCTCTGCAAAAAAATAGCTTATGAAACATCTAGACTATCCACTACCACAATGTTTTCTAACTTTGTTGAACCACCTAACATAACTATAAATCTACCAATCCCGAATACATTTGACCCAAACTGCAAGTGCTTATGAGCCACATTATATAACAATTTCATTCAACATTGTATTACTGTAACTCTGCTTCACCGCATAGTGCAATCATCCTGTATATGCTGCTGTTTATTTGTCATCCAATATAACATTTTTTTAATTACCTAACTATAGTTCTACTTCACCCTATACACGCTATATACTAATTATTTCTGATAATATTTGAGCCACTTCGTAAAATATAATTTCCCTCCGCCCTATATTTTAACCATCCTTTATATGCTCCTTTTTCTAACATTGTGTCCTTTATATGCTCCTTTTTCTAACATTGTGTTAAACACAATATATAACTATAATTTTGCTTCGCCCCCTATGTGAGGTATTCCATATATCAGGATGCAACTGTTCATGGTCTAGTTTATACTTATAGGCCATCCAATATTACTTTTTTTGTACCAGTATAAATCCACCAATTCCCAACATATTTTACCCAAACCACAACTTTATATGGTCACCCTATGTAACAATATTTTTTTGAACTGCCTTTTATAGCTATAACTCTACTTCCATCTTTATTTAAATCATCTTGTATATACTGCTGCCAATTAGTCAATCATTATAACTTATTTGGCTATCATTTTTTAAACCATCATTTATAACCATAATTTTATTCTACAAAATATTTCAGCCACGCTATATATGCATCTTGCTTAGGGTAACACTTAACTATAACTCTGATCCCCTCTTATATTTCAATTATCTTATTTATGCTACTGCTTATGGACTATGCTATACGCTACCATTTTTCTGACACTTTTTTACTACCCTGTAAAATATAATTTGTCTCCACCTTATATGTCAACCATCCATTACATGTAACTTCTTTTAACCTTGTTTTAATCACACTGTATAAATATAATTTTACTTCGTCCTATGTTTCAGATATTGCATATATGCAACACAGCTTATGTTCTATTCTAGAAAATTTTTCATACAATTTTTTATCCACACTGTTAAACTAAAATTCTACTTCACCCTGTATTTCAACCACCTTGTATGTATAACTACTTATCGGCCACACAGTATAACATTTTTGTACCACCCTGTATAAATATAAATCCATCACTTCCCAATAAATTTCTCCAAAACTGCAACTGCTTATTAGGCACCCTATCTAACAATTTTTTAAATACTTAACTCTAATACTATTTCAATTATTCTATCTGTGCAACTGATTATGAGCTATTTCACAATATTTCCTCATGTTTTTTGAACTACAGTATAAAGTATAATTTTTCTCCACACTTCATTTAAATCATCCCTCATTTGCAACTTGTTCTAACCTTGTTTGAATCACACTGTGTAACTATAACATGACTTTGAATTTTGAATTTTTTTAAAGTCAAACATGTTACATTGGCATATTCGGAATTATGAATAAAAGCTAAGTATCTAATATTTGGTGCATGCGCTGGAACGAATTGACTAATTGTGTATTACCGAACATGGTATTACTTTTTTGGGTATATCTACCGTTTCTGTCAATGTAGGGAGATAAAATGTATACCAGATTTTAAGTCAAACTATAAGCTTTGCAACAAAAAAAGATTCAGCAAAAACAGTTCAGTAGTTATTACGTGATGAGGTAACAAACAAACAAACAGACAACTACAATTTTATAATAGTATAGATATAGATAGATAGATATCTTTAGAAGTTTCTGTGCTCCCCGGATATTATCAAATAACATTCTCTTAGGTCATAAGTCAAATAATTGATGATGGCAAACATTTTAATTTTACAATTGTGCCTTTTTGTCATAGTTTCTTAGCTATTGATCCCGAAATGTTTGGAAATATACAGCAATTTTCGTGTCTTGTAGTGTTATTTCCCAAAAAGTGAAAAAGTTTTCAGAACAACGATAGGTATGTTTTACGTTATAGAAGATTATACGAAATTAAGCTGGAACATCTCTTTATAGAATACAGTTTAAAATATTCAAACTGGTTGAGCCGTTTTAGAGAAAACAGTGTAGATTCATTGAAATTCACTGAAGTATCTTCCCTTATTTACTGCTCTTTCTGATTTTCTGAAAAACCGTAAATCTCACGTTATAGAAAATTATATGGTACCTTTCTGTAATATTCCTTAATCTATACTATTATAAAATTGTAGTTGTCTGTTTGTTTGCTTGTTTGTTTGTTACCTCATCACGCAATAACTACTCAACTGCTGAATCTTTTTTGGTTGCAAAGCTTATAGTTTGGCTTAAAATCTAGTATATATTTTATCTCCCTACATTGACAGTAAAGGTACATATAAGGAAAAAACTAACACGCAATTAGTCAATTGGTTCCACCGCATGCACCAAATATTAGATACTTGCATCAGCTTGGCTTTTATTCATAATTTGGAATATTCCAATGTAACATGTTTCGATTTTTAAAAAATTCAACTAATATATCAGGTGTAATTTTACAGGGTGTTCCATATATAGGATAAGTAAAACTTAGAGCGAAATAGAATTACATGGATTTAATATATATACAGTGTGGTTGAAATAAAGAGGAAGTTATACGGGGTGGTTCGAAAAAGATATATTGAGTGGGCTAAAAACAGTTGTATATACCAGGTGGTTAAAAAACGGGTGGAGTTGATTTATATTTATACAGGGTGGAAAACAAAATGTTATATTGTTCGGGTCATAAGTAGTTGCATATATAAAGTGGGTGAAATAAGGGTAGAATAGAATTACATTTGTACAGGGTTCATAAAAAATATGTAATGTAAGTAGTTAGGATATTTAATTTTCTTGAGCTATTATTATAGTTATGAAGTGGATTGAAAAAAATGTTAGAATGAGTTGTTTATACAGGGTGGTTGAAATATAAGATGGAGTGATGAAGTGGAATTATATTTTACAGGGTGGTTAAAAAATTATTTTATATCCACAATACAGGTGGGTTTAAAAAATATTATAAAGGAATGTTATGATCTACAAGCTGTTTCATATACCGGATAGATGAAATATAGGGTGGACTAGAATTCTAAGTATATAGGGTGGTGAAAAATGTTATATTGGGTGGCCCATAAGTAGTTGTATATACAAGGTTGTTGAAATATAGCGTGGAGTAGAATAATAATGATATAGTGTGGGTAAAAAAAACAATTTTGTTATATAGGATAGATCATGAGCAGTTGTATATATGGAGAACCTGAAATATGAGGCGAAGTCAACTTATTTTGACACAGTGTGATTCAAACAAAGTTAGAAAAAGTTGCAAATGAAGGATGGTTTAAATGAAATTTGGAGAGGCATTATATTTTATACTGTGATTCAAAAATTTGAGGAAAATTGGTGAAATATAGCTCATAATCAGTTGCACAGATAGGATATTTGAAATATAGGGAGGAGTAGAGTTAAGTAGTTTAAAAATTCTTACTTAGGGTGCCCCATAAGCAGTTGCAGTTTTGGTGAAATTTATTGGGAATTGATGGATTTGTATTTACACAGGGTGGTATAAAAAATGTCAAATTGGGTGACCGAAAAGTAGTTGCACCTACAAGGTGGTTGAAATAGAGGGTGGAGTAGAATTATACTTAAACAGTGTGGATAAAAAATTGTTCGAATTGTTTTTTAAGCTAGAACATGAGCTGTTGTATATATGCAATGCATGAACCATGGGGCGAAGTAAAATTATTTTTATACAGTGTGATTAAAACATGTTAGAAAAAGTGGCATATAAGGGATGGTTGACATATAAGGTAGAGACAGATTATATTTCTCAAGATGGTTAAAAAATATCTCAAAAATGGTTATTTAGCGTAGTCCATAAACAGTTACATAGATAAGATAGTTGAAATATAGAGTGGATCAAAGTTATAGTTAAGTGTTTAAAAATGTTATATTTGGTGGCCCCTAAGCAGATCCATATACAGTTACATAGTAGTTGAAATATTTTGTAGAATAAAATTATGGTTATACAGGATGATTCAAAAACTGATAGACAAATAAGTTATAAAGGGTGACTAATTGGCAGCAATACATACAAGATAGTTTAAATATATATAGATGGATGTAGATTTATTGCTATAGAAGGCAGTTCTTAAAATATTGAATAAAATTGTTATATAGGGTGGCCATCAACAGTTGCGGTTTGGGTGAAATATGTTGAGGATTGGTGAATTTAGTTATACGGAGTGGTACCAAAAATGTTATATTGGGAGGCCCGTAAGTAGTTTTACAGGGTGGATAAAAAAATGTTTAAAAAATTGTTATATTAGGTAGACCATGAACAGTTGCATCCTGTAATATGGAATACAATTTAAAATACCTGAAATATGGGGCGAAGCAAAATTATGTTATATTTTGGGTTTAACACAATGTTAGAAAAGTTGCATATAAAGGCCGGTTAAAATTATTGTTTACAACGTGATTCAAAGATTATCAGAAATAATTGTTATATAGCGTGAAGTAGAACTATAGTAGGTAATTAAAAATGTTATATGGGGTGACAAATAAACAGCAGCATATACAAGGTGGTAACACAATAGGGTGAAGCAGAGTTACAGTTATACAAGGTGGTTCCAATAAATGTTGAATAAAATTGTTATATAATGTGACCCATAAGCACTGGTAGGTTGGGTGAAATGATTTATACTTATGTTAGACGGTTCAACAAAGTTGTTAAATTGGATAGTCCATATGTTTGTTAAGCTATTTCTTTTTGCAAAGAATTCTACTGTCCGTACGCGGGTGAAACCGCGGATAACGCTAGTACAATATAATAACAAATCATCAAAATTGCCCAAGCCGTTTTTGATTAATCACTGAGCATACATAAAATAAAAAAGGCGACGAATTGATAACCTCCTCCTTTTTGGATGTCGGTTAAAAACCATCTAATTCACAACTGCCAGTTCTGCATAGTCTGGGAACTGTAGACACTGTTCGGAACACTCTGCCTTTTTTGGGTTTAAAAGAGACAGCCTTTATATATTTACATATGTATATTCTCAATTGCTTGGAAAAAACTCTGCCTTAGCGCAATCGCAAAGAGACTCGTTGCTTTTCTCTCGTCCAAGACGGACCTCGCTAAAACTCTCAAGGGAAAACGTTTCCCTAAGTGCTCGCAAACACTACAACCCCAAAGTGCGTGTGCAGCTATTACTCACTTATTGTAAACCTCCTCGTGAGTGCGCATTGCCTAATAGTATAAACTCTCTAGTTGTGCCTAAAAACGCAGGGTTAAGGCAGGCTACCCGCGCCGAAAGCAGACAAATACATGGATGGCAGATTTCCTGTTTTACTAGATCTAACTCGTAGACAAGAGTTTTCTTATGAAGGGCAATTGAGTTTTTTGGTCAAAATAGAACCACCCAAAACTACAGTCCACTTAATTCAATTCACTACATTTTTCGGTCCAATCGAGCCGAATTACATTTTTTGGCCCAATCGAGACAGATTGATTTATTTTGATTTATCGCTATCAATTTGGTACATTTTTTAAATTCTCAAAAATAAAATTGCTTTCATAAATATAGCCATCCTATTTGTTCCCGCCTATTATTTCCACACATCTCAGGGTCAGATAATACGCATGTCTACAAATCAACACGCAAGCGTCACTTACACAAGGTTGAATTATAATGACATTTCTTTGTAAACTTTAACCTCATTAACTCTATTTATTTTGCATTTTCGTAAATACTCATATTAATTTCTCGATATCTTCAAATATTTATTACTCGCAATTATAAATAATAATTGTAATCTCTTAACGTTGCACTAGTTTAATTTTGAATCGATCGCCGTTTTGTTTATTTCAATAATAAAAACTCGCTCAGTTTGTCGATGTTTACCGGATATTTTTTGTCATTTAAGGAATTTGCCACTCATTCGCATCGTATTTATGATACAGATATACAGTCTGTCTCTATAAACGTGTAGTTTATTAATTTTGTGAATATTCATTTATAGTAATTGATATTTTTCTCTTTAAATCTAGCAATTGTAATGTTAGTGTACAGTGGAGTTCATAAATGCTGCTCTCAAATAATTAACTCGTATTAATTTTCAATATTTGTTGTTTTTGAATTTGATTCGCTTAGTTCAGCAGTTTAAGTTATTATTTGTGTTCGGCTTATATTAATTTATACTTCACAATGACGGATAGAAAATTAAATCTTGCCATTTCTCAACGCAAAGCTGAAATTGTAATGGTAGAAGAATTGTTGAACATTGTGAAGCAATCTCTTACTGATCGAACTATGCATAATAACTTCAAATGTAGATACAACCGCTTAGAAGCAACTCGCGAAGCCTTTGATAAGCAACATAATATTATTCAAACTCTTATGTCTGCACAAGATAATGCCGATTTGGATGCTCAAATCGAGATAGCTCGTGCTTTCTACACAAGTTTTTGTGAAATTCAAGCTATTCACCTGCAGCTATTTGATATCTCTAGAGACTCACTTAAGTCCCATAACACTAGTATCCCTCGCACTAATGTAAAACTCCCAAAAATAGAAATGCCACACTTCTCTGATGAAATCCGTGAATGGCAAACATTTATTGATATGTTTGACTCTTTGATTCATAATAATGACTCGCTCTCAAATGTCCACAAATTTAAGTACCTACTTAATAAACCTAATAAACAAGATAAAGTACCTGAGAGATTAAGTACTAATGAGGGCTCACAGGGCAGGTATAAATTGAGATCAAGAATCAGAAATTCTTCAGTTACTTAGTAGCAGGCTACCCGCGCCGAATGCAGACAAATACATGGATGGCAGATTTCCGGAGGCTTTTACTAGATCTAACTCGTAGACAAGGTAAGAGTTTTCTTATGAAGGGCAATTGAGTTTTTTGGTCAAAATAGAACCACCCAAAACTAGAGTCCACTTAATTCAATTCACTACAGACACTGAATATTTTAATCCCTAATTTGAGAATATTCTATGTCCATCGCAAGCATAGACGCTTTATAGAATACTATAAATAATTATATTAAACATATTTTCGGCCTGTTCAATCAGCGAGTACCTAGCTCATTTTTGTAAATGTATTAAATATCGGCATATTAGAATATTCAGTGACAACATATGTTAAGCACTAAACCGCTATTCGGTGCGATTATACAGAGGGTGTTTTGTATAGCATATAAAACTATAAAGTGATAAAAGCAATAGTAATATAATAATTAATTTAATTAACTATATTTTTGGCATATTAAGTCAACGTTACCAAGTTTATTATGTTCCGTTTAGCGTTTACCTATCAATTTAAAAATGTATCATTCTGTAATATTGGGGCTTTCAGTGTTGGTGCCGTTCTATTAAAATAAAAAATAAAGAATATAAACCACCCGAGTTCAGAATAGAAAAAACTGAAAATGAAATATTAAAAAAATTAACAGCCTTAAAAAACCAAAAAGTTGAAAATAGAACAATTTAAAAAATATATTAACCGACTTCCAAGTAGAACTAAAAAGTTGAGAATTATTAACAAAACATAACACTAGACGATAAATTTTACATTCACTGTTGTTATGTACCTACACACAATGTAAAAAAATGTAAACAATAAAAGGTACTCATTGTGTACATTATAGTATATTATTGAAGTCGGTGCCATACCCTGCCAAGCCACAATCAAGTTTCATCAAGTAATAGATAAGTAAACAAAAGCCATGTCGGATCTTAGGTTTGCCTGGCACTGACTTCAAAATATACTATATAGATATTATTTAAATGTTTTTGCTTAGTGTGTATGTCTCTAGAAAAGTGAGTCTGCTATTTATTGTGTAGTGTTATGTTTTCTTCTATTCTATTCTTCTATTATAATTTTTTTCTTAATTTTCACAATTTTTAAACAAATGTATGAAAATGACTCAAACTCGGTAAATTTTTTTTGTTTGTTCTTAGGGAGTAAGCTCTGGTAGTCCTGAACCGATTCTAATAATTCTTTCACTAACAGAAAGTAAACTATATTTAATTTTGACAAATAGTTCATAATTGGTTGAGGGGGCAAAGGAAATTAGTATATAGTAGATATATATTTATTCTCTCCAAATATATAAAACTACTATAATCATTTTGCAAAAATTCAATTATCTCATGGAAGACAGACGAAGAATTATTACCTGAACTAACGAATTCCTTTTTTAATGAATAAATAGGTCATTAGTTATTTTTGGGCTATAATTTGTTAAATGAGTGAAATGTGGCTTACTTTTGGTTTAAGTCAAATCCACTAGCTTGTGCAAGGAAAGTTATACAGATGTGAATATTGATATTCAGTCTTCCCAAAATATTTAGATACATTTTATGAAAATTCTAGTAATTGATGGTTACTGATAAGGTATTAATTTTGTAAAAATTCTGTATTTTTGGGAACTGTGAGTATTACAGGCATAAGGGTAAAATCGGTTATTTAAATTTACGGAGAGGTGATCCAACATTGTGAATAAATCTAGTTATTAGATAGGGGTTAATAGGATTCCCATTATTTTTAAGGAAACTGAAAGTGATATAGTCGAACAATTTGGTATATATAATCTCTACAAATGATTATAACTGAGTTTGTGCGATAGGGGGCAGATGAAGTACTAAACAGATAACAATTGACTATGACCATTAACTGAGAGTAATTTGAACCAAAATTTTATAAAATTCTTACCGCCATTTCTATATTATTAATATATTTATCAAGAACTAATTATATCAAGATGTTCCTATATTTATATTTTACCTGTTATGTAATTGAGGACAATTAAGGTGAAAAGGTATTTTTGAGAGATTACTTAAATGGAGATTTACTCCCTTGAATAGTATTAATATTGAAAAAATATGAGAGGGCGTTGAACAGTGTCATAAAAAAACGAATATTGAAATTAAATTGGCGTCTTTCCATTTCAGAGAAGTTCACTGTTTTACCTGAGAGAGGTTTTTTCTTTAAATGAATAGAGAAATGATTTTACAAATATTAAATATACAACGAAGAGGAGGTAAAAAATGTGAAAATTACTAAAAACTCAAAAAAATGCAAAACCGAAAACAACCGTTAACATGATTCTCAACATTTCAGAAATTGCCGTAGGCCAGATGCTCAAACTGTTTTCACTAAAGTGTAAGAAATATGGAGAATGTAAATTGCACAATGTCCATGATGAAAAATATATAAACAATTCCAAGAAATATCAAAAATCTCAAAATGTAAAAAATACCAAATAATGTAAAAAATTACTAAAATACCTAAAATTCATAAATGTCAAAATTATCGAATCTATACATTTCGCTCACGAACGTGGTGTTCAAATGTTTTTATCAGAAAAATTTAAAAAAACGTTGAAGTATGAAGTATGAAACATATATGATATAACTGGTCAAGTGACCAGAGATGTTGACTTTCTGTTTCATTTCTCTTTCGATACTCTGTTTTCTTTTCATATGAGTTCACTGTTGCCTCTGTGTCTGTATCAAGTTAAACAATTTTATTAACCTACTTTTCTAAGTATGTATTAAATATAACTCACGTATTATTTTAAACGAAAACAAATAACAAATATGTTCTAGTGCAGTTTCTACGTGTTCAGAGCGAAAGTCTCTTAGTCAGCTCGTACTACAAGTCTCCAAAAGTAAAAAATATTGAAACATCTCAACAAGTAATAATATCACAAAGTATCAGCAATGTCACAAGAAAAATCGTTTGTATATTTTTGACAGCTAATCTTATGCTCTTCTAGTCTGACTGAAATTCTCTGTAAGTTTTTCCAAAATATTTTTTCACGTAAGTTTCGCATACAATGATGTACACACCTTGAATTTCTAGCTTGACCCTTGATTTAGGATTTCTTGTAGTAGTTATAATCTGCTATGATTTATAAATACTATATATTATATGCCCTCGGAAAATATGGTGAATTCTGTCTGTTTTCCGTTTTTGTTTTCTAGTTATTCTTTCATTTCAGTTCTAGGAGTTTTGCCTTTTTAATTGTGTGATATGGGTATGTTTCTTCGGTATTTACCCTGAATTGGTGTCGTGTTTCCATGAACAATTTTTTATAACAGTTTTTCAATATCTGTTCCATAATATACGGCCTTTTTAATTGTTGCTTCTTAGTTTCTTGATCTGTGCCATCTTTTTCATTTTGTGTTTTCCTTTTGAGCTACCTATTATTTTCTTTATATTTCCAGGTGTCTTCCAAATTTGATAAAGCTTTTAGAGCTGCTTTCTTGACATACTTCAAGTATACTAAATATTTGCACTGGCATAAACATTTAGTTTAGATTCCTTTTCTTTCTTTCTTCCATCAGTTGCTTTCTGAATGTTTTGAATTTTTATTGAATTAGTGAATTAGAAACACAATATGGTACTACTAAGGTGTGATCCACATTCTACTCCCCGTTTGCCTCTATTATTGTTAATTCTGATTATATTGTTTCTCTACTGTATTCTAGTTTATAATACAGCTATAAAACATAAGTTAGAGAAACCGATTTGTTATTTTCAGATCAAATGTCAGATCTTTTTGTCTTCTTTCGTTTATACCTTTCATGCATTTCATTTTAATTTCAAATCTCTAATATGAGATTTCTTTTAGATTATTCTGGCTCTTCGATATCTACTCCATCTAGAGAGATATGGATAAAATATTCTTTTCATACTGCTGCCTACCGTTTGTACAGTTAATTAATTTAAATGCGAGATTGATTTTGACAACATTCAATTGAACATCCGCATAACCCTATACCTGTTAAGTTCAATTTACGACATGAAAAAAGTTATCAAAATCATGGAAAAAATTAATAAAAATTTCATTACATAAAACTATTAATTGGAAAAATTAATAAGTTCATATGAAAAACAGTAATGTTTTTTTAACGTATTACCGCTGAAAAATCGCGAAAAAATTTTAAAAGTGCGTCATCTGCCTTTTTCTTACTCATCTTATACATCGAGATGAGAGTGAGATAAAGGTATTCCTCTCTCAAACGTGCATGCGCGTCGGAAACATATTGTTATAATCTAAAAAAACATAGAACTATAAAAAAAAATTGAAATCTTTTTAGGCTGTTTTGTTTAATACAGTTGAAATTTTTGATAAAAAATTAAAAATTATAGCATTTCAATATTTAAGGTATATTAAATAGGAATTTCGGCAATTTTCAATTTTAAAAAATTCATAACAGTTAATGGGTTGGAGATACGATGACGGGTGTGAGGACTGTTTTTATTCGAAATATTGTAAAGAATATAAAAAAATTAATTAATTGCAAAATATGCGTTTTTTTCTAGGCTATATAGATTTTCTTGTTTAAACAATATCGTCAAAAGATATCAAGTATCATCTTACACTTTTATACTCAAGAAGACTTCCCGGACATTAAAAAAATATATGAATTAAAACAATTTTGCAAACGAATGCGCCATTATACCCTGCACTATACCTATGTTACTAGTCTTTTGAGACTTACTTTTGGAGGCAAGTCCGTGTATCATCTCTAGGCGCGACCCCACGTCAGTTGCGCTACGTCAAGAGACCGATTTGCAGTTTCTAGTAACTCGTTCCCTGCAACTTCATTATGACTTATTCAGTTCCAGAGAAACGTGTACTAAAAATAGTAGGAAAATATTCTAGAATCCTAATGTGCAAAGCAAATTATATATATCCTGACTATTGTAAACATATATATCCTGACTATTTTAAACATACGTTTGACCACTAAAGGATTTACCGAATAATAGGTGTTGAAAATCTATAACAGTCTAAAAAAACCCAAATTTTTCAACATGTCATCTTAATATGCACTGTATAACAAAATACAATTTATTTTATTATTTATAAAATTGTGCATATTGTTTTAAAAATTCATCAAATTGTAAGTCTTCAATTAGTTTAAATTTAAGATACAAAAATGCTAACCGACCCAGTTGCACACAACTCAGATATAAATTGCGATTAGAACTGGTAATCTAAGCAACAAATATGAAAGATTGCTTTTACATCATATCTTCTTAAAGCCTTAATTGGAAACAATTAAAATTTACCGCATAACTGAGAAGTACGTCCGGTGCTCAAACACTCATCCAACATCTTAATTACAAAAGTTGTAGGTTTGTGCTTAGGATTTATTTTTCACTTTCATTTTGTCCAACCCTTTAGTTCTAAATTATATTCATATTTTTATTTTCACAAAAATAAAAGTGCTTAACTATGTGAATATATCTTTCACGAATAAAGGAGGGCTTGTAAGAAAACCTCTTGGACACGTCGATTTGTATTTTTAAATGCGCAATTTATCAACAAAAATTTTATATAGGGTGAGTCATGTGCTGCGTTCGTTTTTACTGATTTGACAAAAAAAACAGTTTTGTTTATTTTCGTCAAAAATCATAGCCTTAGCATCTTGTCTGCCTACATGACAGTGGTGATCAGTGTCAGTTCTATTATCGTTTGAATTTCGTGAAATGTATGAAATAATATCAGAAAAATGGTTAATTTAACAGAAATGCGCAAAATAACCATTCTACAAATGATTGGTTATTGAGATAACACGCGGTCACAAATGGAAGTTTCTAGTTATTATTTCACGAAAATTTTCCAAATTTAGGAACAATTAGCAAAATAGAAAAGTAGTTTCGCGAGCTTGGTCATGTAAGACAAATAAAAAAGGTAGCTGCCAATGATCTAAGTGATAATACGAAATTGGATATTATGCTTAAGTTTCATGAAAACCCACATAATTCTGATCGAACGTTAGCCACACATCAATTTTTCGAGTATTAAAGGGAAGTAAAATGCATCCCTATAAAATGGAAATGGTAAGATTACATAACAATGTGGAAATTGCCGCTATTGGTCTAATAATAATCCTCCCTGGATGACAGAGAAACATACGCAATATCCTGAAAAAGTTAATGCTTGAGCAGGAATTGTTGGAAATCATATTGTAGGTCCCTTTTTCATTGATGGCAACTTGAATGGAGATAAATATTTAGAACTGCTTCAAAATAATGTCATCCCAACTTTGACAAACATATGTCCTGATCCAGTAAACCCACAACTTCTTCCCAATACATTATGGTTTCAGTAAGATGGAGCACCGCTTCATTACGAAATCAATGTCCGGCAGTACCTGAACCAAATTTTTCCAAATCTGTGGATTGGGAGGTGCGGATCGATAGAATGGCCAGTACGATCTCCTGATTTGACGCCATTGGACTACTTTTTGTAGGGATATGTCAAAATTACTGTATACAAAACTAAACCCCTCAACTTAGATGACATTAAAAGGCGAATCACGCTAGCGATTAGATTAGTCACGCCTGAGATGTTGAGTAACTATACCAGATTAGCATCTTGCCAAGATGATCGCGGCGAGCATTTTGAACATTTCCTACATTAATAGTTTTTTGTTTTTTTTATATTATTAAGAAATAATCAGTATTCCTTATTAGGTTTTTAGTGTAATGTAGCGAATTTGTGAAAGAAAATAATTTTCTTTTTTTAATGTTAATTTTTGTAATAAATCTGAAAACACTTCATATTTCCAAAACAGTTGAAGACAGATGTAGGACATTGTACACTAATTATGTCTAGAATTTTCTGGAGAATCCAAAAAATAAATAATATACAGGGTTTGCATTTAAAATAAGAAAGTTGGTGTTGGCGACTGTCACAAGACACACCCTACATAATTTTTTTTTGTTGAAAAAAATGCGTATTTAAAAATACAAATCGACGTATCCAAGCGTTTTTCCCAACACGCCCTCCTTTATTCGTTATCGAATTTATTCCATTTGGCTGTTCCAGACTGTATGGTGTATAAAATACATCTACATTGACCGATTCTATTGTCGTTTCTTTAAATTGGCGATACACACCAGTAAATACTTGTGAGTCTATCTTCTCTGCTTAATTGGCAAAAATCAAGGAAACAGTCGGTTGCTCCTTACCAACTCGCACTAAGGCAACTTGGCAAGGTATACCTCATATCCCCTGTAAATATCCTAAAATATGTTTCGTCTTCTAAACTGTTCGAGTCCAATTCTTCTTCAAAGTACCTTAAGCTTTCTGAAGACTTTTCAATCAGTATATTTCTTCGCACATTTAGCTCTTCAAGGCCAACTCCTCAATCCCCAGCCTTAACTTTTCAACAAATAAATTCTTCCCATTTAAATTATTCAAAGACCATGCCTCAGGTATTTAAATCTACTGAAGAGATTTAAATACCAGTCATCAGTTTTTCTCACATATCTTAAGGTTTTCTTCTGCTGTTGGTATTAAGAACTTGGTTCTTTTTAACTCTTCAAGTACATAATGATTGAATATAGCTGTGTAGCATTTAGAATTATATCGTTCCTATTATCTGTCACTAAACTTCCAGCACACATTCACTTTTTAATGAAACATTATGCCGATTTAAACGTTCCCTTTCAATTCATCTTTATAGTCCAAAGAGCAATTTATTGTAGAGCAAAAACGATTCGTTTTGACAGAGTAGCCCGGTTTATCACTGGTAGGCACATCTGTCACTATATACATAATTGATTTTTCCAAAAAGTAGCCTAAAACTTTTTCTTCTTCAGTTTAGCCGTCTTACTTACATCGTTTCTTTTAAAAAGTGACAGATACAACTACATGCAAACACAAACCCTCACAGATGTGTTCCTTATCTTGAAGTGATTTAGAGACTGACTTTGTGCAAGTATACATACATTTCCAAAGCTACATTTTTTCGTAATGATTTTGGTACAAACAGATTCTGGATCATTTGCTTGAACATAGCTATCCATATGGCATTATATCATCCAGCGAAAAAAATTTCAGGTGAAAGAAAAGTCAAAAACATTATCTGAATTTTTCAAGAGAAAATGGCACAAATGGGTATTTTTATAGGCGCTATATATATTTAATTACATTTACGGAATGTACATTATAGTATAAGTTGCATTATTAGCTTCAGCTTTGATTAGCTCAGAAATATACTCATATTTCTTGTGCAATTTCAACGATATTGTTGGATTGAAAGAATAATTTAGCTAGGAACCGGCAAAAATTTAACAGCTTATACTATGCATTTTAATACCTTTAAAATATTCGTATAATTCTTGTCACATATAACGTTTGACATTTTACGAGTATTGGGCCATTTTTTCAATTGATGTAAACGAAAGTACAACAGAACGTAATGGTTCAATTTCAGCCTTGTAGGTTGATGTTTACCAAATAATTTGTGTAAATAAGGAAGTGAAAAATCTGATTGACAAATTCCTATTTAAACTGCCTCGTTAATTATATCAACCAAAATTATAATATTATAGTGGTCGTAATAAATTGATTCAAGAAAAAAGGATGACGTATCAATATAAACTATGATTAAACTAGTATTCGGGATATTTAAACTTAGAAATAACTTGCTTGCTATATTAAACTATGTATTTTACAGTTTCTAACAGCCCGATTTCTTGCGATCCAATATGATATTGTTTTCTGTTGCATATGACTTAGGAGGTTTGGTATAAATGTAAATTTGACTACCCTTTATTACTGCTTTTCTTAATAATAAAATAAAAATTTTGTGAGTTCCATATTTTATTAATGACTGGAGAATGGTTTCATATATTTGACAATATCTTTTGTTTCGTTTCTTCAGGTTCTTTACTTAATTAGCACATATTGTCACTTGTCTAGTATTTTGCGGGTTGCGTACATTCCATGTACCGAAACACTTGTGTGGGAAATTTTCTCAAATATCACTTGTCACCCTTATCACCGAGACTATAAAACCTAAAATTTTGAAACAAATTATTAATATAGACCCCTAGTTAATAATATAAACCCCTAGTAAATATACAAATATCGACCCACTCCGCTTTCCTTTATCTCCCAAACTATTTTGAAAAAAAATTAAGAATATCGTGCACTTGAACTTACGAAGAAAAATAAAGCGGAAATCCTAATATTAACATACAATTTTATCAAAAATATATATTTGTTTCATTTTATCAAAAATAAAAAAATATATGAAATGCTCATAATGAACAATACAAATACATTTTTTCTAATTTTTTGATAGTTTGTATAAATGACATTAATAAAACTAGACTAAATTCCAGTGAAATTTTCTAATATTATTATTTTATATAATTAAATTCTAAAAGTGCATCCGTAATATATCAAATAAAACGAATCTTCATACAAATTAAAATATATTTTACTTGTATTTTTAAAATACTTTAATTTTAATATTTTGTTATGTAAAGTTTAACCCATTCTCCCATTTATTATCGAAACTACTGAACGTTAAATTTAGAAAAAAAGATAATAAATAGGCACTAAGAGTATTTGTATAAAAAAGTGAAATTCGTATTCTTATTATAACAATTCTCAAAGGTAGTAGAAGCCTTAGTATGCCAGTTCATCTCCCAACAAATTATTTCATTCTTAATTTCCAGTAATCATTTTCTGTGTGCATGTCATTACTATACTATATTGTCTTGCTCGGTTTGTTTGAAATAGTTTTGTATGGAATAATTATGTTTTGTCGACGATTTGCTTGATTTGGGTAAATGAAACATTTAAGAAATAAACGTTTTCATAACATTATCGTTCTTAAAACTTATGTTTGGAGGTAAGCTTTACAATTTGCGTAATTCTTTTATGTATTAAGTTAAAGAACACAAGAATAAAACGCATTTTACTTATGATTTAAAAATAACTTTTTCCAAAATACTTCAAAAAATCTCTCTAGTACCTATTTTAAATTACATATTTCCAAACTAATTAATTCATTCATTCAAATTTATGACAACAGATATTCAAACACATAACTGCAAAATGCACAAACTACACGTCATTAGCCAGTTTTTCTTTATAACATTTAGGAAACATAAAAAGACGTTGAGAATTAAAAAACTACGGTTAAACTTTATAAACATGTGGTGCATCCCGTAAGAGGCCGGCAGCGATGCCCCACGTTGTCATATCTTCTCGATAGATGTATAGCATAGAAACTGTTTGGAATTTATATATCAAGCTTTACAAACATTTTGCAAGCATAATTATGTGTACGTGACTGAAAAAATAGGGGCAAAATTTGTGACTTTTCCAATTTTTTTTTAACAGAACTATAGCTTTTTTGTAAAAATGCTATAAGACTTTTTGGTTTGTTTTTACCTAAACTATCATTCCTGAAAATATTTGCACTCAAACCGTTTACACCCTGCATAGGTACCTACATTGCAACCTTTAACTACAATTAACCTTCTTCGTCTACGTCACAATAATCCTATATCGTACATACCTTATTATATATTTTTATTACACCCTAAAACTTTACTCTTTGTATTTATCACAGATCACAGACCCATTTTTTTATAAATAAAAGCGTATTACATTTTGGTTGAACATTACTTTTCTTTTGCAATCACACGCTTTCATTTATAAAAAAATTGGGTCTGTGATAAAAACGCAATGTAGGTACTTGGTACTTTTCTTATTAGGTTTAAATTATTTTTAACTTTTTGTTTTTGTTATTAACAAATGACAAAAGCTTGTTTTTAAAAAGTTCTTCTTCCTTTTAATTTTATTTTTAACTTTTTACTATGTTTGATGTGAGATTGACTGCAGCATAATTCGAAGCGCGTAGCAGTGTTTTTTCCATATGTAGCTCGTGGTATATCTTGCCTATTAGTGCGTTGTTCTAACAATTCGGTTTCTCTATGTTTAGCTACTGCTAAACTGTTTTTCCCAGCTTGTCGCTTGTGGACATCACTTTCATTAATAATCTTCTCCTATCGCTTCAATTTCGCCTTGTCTAAACATCATTTCTTTGTATAGTAGTTTCTTTTTTGTTCATGTCGTTTCTACGAGCAGAGGACAAAAACGGTCCATCCCCCAGAGGTCCATTGCAAAGGGATAAGGGCTTCAGTACAACAGGATTCGCCCTGGTATCCTCGGGCGCAAGGTTAGCGATATGTAATGTTTATAGACCCTCATACCATTCAGCCCTCGACTGGTGCTTAACTTGGCATTGCGTCAACCAGCTAATCCATCTAATGAAAGACAGATTCCACATTAATAAAAACATCCACCAAACTACCACCACTCACCACCCATCAAAAACGGTTCACTCCAAGTATAGCTGAGTTCCTTTGGCAACATTTCTGCACCATCATCAGACCTGGTTACCAACTAGCAACAAAAAACTCGTAAAGACGAATCAAACGAGCCCAAACATCGTTTAATTACTGAGTTTCTATGGTCATCTTCCAGCTCCAGCATTAGATTCTGATTACAATCTAGCACCAAAGAAATTGTCAAGGCGAATCATACGGGTCCAAACGCGAAGGGGTTGTGGCGTTTAATTACCGAGTTCCTATGGACATCTTCCAGCTCCATCGTCAGACCCTGGTTACCATCCTTTACCGAAGTACTCGTCAAGACGGATCAAATGTGTCCAAACTCAAGTTCCTATGGCCAGCTCCACTTCATGACAGTTTAGCATTGTCGTCCGATTTACACACGCATGCAAAATTTCAGCTCAATCGGTAACCGGAAAGTGGATCAAATCTTAACTTGCAAGATTTGATTACGAACAAACATCGAGACAGGTGAAACTAACAAATAAATAATAATAAATGCCTTTAAAAAAACAAAAACCGACTTAAAAAAATAACTAAAAAGCATAAAATAACTTTTTGCTACTACAATTAAATACTTTTTATGAAGTCGGTGCCAAGCTGAAGTGATACTATTTTGGGAAGTAAATTTGTGAGTTGTACTTTGCAACTTCGTTGTTCAAATTGACATAATTAGATGCATTTTATAATTCTTATTACCATTGTTGCAAAAGAATTTTATATATTTTGAAAAATAAAGGTATTTCACTTGAAGCAAAATTCATATTTGCTGACAAACCCCGTATACAGTTGAGAAAGTGACATGTAATGATTACAGTATACATTTCGGACCATACAAATATTTTTATTAAAATTATTAATAAACATAAATTGTTTGATTTCTGAATACACACTATATATACAAATTAACTGAAGTATATTTTGATTAGTTCAATTTATTTATATTTTTTCCCAAGTTCCTAGCGACTCCCCCAAATTTTTTTTACAGATTTTCTAAGAAGCGGTACAAGCTATGTTATTGAAAAAAATATGGGACCACTTTGGGATATCCCGGAACTAATCCAGTTTCTTTTCAATTTATCCTATGTTCCGAATAAAATTTTTTCATATTTTTAATACCGGCGACTCCAGCTAAGCATAGTGTATAATAAATAGGTAAAAAAAGTTATTGCCCATTTTCTAAGAAACGGTACAAGCTATGTTAATGAAAAAAATATGGGAACATTTTGCGATCCTCCGGAACAGGATCCAGTTAAATAGTCGAAATTCCTGGAGCCGTTTGCGAGTAATTGTTGAACAAACATAAATACAGACGAATTGAGAACCTCATTCTTTTTGAAGTTTTGTTTGAACATTTTAAGGGCATATGACTTCCTAATGATGCGATTTAGGGCATATGTTAAAAGGAACTTTTTGGCTTATTTTAATGAGTTTTATACACAAGAGAAGTTTGGAACCCTATTTTATAAGCACCCAGTTGGAAATTATAATAAATCTAAAGATTAAACTTATTCTTTATTTTCAGATGCTGCGTATGCAACAGCAGTCCGATGGTACAAAAATAGAAAACTTTTTGCAGACAGTTCAAACGAAACACTTATTCTTCCCGAAAGGCATACCCTTTGGGCAAATGGATCTCTTGAAATTATAACCGTTCAACCGTCGGACACCGCACAGTACATTTGTGAAATAAAACGTCCAGAACCTTGGGGACCCGTCAAACAGAAGCATGCCATTGAAGTATTACGTTAGTTAATTATGGTATCATTGAAGCTTCTTTGTTGTACTTCTCTAAAGTTATGCTATCGGTCATAATCTATATAATAAAATTGAGTTGTTGTTGGTTCATAAGTGCATAACTTCGGAACAGCTAGAGGGATTTGGCTTCTTTTTTGAACATTCTTATTAAAGTTTTTAAGAAATGAGAAGTTGACTAAGTTTCACAGAAAATTGTAATATTCGGCAAATACTAAAATTGTTTTTTTCTATGAGAATTTTGTATGAACTTAAGATCATGAAAAAAATCTGTGCTCTATGAGCTCCAATGTCAAGCATCCAATTGCGACGAAACATAGCGCAAATGAAAAATTCTGATTTGCCTAGAGTACTTCTAGAGACAAATTTTACAAAATTGATCATTCTCCCCTAATATCCGAAATTATTGAGCTTAAAATTTTGGTACAGGAAAAATAAAGCGAAAATTCTAATATTAATTTTGTTGAGCAAACTATAGAATGAAATTTTTTTTTCAAAGGCATAGTGTAATATATCAAACAGAAACACAAAAATATGTTTTTCATATTTCTACATGAAATTTGTTTAAAAGATATTAAAAAATATACCAGGTGGGCCATTTTAATCTATGCACTCCAATCGTTTCGTTCCTAAGCTTGGTATGAGAAAAGAGTTCAAACAAAACTTGTTCAAGGCGAAGGGAGACACCATTTGGTGCAATTAATTTTGACCTTGAACTTCATTTTCAAGGACATTTGAACGTCAGAATATTTTTTTAAATGAAAACCCGTGTTTTCGACACCGAATTCGGGAAGAGCGGGAAATTTTATGTCTGAGGTGGTATATATACAATTTTTTATGAGAAGATAACCTTGATGTAAGAAATATGTTAAACATAGATTTTTACGTTTTACCAAAATTGTTGGCAGAAAAAGTGTACAGAGAACGAATCCCACTCTGTATACAAAAATTGACCAATTTTAAAATACAAGGCCTCAGTGGAACTTTAAAGGAAAAATAAAGCGGAAACACTAATATTAGATTTGGGGGAAGGGAACTAATTATTTTTCTATTTTCAGTAAGTTTAATGTTTTCTATTTGTAAGTGCTATATTGAAAATATAGAACTTAGTGTTCCCATTAGAAACGTGTATGTGTATAAATGTGGATTGACAGCGACAAAAACACATTAGGTTCTAATAAACTTTTTTTATTGGAATCTATCGGATTTTTTCTGCTGGGATAGTACATAATGCGGGCTTTAGCCATAGGTACTCTCAATACGCTTTATTTTACACTCATTATTAAAGGAGCATAAGTCTAAATATTGTTGTCAAATCTATTTGTCAATTAAGGTAATAATACCGGAAAATTTCACAAATGAACACAAAATTATGACAGGTACTACTGAGAATTCACCCTTGTCCCAAAAAATTCCAGCATTATTCCATCTGTAGGTTTAAATAAACAAGAAATGGAGTGCAGATTTTTAAAAAAGTCCATTCCGCTGAAGAAGAGTGTTTTTTTAATTAATTGACCTCAAAATACTATATATAAAATATAAGTAACTATTGATCTGATACATAGTTATTTAGAATTTGAAATAACAAGTGAAGAAATACTCCCGTTTGTTCAGATTGTTTAGCCACAATTTTAGTCTCCTAATACTAATTACATTTGTCAAAATCTTCTAACTATCAGTAGTATCTAATCTAAATGGAAGTAAAAAAAAGTAAATATAAAATATATAAAATTTTGGCGGATGAACCGAGTAGTACTAAAAAATTATTTTTATTGAATATACTCGTACATACAAAGTTTCTATTCGACACGATGATTAGAAGTAGATTAAAATCTGACGACCAATACATGATTATATAATTAATTACAAGCTAAGCTAACAAAACCGTGTTAAAAATAAAGAATTCTACGCTAAACAATTACCAATATTAGCAAGATCAATCTAAAACAGAAAAAAATTGCATCCCTTAGAAATTAGGGACAAATAGTATCGCAAATCACCTATTTCTTTTTTCCATGTGTTACAATTATTCTCACAATTAATTTATTTATTTTGAATATTAAATTATGAATTTCGCAAGAAAAATTGAACGTTTCAGATTTTTGTATATATTTTTTGCTTATTCCTAGACACAACAAATTTCTAATAAGCATTTTTTATGTAATTTCGAAAATATTGTCGAGGAAGTCCTTGGTTATTTTCTCTGTTCTCTCCGGCTCTCACCCTTAACATCTTTCTGTAACAGGTATTTGAAATATTTGTAATGAACAACAAAGTGCAGTATGAGTAATTTCAAAAAAATATATGTCGGATTACTATCAATGTCTGTAAGTGACACGCACAAAAACAGTCTCAACAAATATCCAAGAAATTACTAATAAATAATATAAACAGTGATTGATGACGACTTGACATGAAACGTTTCTACAATAACCAATTGCGGAGACTTCTTTCTCTCCTTTTCATTACAAATCCCAAATGTTTATATTATACAGAAATGAAGTGATAAGAGAAAACCTCAACGAATAAGAAGAATAACATTTTTTAATGTCTACTTACCTGCAGGTAGAACTTGGTTTAATGTGCGAGACAAAAAACTGAATTTATCCATACATAAAAAGATGTAAGAAATTAAACAACAAAATTGACACATCCGTATGTTTGATATTAGGTACCATGCAAAAATGCAACCTTTCATTTCAACATTCGGTTTTGTCTCTTTTAATGTAAATGCAATAATACAAGCAGGATACCTAGCAGGCTACTGTTCAAGTTGTCACGCGAATTTTATGTTTCAATATCTTAATGTTCTAAAATAAAAGCATCCAGCAGCACAACAGGAGAGCTAAATTATGTTTACTAACATCTAAATATTTAAAAAACAGTAAAAAAGAAGGATAATTATTCATCAACAAATAGTCATGATACTTTTTATATTTCTGTCAGGTACGAATAACATGCAACATTTAATAACTTTTAGATCCTCCATCCGTAGTGCCCGTTTCCACATACAGGTTTCTTAGAGGTTACTCTGAATGACGAAGTAAGGATGTCTTGTAGAGGAGATGGTGTACCTTATCCAATAATTAGGTGGTACTATAAGGTTAAGGCAAACAAAATAATATACTTAAGTCCAACTATTACTAATTATTGGGAACATTTTTTTCAGGGTGAAGAACTAAAGCTCATAGATCATAGAGAATTATTGAGATTTAGAGCATCAAATAGGCATCTCGCAGGAGTATATGAGTGTACAGCTGCAAATGGAGTTGGAGAACCAGCAAGAGCTGAAATTGAAGTAAACATAATTTGTAAGTATTTTTTGTTCCTTGTACTAAAAATTACACTAATCATTTACACATCCGATATTTACAAAAGGGAAGAAATATGAAATAACACCAGACAAAGTTGTGCGTCCAAAACTTTCTGCACATTGTAGATATTTATTATAATAAAAGGATAAGTTATTGTGTTGTCATTGAAGATTAAAGAAGGGAACGCATTAGGCGGTCGGGGTCCTGTCGCATCACGGTCGGTTTTGGGCTGAGCTGATCGCGGTCTCTCGAGATTCTTTGGAAAAGAACTGTTCTTCCTTAAAATTAATAATTATTAAATATAAAAAACATGTAATAATTTAGTTTAATGTATACTTGACACTATTTTACTTTGTTGTCTTGTATTTAAGTATTCACACAATGTTTACTGTGTGTTTTGTTTTATTTTAGTTATTTTGTAGCTTTGGACTTGAAACTAGTCGTAAATAATAAAATTATTGAATGAATGTGGGCCTGAGATCTTTTATCATAAATATATTTAATCAGGAACACTGCATATTTTAATAATGACTTCATTATTACAGATCCTCCTGAAATACTCGTTACCAAATCTTGGGTACATGCAGCACCAGGTCACAGAACCGAACTGGAGTGCTTAATTGCTGCAGATCCTCCGGCTTCTGTCACATGGTTGAAAGGAGAAACTCTTGTGCCATTAGACAACAGGGTTGGAGTACTAGTAAATGGTGAAAAGCACTCGTTACTTATCAGAAACGTGCAGCCAACAGACTTCGGTGTATACACTTGCCGAGCCCAGAATCCTTTAGGAGAAGAAAAAATAAGTATTCAACTCTCAGGTAAATATTTCGATAATAATTTTATTTCTATTTATAAGCCAGTTTATATCATACCCAAGGACATATTTAAAATTGGTAAATATTTCCTTAATAATTTGATTTCCAATTACAACCCATTTTATATCATACCTAAGGACATATTTAAAATTGGTGCAGAGTCGAAATTTGTATTTATTTCGTTTTTCTTTATTACCTATTTTTCATCGGCAATTCAGACTTCATCCTTTTAAATAAAATTAACATAATATTAAATCGTTTTAGACTTCCGCAAATAAAATCACTTAATTTTCCTTAATTCTGATTTTGGAGCTTAGTTTTGAGGAGCAGATTAAAAATTTAAAAAATCTAGGAGTGATGTATCAAATGAAAGAGTTTGGAAACGATATACATTTGTTATTTATTTTGAAATGCATAGTTAAAATATTAAAGATAATATATGAAAATCAAGCCTTCCTCGTCACTAAAATTCCTTAGCTTAAGTTTTGAAAAATAGCGAACAAAATCCTCACTCATAGGTTACGTGAAAACTTATACGCATGAGGTTAATTTTAGGAAGCAAATTGAAAAATACAAAAAAATCTTTAGGTACATAATGTATCATATGAAAAGATTATGATTCATTACAAGAAACTCAGATAGATATTTTTTGTCTATTAAAAAAGTAAAATTGAGAACCAGGTCAAACACTCAAACACTAACTTTCAAATTTGTATTTTATTAATTCAGATTATAGTACCATTGAAAACGAGGTGAGAAACTGACCTTGAAACTTTTATTTAAATTTTTGAAATTTACCACTTTTTGATTACAAGTGTGGTGTGATTTCCTCCAACAATATATATAAAAAGAAATTAGTAGATGCTATTAATAACCTTCAAGCATAACTGAATCGCATAGTTTAAATATATTGTCTCCAAGACTACCCGTTCTAAACTTATGAAAACCATTAAAAGATAGGAACAAAATATGAAAATACTTTGATATAACTAGTCGTATACAATAAATTGTTAAAAAATTGTGGGTTTTGGGACCTTTGATTTCCTATTATCATGATGGTAAGGACCCCACACATACCAATATTTCAGACTACTTTGATATATTTTCAATCAAGATTTAGCTTAAACTCTAGACGTAGTGTAACTCGATATTTAATCCGCAATATCATGGAGAAACTCTACAAAAGTGTAAATGAAGAAAATAGACGGGATTAAAAACAATAACACAGACACTACTAATGTTTGATAACTTTTCATCCGCACTATATTTACTTAATAATTTAAAAGTACACCTTAAGTAACTTACATTAAAATATAGTCGACAGTAATTCTTAAGCTTCCTACACGAAGGAGTTTATATTTTAATCACATAAAGAACAACTAGTTAATTTTTTGCTCATGAATAAAGCTTGCTACAATCGATAGACTTTACAAATCAGCTATTAAACTGTCATGTATCATATATATTTCCATTTATGTCTATGCGAAATCGATTTTACTAAGAAACGGTTATAAAAAATAAGATGGAACATTCTGTGAAACTAAATTTGCTTATCTGCAAAGTCCAAACTAAGCAAAATTATATTGGCCTTCAATAATCCTGGTTACTTTTAATTTTGCAAATTAATTGCCCCCTTAGAACTTTACACTTTTGTTTAAAATATTTTTCCGAGACTTCCCCTGAAAAAAAAGCAGCAGTCTTCTGAGACTGAACGATGGAAGCGAAAGCTTCTTATGAAACATTCTTCCCTTTTCTCGTTATCTCACTGTCTCTATTTTTCTTTATTTGTATCAATCTTAGTAATGGATATAAATATCGACCGTTCCCTCCCCCTGATATCCGAAATTACTGAGCCAAAAAATTCTGAAAAAAATAGGAAATATAGAACGTTGTCCGAAATTTACCGGAAAATTAAGGAGAAACCATTAATATTAATTTTGGGGAGCAAATTACAGAATTTAATGAAAATTTATAAACTTTTTTTTCCAAACGTATCATGTAATACATCAAATAAAAGGTCCCATTCTGAGGAACACAAATATATTTTTTTCATAGTTAAAAAGATATTAACGAAAATATACCAAAATTTACGCATTCCCCGTTATCTCCGATACTATAAAATGTAAAGTTTTGAAAAAAATAAAAGTATAGGGTCTCACCTGAAGTTAACTGGAGAAACCTCTACTTTTAATTTTGGGGGGCAAATTACAGAATTAAATGGAAAATATAAAATTAAAATTGTTTCTAATGCATCATGTTATATATCAAATGAAAGGACTCATTATGACGAAAACAAATATATTTTTTTTCATATTTTTAAAATAAGTTAATTAAAAGATATTAACAAAAATATAAAAAAATTTACCCATTCCCCCCACCCCTTAACTCCGAAACCATAAGCTGTAAAATTTTGAAATGGTATAGCCCCTCACCTGAACTTTACTGGAAAAATAAGGAGACACCCCTAATATTCATTTTGGGGGGCAAATCATAGAATGAAATGGAAAATAAAAAATTAAACTTATTTCTAACGGATCATGTCATATATCAAATCTCATTATGACGAATACAAATATATTTTTTAATTTTTTTTAAATAAATATTTTAAAATATATTAAAAAAATATATTTATAAAAATTACCCATTCCCCCTTTATTCCCCAAACTATAAGACCTAAATTTTTTGTTTAGAGGAAAAATTCGAAGAAATCCTTAATATTAATATTAGGGGTCAAATTATAGAATTAAACGGAAAATAAAAAAATGTTTTTTTAACACATCATGCAATTCATCAAATGAAAGGGCTCATTATGAGGAATACAAATATATAGTTTTCATATTTTTAAAATTAATTATTTACAAGGTATTAACATAAAGATGTAAAAAATTCTCATTTCTCGCTTTATTTCCGAAAGCATACTACCTAAAATTTTTAAAATAATTAAGGGTACTCGGGCTCACTTGAAATTTATAAAAAAAATTATTAGAAAACCACCATAGTATTTTAAGGACAAATTATAGAATTAAATGGAAAATAATAATTCAATTTTTAAACGCATCATGTAATATATCAGATAAAAGGCTCATTATGTGAATTACAAATATATCATATTTTTAAATCATTTGTTTAAAAGATATTAACAAAAATATTAAACATCGACTTAATTCCCACTTTGAAAAATATATTTTATTT
Source organism: Octodonta nipae (assembly GCA_034190945.1). NCBI lineage: Eukaryota > Metazoa > Arthropoda > Insecta > Coleoptera > Chrysomelidae > Octodonta > Octodonta nipae. Next base: position 42,993,914 of record CM067221.1, on the reverse strand, counting down.
GTATTTTTAAATAATTTGAGTAACAGATTTAATAATTTATAATTTAAAACTTGACCTATTTTGCCCTTTTCTTCCAATCTACAGAGCCTCAAAATTTAGACAGTAGATTATAAAAGGCTTCCCTGAAAGTTTATTAGTTAAATAAAACTCTAATGTCAATTTATGGGGGCCAAATTAGAAAATTAAATACATATGTATTCTTATAAAAATCAAGCGAATCCTGAAAGTGTATATATTTTATAAACTTAAAACGCTTCCTTTAAAATATATTAGGGTAAATATAAGAAAATGCACTCATTCCCTGCTTGTCTGAAACTGGAATATTAGAATCTTGAAGGTTGTACGGAACCCTTAGTATGCGAGTCCAACTCGCACTTGACCAAATTATTTTATGTTTTTAACTTGTTAAGATACTTGAAACTATGGCTATTGCCGGTAAATTACGTTTAAAAAAAATCGTATTCTATGATTTTTTACTTTAGATATAATTTTGTTGGTGTTCTCCAGACCGTATTTTAGCTTTTAACTGTATGTAGACTAGGTTTTTTGACATTTTTGAAAATTTAGGAATTTTTTACATTTGACAATTTTTGGTAGTTTTGGCATTTTGAGATTCCCGATATTTTTTAAATTTACATGTTTTACATTTTAGGTGTCTGACATTTTGTTCTTTTTGATATATTTGACTACATATTACTTATTTTGAGAGATTTCATATTTTTGGTATTTCAGACATTTTCTTAATTTTATAGAATTTACATTATGTTGGAAACAAAAGTTTGCCTCATCAATCAAAGTGCCCAAAATTCCGAATCACGAATTTATTCATTCATCAATCAACTGAATTTTTGCAAATGTGTAAACTCGTATTTATTTACTTAGGAAGAAGAGTATATATATAGACCTGGATGACCACCCCTTATCCCCAATCAGTAATTAAATATTTTATAAAAACAAAATAAAGCTTATTGTACTCAGTATATAGTAGCTTTCGATTAGTGCAAGAAATTTTAGAATCGGTGTAGTAATTTCAAAAATTGCACACTATAAACAACACACAAACCAATTTTTCCTCTTTACTATAAGTATATAGAAATAAAAATAGGGTAACTGTTAAGCGAAAGGCCCATATCCAAATTATTAAAGGATTCGATATAAAATTACGGATAATAGGCAGATCTTTACATAGCGTTAGCCAAGGGCGTACCCAGCATTTTGTTTAGAGAGGGGCAAATCAAAAACAAAATTGTTCTAAGGCGTTAGCCTCAATTAAAGACTTTTATTCTATCTCTGGATTTTAGGTGTACCGAATCCAGGAGTTTTCAAGAAGACTGGCCACAAAAACTTAAACGCTAAGGAATCCTACACCTTAATATGGGAAGTAGATAGCTACACTCCTATCATAGAATACAATTTATGGTTCAGACGTTACATTTCTAGAGGTGGTTATGGTAAATCGAAATGGACAAAGTTAACCATTCCAACAGAACATAGTTCTGGTCCAGTTTATTCAAAATCGTATACAATAAATGGTCTTCAGGAAAAAACTATTTATGAAGCGTTGTTGGTGTCAAGAAATAAATTTGGATGGTCAAAACCGTCCCAACTATTTAGATTTGCAACAGCAGGAGCAGGTATTTAACTTTTTCAGTGGTAATCTTTAAATGTTAATATGTTGAATTTAAACTACTTTCAGATATGGAAGAGGAACTAATAGCTGCGGTTCAACTTAGTATACATGAAAATATTATACCTTTAGATTTAACGTCATCAAGTAATCAAAAATGTATTTCTGTTTACCTAATTTTATTTTACGTAATATACTGGAAAATTTGAAATTATTTGTTTGATATGTTTTTATGCACATGCTTTGCAAATTCTTGAATTCATAACCACAACGATCTAGTTCAGAGAAGCTTCGGAACAAGAAGGAGGACACTAGAAAATAATTTTTATATGAAATTCCGTTGCTCTGTTGTTTGATAATATTGTATTCTTGGTGTAGCGCAAAATAAAATTGCTGAGCGCACTATGAATTAAAAATTACATATTGTAATGTTTTTATTTTCACACACACCGGTTCTGTTCAGTTCTTGGATTTATTTTAAAAACACACAGTCCAACTCACTCTAATTTATTTCCACTACTTTACACAATTTATATTCACAGAAACTTATTTACATTTTATCTTAACTATTCGATACGACCTATCAAACATCATTACCGTTCCATCTTGAGCTTTCCCATCTAAGCAAGCATCTATAATGATTTCAGCTCTTTCCGGAACATTGACATCCTCTGCTAAGATGGCTCGAAGCATTATGTCATCTTTTCCATGAAGCACCACTTCTTCGTCATTCACTCGCAGAATTACAGCTTTGAAGTTTAACTGGAATCCCTTGGAGCTCATGACATCCATTCCCATGATTACTTCGTCTTCGATGTCTGCCACTAATGCCCGATGTAGGAAGGTTGTGTTTCCTAAGGTCATTTCAACCTCTATTTCACCATGGACTTTCGCTGCTTCTCCTGTCGCTGTTCGCAGTTGCCATTTTGTTGGTTTTATCATTGTCTCTAAAACAATGTTGGGCCTTATTACTGTTTTCGTCGCACCAGTTTCCAGCAACGACTCTGGACATGTCCTACCTAACGACACTTCCGACATCTCACTAGTCTTTTTTTGGTAAGGACTTCCTCTATTATCTTTCTTACAGAGGCTTCATCGTTTCCACCATCTTCGGATTCTCCGTCAACGATTCGGACTCTGGCTTGACCTCTACGTGTATTTTTCGCAGCCTCGAATTCTAGAGCTCGAGCCAGTGCATCCACTAATTGAGTCGGTCGAGCTAGGGTCAATGCTTGTCTGGCAAAAATCCAAAAATGCTTGCACTGCTAACCTTTCTATTACATTTTCCGGTGTGGCTGGATAGGCAAAGCGAACCAAACGGGCAATATCGGTTTCAAACTCTTGTAGCGATTCGTTAGATTTCTGATGGCGATTTTTTAGTTGGGAGTGGTACACGTGGATTTAACCAGAAAATAGTGATTATGGAATCAGACATAAAAGAGATAAACCATGACATAAAAATACCGTGGATACTCTTGAAACCAAAGCATTAGATTCCATCTAAAGTCAGGCAAAAATTGAGATCAGTTCAATTCAAAACAGTGTCCAAAGTGATATTCAAAGAGTACAAAGGAAATAAGTAGAATGCAACAGGACCTACAACTTCTTTCTTCCTTTAACAAACCACTAACATTTGTTGGTAGTTCATCTTGGACTATGTACAAACGGTAATTTGAAGCTGTGGCTACAGCTAACGGACAGGACAGAATTCCAGTCGATGAACAAGGTAGCTTTGAAAAGATTATTGCAGTCCTTGATAAGCGATATGACAATCAATCTTTGAGCTGAGTATACCAGATGCCACTAAGTGGGAAAACGTATAAATCTGAAAAATGTCTACAAGATTTCGAAGCAGAGAATAGACGTTTAGTATACCTGCCCTACCCAGATATACCACAGAGAACTAAAGATCAATTGACCACACAGAGTTTTATAAATGATATCACAGATGTTGAAGTTCAAAGAAATTTAAAACTTAACAATTAAGCTTTATATAATCAAGGCTTTGGAAGTAGAGGCTATCATAAACACGTCCAAGCCGAGGGACGAGCCTTTTCCTTCAACCAGGAAGAACCAGAACCATCCCTCCAGGCAGTGTTGACCGGAATACACAACCCATTGGAACGGTCACAAAGAACTGACAACAGAGGAGCTTTTGTTACCTTTGTGGACGGATAGGACTTTCAACGTGACTGCAGAGTAAGACTACCTGAACGAACACCAACGAGGGTAGCTAACAAAACAACCTCACCAACCAGGGAAACTCCGATCAGCAGCATAAGGAAGCGAATTCTGACTAACTCTCCACCAGCCCTCAGGAAACTCCATCCGGGGATTTTGCCGAGTTAGCACCAGCCTAGTCATCAAAATCACCATCAATGGAGAGGTATTGTGAACACAAGTGTTCGTGACTTTCAAATCATTCCAGTATCATTTAAATGATAATTACAAGTTTAATTTAGTTCAAACTTATGCTCTGAATACCTTTAATGCTAGGCTTGATCATATAATGACCAGTTACATATAATTGGTTTAAAATATTATTTATGTAAATAGTTTTTGAAGGATTAGTACGTAACAAAGACAACAAGATGTTGATATTTTAATTTCTAATAATTCTAAAATTTTCATTGGAAATTAACAAATATCAAAAAACGCATTGCGAGAAGTTTATTCACATATCAGGGGATAAATTTCCAACTGAAATGCCAAGGAAAAAAGGTATAAAATAGCAGTATCTGCTCATATTTATTTAGAATAGTTAAAATTAACTATTATTTAATCTTTAATATTTTAAAATTGTGTATATTCAGTTTTAGTTCATCTTTTACAGGAAAGCATGTCGCTGAGGAGTCCATTATAGCACCTCCGAGGATACTAAGGAAGATACAGATTAGTAACAAAAATAATAAACTAAAAGAATAATTGAATAAACGTACCTACCTACCACTTTATGCTCAAATAAAAGTATACTTCACTTAATGAAAGTCCTCTTTTAAAACATCACTTCATCTGAATTGACGGTTTGTAGTGCATTAATTTGTTATTCAAGACAAAGAATTATTTTTGGCTGGTTCGGTACACCAATAAAATCCTGCATATATCCAGATAAATAACATTGAATCTGAAACAATGTTTAATCTGGACATTCCAGTCGATTCCCTATAATTTTATTTTAAGGTTATGAGATTTAACAATCAAAGTAATTCAAACCCTGGATAGGCCAATAGCAGCCTACTAATAACGTTAATCTGAATATTCCATTTGGTATCTTAAAATGTTGCCGTGCTTAGGAACAGTTATTCACAGATAAAGTCATAAACATATTTTTATTTCATACCTGGATATCCCAATAAAAACCTACTGCTATAATTGTGTACATTAAAAAACACATTACATTCCCATACAATTTTTTTATTGGAATCTATGGGAAGGCTCAACCCATACGAATACCATCTAGGCGACTACCGTTACGATAACAATAGGCAGTCGAGGGAAGGCTCAACCCATAAGAGGAAAATATCGAGTACATGCCCCTAATAGCACATGTACCTACCAATCACGTCTTAAAGACGTTCATTTTCGGTTATTCGACGTACCCAGAATGTCCGTTTCTGGTCCCGGATTTCATCAGGACGTACATGGGACGTCGAATGTTACTAATTCGTGTGACCCAAGGAAGTCTTGTTAGGACATACCTAGGAGGAGAAGTCTTTCGGGACGGCACAGCAGTTCTCAAAAGATCAATAGATCATTTTTAATTTTTTTAAATTATACTTGTTGCTTAGTTAGCCTCAAAATTTTGGTCAGGGGTCACACAGTCGACGACGATCTGAAGAACCTTGGCAAAGTATTTTCTCCAATTTAGGATACCAGTCTGAGACTGAACACGTTGCCGTTGCAAAAAGAAGTTTTTGGGTCACGTCGTTCTTGAATGAGGAATCTGCACAAAATAAAATAGAAACCATTCGTGACTGGCCGGTCCCGAGAGCCAAGTATGAACTACGAATTTTTTGGGGCTCTGTTCGTACTACAGGCGATTTTTTAAGGGATTTGCTACCATTGGGGCAACTCTGCATCGACAGACCACTGAAAAAGAGACGTTCCTTTGAAATCAGGATTGTGAAATATCAGCATACAGACGATAGAAAGCGGCATTATGTTCCAGCCCAATCCTAGCGTTTCCTACAGTCCGACAAGTTCATCTTAGACGCCGGCGCCAGCAACGCAGGTTAGGAGGGCGTCTTATCCCAGATGCAAGATGGCTAAGAATTAGTAGAGGTATTATAGCTTTAGATTCTCGAAACCGGAAAGGAATTATTGTCACCAGAAAAGAACGTCTTGCAAACATCAGGTCTGTAGACCATTACCACAAATATCTCTATGGTCATCATTGTCTAACCAAATAGCTGATTTAGACATTGAACCAATCCTTTCACTCAAAAAGAGAGGGGCATCCAGGCCGCGATAGGACAAGGTAGCTAGATATTAAGGCAACCTGAAGTCATTATGGGCCTAACAAGACTGTAAAGCCGTGGTCGTCAAATTGCGGCCCGCGGGCGTTATTTGTGCGGCCCGCGGCAAAGTAAATTGCATTAATAGTCAATTATACCTACATGTCATAATCATAAACAAAATCAATATCCGACTTTGTGTTCGAATTCGGCGACGGTTACTAACGAGTGATGAACTGACAATACGATAGTCTCCCGCACACACGCGTCGCGTCGCTCATAATATGGGTGCGCTGACCTGCGCTCCTCGCCTTGTTTTAACGCACGCACAAGACTGGACGTTTCTTCCTTCATCGAATGCGCGCGCGGTATTTATTATATGTACCTATAATGGCGGGAGTATCATCTAAATGTGCTACTTTAAGGAAGATAACTGACGAAAATAGAAGTTTTCAAGAAAAATGGGAGGAAGAATTTTGTTTTATAAGTGGATATAAGGAAGGTACTGCTATTTGTTTAATATGCCGGGAAACTGTCGTCGGAATTAAGCGATACAATTTATTTCGCCACTACACAAGTAAGCATAGTTCATTTACCGAAGCCTACCCTTTAGAAACGATTGAAAGAAAGAATAAAATAATTCATTTGAAATTGTCAATTCATCCACCTGTGCATGTATCTTTATTGTATGATCTGTGAATTCATCGTCAACAAAACCTTATGACGACAACAGTTGGGCAAAATGAGGTTATTACAAAAGCGTCATAGCAAGTGTGTAACATTCTTGCAAAACGCATGAAACCCTTTACTGATGCTGAATTGATGAAACAGTGTATGATAACTGTTTCTCAAACGTTATTTCAAAAATTTTCAAATAGTAAACAAATAATGGCACAAGTAAACAAGCTTACACTTGTCGCCGCCGTGTTGAAGATATTTCGAAAAATTTGTTATTGACAAACTGAAAAACTGCAAATACTTTAGTCTTGCTTGCGATTCCACTACGGATATAACTTCTATGTCTCAGTGCTCATTATTTTTACCATGAAGGGTCATAGAGAGGTTGTGATTTTATGGAAGTTCTAAAAGACTTTGTAGAAAAACACGGAATACCCGTAAATAAGTTGATATCAGTGTGTACCGATGGTTGTCCGTCAAAGGTGGGTGCAAATAATGGTTTGATTGATTTAATGAAGAAGGAATGGAATTTACCTAATTTATTGCCCATTCATTGCTTGCTGCATCAAGACAAAAAGACGTGATGAATACGATTGTAAGCATTATAACATTATTATATTATTTATTCGCGCGCGCGAATTTAATCATCGAAAATTCAAAGACCTTCTTGAAGAATTACAAGCTAATTATGCCGATATTATCTTACAGCCGTCAGATGGTTAAGCAAGGGAAGAGTATTAGAACGGTTCTTTTATTTGAAACACAAAAAAAATACTTTTTTTTGCAACAAAGTGGCAAAGAATACCCCCAACTACAACAAAATGACCAGTGGACACTTGCGGCTTTTTTGACCGATATCACTATGAAATTCAATAGTCTTAATTTAGACATGCAAGGACCTAACAAAATAATTGGACAAATGACAAATAAAGTTTTTGCATTTGAAGACAAACTGCCATTATATATAAATGAACTCGAAGCAGGAGATTTTTCAAATTTTCCAACTGTTGCTGCTCTGCAATCCGAAGTTTCTATTCCCGACAGTACTGTTCATCAAGACTTGATATCCTATTTGAAAGAATATCTGAGAGAAATACAAAATAGATTTGACGATGTGCGAGAGATTAAGAACTGCTTTATACTTGTGGAAAATCCTTGGCACGTTCAAAAGGAAGATATGAAATTATTTTGTCAGTTTGGATTTTCTAAAACACAGTTGATGAATGAAATCATTGAACTAAAACACGACACGCAGCTAAAAGCTAGTTTCATTGAGCACCGTAAAAAGCAGGAGTACAATGAATTTTGGAAAAATGCCCCTAGCAAGTATAAATCTTTGCAAGACTGTGCACAATTCGTTTTAACCATATTTTCTTCAACATACCTCTGTGAACCTTCATTTTCGAAAATGAGCTTCTTGAAAAATAAATACCGAAATCGTCTTTCCACTCATTTAGAAGACACAATGAGGATCGCATGTAGTCCAAAAGATGCCAATATACAAGAAATAATTTAAAAATTTCAACACCATAATTCCTAATTATAAAACATGGGTATTTTTGATTACCATGTTGAACTTTTTAATAAATCATTCCTTACTTACATATGTTTATAAATTCAATTATCTTTTTCTAATAAATATTGTTATTAATAATATATATGAGTACCTATTTTTTTTGATATCAACTCCCACACGAATGACGTCGCGCACGCTAGTGCGAAGTGAATAATGAAATGAGCTGAATACCTACATATTATGTAATAGTTATCTTCATACAGTCCAGTGGTTTAAGCGTAAAGAGGTAACACACAGACAGACAAACTTTCGCATTTATAAGATTAGTATGGACTAGTATGGATAAGTGTGCAAAGGCTCTTGAAGCGCCTTCACATACTCTGCGGCCCGGCCTGGTACTCACATTGTCATGTGTGGCCCTTGGCTAGTAAAGTGTGACGACCGCTGCTCTAAAGGTATACTTTGTAGGCGACAGAGACAAGCGGCAAGAGACAGGAGACACAAGACCGCGAAAATGTCCCTTGTCGCTTTACCTATTTGGGGAACACGACGTCAGCGACATCCAGTCGCTAGAATGTTGTCCACCGAGAAAAAGAATGTATTCCAATTTGTGAACTCAAAAATGAGAGGAGTCTATTTTATATCAGTTTTTATTATTTGGACGCTCTAATTTTGCATCTTAACTCTATTTGTACTCACACATACTTTTTTATTATGCTTATACATACCACATTGTACATATTACAACATTTTTTTAATGTGCGAAATAAACTACTATCATTATTCTTATTTGTACGTATTATAATGTTTTTTTTATTTTCACACTCTTCGGGTTCAGTTCAGTTCTCGGATTTATTTATAAACACAGTCCAACTCACTATAATTTATTTCCACTACTTTAATTTTGTATTCGCAGAACTATTTACAATTTATCTTAACTATGTGGCAGTCGAATACTGAATGAATGCTTCCTCCGCTCTCCGTATTTACATATTCCTCCTCGGAATTCTCCAGAACGTCAAAGAGTAGCCGAACAATATTTCGGATTCCTAGAAATATCGGAGGAATGCCGCTTCCTCGAATTATTATATAAGAATTTGTAATGACTATGAGTGATAAGATGTCCTTTTTGTATCAGTTTTTACTGTTTAATGTGCAATATAAACTGTTATTATTATTATTATAATGACGTCAAAACCAGTCAAATATTTTTTTAAAAATTAATTGTGAAACAAATTCATTGTACCAGATTATTTTTATCCTCTATTAATTAGTAACCACTTATCATATTCGCTTAACATTTTCCGATATTTATGATCTATTTCTGCGATTAAATTAATGAGAAGATTAACTTCTTCACAAGAAACACCAGAAGCGACACTACTGCTTAGGAAGCAGTTGCATGAAAGCTGTCTCTTGTGGTCCGCCGCGGTCGCGCGTTTCTGTCTCGAGCTTCAAATGCTCTTCATATAATTGCATAGAAAGCAGACGTCTCTTGTCGCTGTGGCCTGTATCGGTTGCGTAGCTCAAATTTCACCTGAAGAGTGGAGATTGGATTGTTAAAAAGAATTTAGGAGAGCATTGACGGCAGAGAAACCAAGTCCCAACTAACAGGGCCAAAGAAAAAGGTACCCGCTTGTCCTGACCGAAGTAATTAATGGGATTACCGGAGGTCATCTGGGCATGAATAAAACTTTGGATAAAATTCGTCAAAGGTACTAAGGGTTAAATTCAAAATTGTCAGAGCTTGGTGTCGGAAATGTGACACCTGTGCAGCCAGTAAGGGTCCGAAAGACCAGGATCAACGGCAGAATGCAACAATACAATGTGAGCTTCCCATTTTAGAGAATTGCCATCGAGAGGGGAAACAAATACATTCTGGATTACTTCACTAAATGGCCTGAAGCACGTGCATGATCATGAGGCAATCACGGCGGCGACGGTGCTGGTAGAACAGTTATTCAGTTGGTTTGGGGTCTCGTTCAAATTACATTCAGACCAAGGGCGTAACTTTGAATCCAATGTATTCCAGATCTGTATGATGTTGGGAATCAAGAAAACGAGTACCACATCTTTGCATCCACAGTCAGACTATTCAAAGGACCTTGGAACAACATCTATCCAAGATCGTTGGCAACAACCAGCGCGATTGGGATGGGCTTATTCCCCTATTTCTGTTGGTAGGGTACTATTCGGAAAAGAGCTGAAATTACCTTGGACCTTGGTCTCACCGGAAGAACTGCCCCAAGAAGTCAGCGATTATATTGACTAACTCCAATATGCTGGCAAGACACCATCTCGCCCGAGCTCACACCAGCCTGGGATAGTCCATATGAAGTGGTCAAGAGGATCAATAACGTTTCCTATTGTATTCGCCGGAATCCAAGAGCTAAGATGAAGGTTTATGTGGATCGAACCACCCCTTACCACGGAGAGAATGGTTCTGATGGCACAATCAGGATTAAAGGAGGGGCACTGTTGTAAAATTCACTTTATGCCGCCAAAAATTAAGAAACATTTTAAGTTAATCATTCTGATAAAAACATTAAGAAAGCATCAACAACGGCAGCCCCGAAAATTCGATAGATGAATGAATCCTATATAAGACAAGGACGGTGGTGGGTGGCCGTTTGGTTTGGAAGCAGCATGTAGCACTCCAGCTGATAGTATTAGTCATTGTGTTTTTGTAAATAAGTATATTTAAAAAAAAATAAGACGTTTAAAGTGAGTGTGAATATTTGTGAAATTTAACCCACGGAATCTAAGCAATATCTTTCATAATTGTACCAAAATCAGAGAAAAATGTTCTAGAAGCAGCTTTCAAGCCTAGCCCACAAATGGTGGGTTTACATAACATATGATTTTCTAAATCCCAATAAAAAAGTTCAGCCGCAGAATACATATTTGCTGTTAAACAATTTGTGTTAAATTTATATCACATTTTAAGGTAAATTAGGAACAAAATATAATCAAACAAAACAAAAATTTTATTCAAACAATAGAATAAATAAAAATATCAGTTACATTATTAAAATGTTTTATGTCAAGATATTTCGACAGTTGGTGCAACTTTTATAGTCTCTGTTTTTTCAGTTCGTTGAGTACTTAAATCTTCCTTATTAGTCTTTCCCCAATTGCACATGATTAACTTTATTATAAATTGTACCAGATTGTTTAAAATACCTGAAATAATTTTTTTATTAGGTGTATTATCATTTTCAAAACAAGCATTAAATAACAGCAATTTATTTTTTGATAAAAAAAAAGTTCTGTGCAAAACCATTTTTTGTTTTAGAGGCATCTGCAAATTCGGATTTAATTTTTTTTTAGGGAGACCGTGAATGCTTTTTATGTGGTTGAGAATTTGCGGCCGTTAAATTGACGTGACGAGATACAGTCCGCAACGCCTATATCGTGTTTAAGTTTGACATAGCCGAAGTTCTTTCAACGTTGCATTATGATGACGATAATGGTAACACAAAAATTATAGTGAAAATAAAGGGAGTGTGGACACTAGATAAGTTATGAGCTACATATACGTGTGCAGGGGCGGATTAGCCACGTGCTTCCGGTGGGATTTCATGCTTCCGGGGGATTTCATGCTTGGGGGGGGGGGCAATCCTGTACTAAATTTAACCAAACATAATTTTGAACCCTTTTTCTAAGCTCTTGGAGTTAAGAGTTACCTTGTTTTAATACTAAATTTACCAACTTTGACGCTCTCGGAAGGGGTTTATCCCCCCCTCCCGGACCCGCACATGTATATGTGTCACACAAGAAATGACTTTATGTTGATATTAGATAGGCAGATGGTGATAGATCAGTGTGTACCATTTTCTGGCCCCTACCTCTAAAGGAGCTGACTACAGTAAAGCGAAATTTGTCTTAGGGCAATTTTGTGCTGGTTACGGTATCAACTTTCGATTGGCAGAAATTAGGAAAACCCGGCAAATGTTATGTTTCCTTATAAGAAGAACTCCCATATTTCAAGACCACCTGCAGTCCTTATCTTTTGTTTTCATATGTTTGATTACATCATACGATTCAGCCAATGGACATGGCATTTCCAAAAAATTGTAGCAAAACATCTCTATTCTCCGAAACTGGATAATAAATTTTGAATATCTTAGACACGCGGTTTTTCCGCAAATTTCGCCTATTTTACACAAAAATAATATGCTTTTCTAGCGAGGAAATGAAGCATCCTAATTCATCACTATCTGACGGTCTATCTAGCTTTATAAATAATGCCGGTGTAAATGCTGTTATTTACAGAAGTAATAATCCTACTATAAGTGTAGTCAGGGGCGGATCCAGTCACGAGCTTCCTGGGGGGCGATCCTGTACTAAATTTACCTAAATATAATTTTAAACCCAGATTTCTTGGGCTACTAGATTCAAAATAGTATTTCTGAGGTTTAAACCCATAGAATTTACCTTCTTCTAAGCTCTTGGAGTTAAGATTATCTCTTTTTAATATTAAATTTACCAAATTTGAGGCTCTCGGTGGGGGGCGATCGTCCCTTTCCCCCCCCTGGATCCGCCCATGAGTGACGTTCGCAGAGATTTATGGAGTAGAACATCTGAAGTGTGCGATATATCAACATGATGTTTCGGAATTTAAAATAACTGGTCAGTGTTCACTACGATAATGTATAAAATTTGTATGTGTAGACATAGTAATGACTTTTCTCCAAAGTTGATGGAATTTTTCTAAATATTTAACAGTTTATGAATTTTTATAACAGTTTACATATGACTAAAATGTATAAAAAAACATTCATTCTGTGGCATCTCTCGGAACCTATGCCACTTGAGAAAGGTTAATATTTCACGCTCCAAATGTAATATCTCTCTGTGCATAAAAAAACTTAATTAAATAAACTTTTTATGATCGTTTGTGCCTTATCGTGTCTTAATACCCGTTATATATAATAATTTTCTTAATTCTATATTTCTACCTTTTTTCTGATATCATCTTGTCGAGATTTTCAAACTTTGTTTTACTAGTCTAGGTCTGAAATTTTCATTCTCTTACCTTATCTATACCTATCTCATTCTTACAGATTTCTAGAACGTCCTGTTATTGTAAATTAGTCTATTTCTCATCACACATTTCCCTTCTTTTTTTGTTTCTATATATAAAAATTATTTTACTTTATTTAAACATGAACAAGCTTACAGAAATGTACAGTTATCCTGGCTTTAATGCTAGCAGTGTCTACAAATCCATTTTTGGTTATTAAGTATAGAATATCTAACCTGAGAATTATCCAACATAGAAAAAATGTACATTAATCATTACCTGAGCAAACAAAAACTCCACCAACTATTGAACAAAGTCTTGCAAGAAACATCCCGAGGTGATCTCTCTCTTGTTTAACCATAACTCTAAGAGCGGACACATCATACTTAAAAAACAATCCTGGTATGCCATGACTACCTTTGTCATGATCTATAGGTCGACCGAGAGCTTTCACACTATACTGATAGGTACTCATTGTGGTCAAAAATGTATCGACTTCTGTTGGAACCACCTCAATAAAATAATTGTACAAACTCCGACCTATAACAAATTAAATATATTAAAATCTTATATCTAAAATGATAACTCTAAAAGTATATAAAAAATAGACCTAACAGATGAACCTTAGGCTAGACCTCTGGTGCGAGTAATCGCACGCCTTTAGAATATGTATCTGCTAACATACAAGAACCTGTTTTTAATCCGTGTTTCTAAGAAATTACCAAACCTCCAGAGTATATTGTATAATATATTTTAGTAGTGAAACTATACCTTACCAAAATTGCTTATGATTTCATCACCTTCCAGAGGATGAACTATGCCTGGACTAGGATCTCCAAAGCTGAACTTATTTATTCGATGAGAAAAATTATAATCTCGTTCTGACATAAATGCATTAATATGTACATGACCTCGAGGTAAATTTAAACTCTTTCCTGCAGTTATATGAAAATTTCCAGCAACTTTATTCAGAATCAGGGTCCCATATATTCGGCAAGCATCAAAAGGTTTATTAGGATTATCTACCCTTGGAGGGAGCTCTCCAAATTGAGTAGAAAAGCTGCTTCTCCAAAGCAAATCCTAAAAGAATAATATTCATGGTAGCCTGACTATATAAATATTATCAGTTATTTGTTAGATTGGAACAATCCTTATGCTTCATGAAATACAAATTTGAAAATAGATATTTCTTGAAAGAAATTAAAACGTTCACTTATAAAACCTCCCCAAAGTTTATATAAATTTCAATAAATAATACCAAATTTAGTCTAGATCACATTATGTAAAAATAGAAATGAAATATTTGTCTGGATTTGTTAATCTGTTAAATATATATGTGGGGTTACTTGGTTTATGACTAACACACATTCCTAAAGTTTTTCATCAAATAGTTTTGTTAAACATATATTACAATTTTAGTTTAAAAAAAAAACACAAATTTATATATAGAAAACATTTGAACGTTTTTAAAATATATACTTAAATTGTTTGCTTCTAATCTGTAACAAAAACCCAATATGGGTAATAACTCAAAATCCATGTGTCATAACAATAACTAGTAGTTTTTAACTTTACCATCTAAGTCAGTTCATAGGTATATTGAAAGGAAAAAGATTGTTATAACTTAGTTTATTAACAAAATGCTAGTTTGTTATTTTTCTACAAATACTTTTGATTGGATGCAAATAATTTTTCAAAAACACAATCCTTATATTATGTAACTGTTCTCTATGGAAATAATGACAAAATTACAAAACTTGACGCGTAATTTTGTACAATTTTGTCTATAACATGAACATAAACAGGAACTGACTGATAACAGACCGACTGATTGAAAGACGGGCGGAATTACACAATCAAGTTTTTAAGCCCATTAACTAAAACATAAAAGATGCCATTATTTAATTGAAAACGTAAAATTTTGCCAACCTCAAAAAACTAACGCCTAGACTTTATTCATTACATAGCAACAACACGCTTTGGGGTACCTTCTACGTGTGAAGTGAGAACGTCATAAAGAAGAATATGCACTTGCTCTTTATTCCGAGTGGGGCTATTATGAGACATCCTAAAGTGAATATAGACAACTAAAATCAATATAAACAACCTTCATTAATTATATCCTGAAACTACCATTTACCGACTTCTCAGAAGACCTTTGAAATCTCTAATCCACGCTGATTGGAAATTAAACATATACAGGGTGTTTCTAAAATAGGGTTCCAAACTTCTGTTGTGTATAGAGCTCATTAAAATAAGCCAAAAAGTCCCTATTAACATGTGCTCTAAAACGCACCCTTAGGAACTATTAGGAAGTTATATGCCCTTAAAAGGGCTCAAACAAAACTGTATTTTTTTTTGTTATTGACAAAACCGTCGAAAATAAATGTATGGGTCTTACGTTAAGTAACATGTGCTACTCCGTTTTTCGACACGTAAATCATAAGCGTCCTATTTAGGTTGGCGAAGAGGGTTCTCGCCCTGTTTTTTTTTATTTCGATTTTTTTACAATTTACTCTACAGATTTACAGTTTACGTAAAAAATATTTTCGAGTAAAGTGAGTTTGAAAATTACTCTGCTCTTTAAGTTATTACGCCAAAAATTACAAAAATCTGTTTACCATGGCAAATAAAAGACTGACGTTGCCACAAGGCTTAACAATTTAAGTTATTGATAAACTGTCAATTAAGCTTTGCAGTGTTTAATTAGTAAAAGTGGGGATTGGAAAAAAAACAGTTTTGTTTGGGTACTTTTTAAGGGCATATAGCTTCATAAGGGTACGTTTTAGGGCACATGTTAATAGGAACTTTTTGGCTTATTTTAATGAGTTCTATACACAGCAGAAGTTTGGAGCCCTAAATTAGAAACACCCTGTATATTCCGGTTCACTTTCACGTACCCTTATTTTCATAACATACTCCTTGGTGGTGTCGCCAGCCTTACTTATTTTCTGTACTATTACTCATATATTTTCTATTTTCTTTTGTTAATAACATGTAACGCAACTTTGATTTCTTTAGATGTGTGAAGTCGGAGCGGGCCAGCAAGTGAGAAATAGAGAAGTTAATTTTCGAATTGTTTATAAGATTAGAAAATGTGTTAAACACTTAGATAATATTTGAACTTTATACGACTGTTCCACGATTACGGGAAACTATCAATTATTGTATACAAATTTTTATAGAGTAACTTTATTAAATTATTTGAAAAAAATGATAAGATTATTGTATTTCTCGAAAGGAGGAGTTGGAGAAAAAAAATTTGCGTGTTTAGGGGACACAGAGAAGTCCCGAAATTGGAGGGGGGAGCAGGGAATTCATCTCCATTTTAACCTCATAAAAGTTACTTTCCTCCACCTGTTGGATGAATAATTCCTTTTTGTTGTTTTAAACCATAGGTTTCCAAAATGGTCGAAGTGGACCCTTGGGGGTCCACGATAATTATTCGGGTTTCGATAATAAGGAACAAAAATGTTGGATTTGCGTAACAACGTAGGTAGACTACTAAAAAAATTAATAGAGCAAAAAGAAATTCTTTCAATTTGACATTTTTCGGTGAAAACCTTGCATTATAAAACTCTATAATTTTAACTTTCAGATTTTTTCAGTAAATTTTAGAGCTACTCTTCTTAAATATTGATAATTTGCTGTCAATTCATCAAGTACATCCGTCCTATTATTATGATTATTTTTTTAATTGTTGATTTGCATTTTAGAGTTGACTGTTAATGTTTTGTCGATTGATGATTGTTCCATTATCAATGTTTATTTTTAATCATATTAAGTATATAATCATAAGTATTGGTTTAATAAATAGGACACACGAAAATGTGTTATTTTTGTTATTTTTATCACTCACAATTTAGGGTAAGACTTATTTTAATAAATAGGACACATGAAAATGTGTTATTTTTATCACTCACAATTTAGGGTTGGGACTCGATCATGACAATTTTTAGTTTTGGGAATACAGTAGAAATGTAGCAGCAGTAAAATTTTGAAATAGGTCTTCGCAAAAAAGTTTTGTAACCTCTGTTTTAAACTTACTGACTTTGTAGTTGACACGGCCCGTTTCTTGTCGAAAAGACTACAAACGGCCGAGAGGATAATGTTTATTTTTTAATTCATAACATTGTTGTTTAATTTTATTAAGCAACCTTATTAATTAGTTTAATATCAAGGAAGTAGCCAGCAGAGGGACGGGGGAGGGGGTCAATTCTTTCGAAAGGACCCCTAGTATATGGCTTTTTGGATCCCAGTCGATTTGGCACTTTGTTTTTGATAGATATTTGACCTTCTGATAAAAAGTTCACATAGGCACAACGCCCTAGAAGCATCCTAGAGTAACTGGTGTAAGATGTTAAGTCCATTAATTATTTGTACAATTTTTTTCATAAAACTATTTTTTATTCCATCCATTTTTTATATACTGGACATACTTGATGTGACTCTTTTATGTGTGTCAGCAGCATGTAGCACACCATCTGACAGCATTATAGTCGCATTGTGTGTTGTAAATGTTTAGTTAAATTCTGTTAGTTTTATACTATATATGTACCTTGACTGCATGGTATTCTTCCCTCAAATATGAGTTAAAATGTCGTTTACTGTCAAAATGTATCTGCTGGTTTGAGCTTAATTCAAACCATGTGTCTTCCTCTTCTAATGAGCCAAATCTAAATGTATTTTGGTTTGTCGAGTCTAAAATGTCAGCCCCTAAAACTGAAATAAAGCATAAATATAAAATGTATTATTGTTTAACATTCATATGCATTATGTACATTTGTCTGATAGGTACTTACAATGACAGGGCATTGCAACTGTTATGTCCACATTTATTTTCAATTTTTCATCAAAATTAGTATCAGGAGTAAATTTAAATACAAATTTGCTGTCCAAAAAATAATTTACTTCTAAATAGACCAACCACGTAATTAATAAAAAACTTATTATAGAAACTGTAAAAAATACATTATAATAAAATAATATTTTTTAAAATTTGTATACATACAAGTACCACCAATAGAGGAGGTTTCTTTAAAAGGCTCTTCAATTTTTGGGAAGATATCAAGTTGTTTGACTTTGCTCAGTTTTGAACCTCTATGTCTCAACATTTTAAATAATATAAAGAATCGCAGAAATAATTACTACGAAAGCTGTAGTTAATAAATCATTTTAGTGATGTTTTGTAGAATGAAAACATAAAAATTACAACATAACCTCCTCAAGATGAAGTGACATGGAACCATAGAAAAATGTCCTAACGTCATGGACAGAAAACAAGGGAGATCTTCATGCCTAGAGTTGGATCGTGCCTAGAGTTACAATCATTTGATACCCTTTTATTCCTTTTCTAAGTTGGGTGGTGTCACGTGGCGGTTGGTTTAAGAAATATAGTTGTCCGTAAAAAGTTGTTTAATATCAATGAGTATACCTGTTAATTAAATTCATAAGAATTTAAGCATTAAAATACTGAAATAATAGCATAGTGTTTATTTACAGCTGTAGTACGATAAAATCGCATTGTTGTAGCTGTAAGTCTATCTTAATTAACGCTCACCAATTCGAATTGATAATAGACCAATCAATAGAGCAAAAATCAACTGATAATGTGTAAAAAATACTATCAGGATACCGACTGTGCCATCACATTAACAACGATTCCTAGCGATATTTTGCTATGTTTTCCACTCGCAAGTATGGTTTTTTACTTTGTTACAAACAATTGAAGCAAGAAAATTACGTTCTTTTTCTTAGCATGTTTATAAAATCAAAAATAATAAACTAATCTCAATGGTGTCAACAGGTCAATTGTAAAGTATAAAAATACCAATGAAATGAGCCCAGGCTCGATCCGATTGGGTCTTTAGTAACAGAGAAAAATAAAAAATACTGAAAAATGTAGGATTTTTTTTTTAAAAAAACCGTATCTTCGTCACTTTAGAAGCTGTAGAACTGGGCTTGAAGGAACTGATAGTAATTTACATCTATTTTATATATGCCAAAACCAGGCGCTACCGGTTTATTAGTTTTTCAACAATTGTGATATAAAGTTTTCTGTTCACTATTTTTGCATTATGCCCCCATGCGTCATAGATAATCAAATTTCAATTTTGAAAAAAGTTGTCGAAAGTAGAGGTGACATTCTACAAAGCCTCTATTCTCATTTTTCACTAAATGTCTGTGAAATATCTGAAAAATGTTAGCAAACATGACGAAAAAAGGGCGAGCTTATGAATGTATCCAAGGAGTGGGGGAAACACGGTTGTTGAGGGGGAAGCGTATAGTAATGTATAGTAGAGGCACATACATAGATCGTTTTAATATTTAAAATCCTCACAAGTAAGAATTTTTTTAATGACCGCTCTCCTTCGATGTTCCGTAAACCCAAAATCCACAGATTAAAGCAAAAACGTTTCCGAGAAACTATTTACATATAAATATATTAATAAACAAACAGTTCTCATTTCATATAATAAAATCGAACAAATCACTCTGTATAGAAGTTTTTTTAACGATTAAATTCTTTCACCATCTGTCAGAGTGAGAGTTACTATCGATAATAATTATTGTTAGCAGTTCCCCTCAAGAACCGTGTTCCCCCCACTACTCGAACACACTCATATGCTCACCAAATTTTGGTCATTTTTGCTAACATTTTTCGTATATTTCACAGACATTTAATGAAAAATGAAAATAGAGGCGTTGTAGAATGATACCTCTACTTTCAACATCTCTATTCTGAATTGATATTTGACGATCCATGTCGCATGGAGACACACTGCAAGAATACTGGACTAAAAACTTCAGATCGCAATTATTCAAAAACTAATAAACTGATAGTGCCTGGTTTAGTAACGCATAAGGTAGATATCAATTACTATCAGTTACCACAAGCCCAGTTCTACAACTTCGATAGTGACGGAGTTATAATAATATAAAGAAAACCGCTAAATTTTCCAGTATTTTTTATTTTTCTCTGTTACTAAAGATCTTATCGGATCGATCCTGGGCTCATTTCATTGGTATTTCCATGCTTTACAATTCACCTCTTGACACCATTGAGATTAGTTTATTATTTTTCATTTTATAAACATGCAACGAAAAAAAAACGCAATTTTCTTGTTTCAATTGTTTATAATAAAGTAAAAAACCATAGTTGCGAGTGGAAAAGGTAGCAAAATATCACTAGATATCATTCTTAATGTGATGGCACAGGCAATATCCTGATAGTATTTTTTGTACGAAAAAATCTCTATTGATTGGTCTATAAGAGATGTGTGGCATCACGTGCCGGTTTCTAATTTTACAATTTTCGTAAGTTCGCCTCAAAATGTCATTTTAAATATTTTATGAAATGTCTGTCGAATGTTTGTTGAAAAAAGGGTCGAGTTCAAATGACTACTTCCCGAACAAATGTGTTTCTCTGTTTCTAGTTTTGATTTGAAATATTATATGAAATATTTTTCCAATATTCGCACGTTTCCGACAAAATATTATTTTAAATATTTTATGAAATGTTTCTATAATATTTCATGATACAATGCAAGAAAATTCAAAACATTTCATATTTGAAATGTATTGTTCAATCCAATCAATAATCAAATCATGGGTAACTGCTCCTCTATGAAACATTTTTTGGACCATAAGTTTCCAGTTACAGTAACACCTTGAAACTATGCCTAACATTTGGTTATAATAAATAATAATATAAATAACTGCTTTATTAAATCCTGTTTGGATATCTTGGCACAACCCTTTATTACATTTTTTGTAGGGTGAATTTTTATACGAATCACCCAACAGCATAAAATAAAAACTAAATTAAATTTTAAATATTTTTCTATATCAAAAATTATTCCTGCTTCGTTCATACCTGTTTTCAACATCTGACATAACGCTTTTGACTTCTCCAAATTCCCTACTATGGTTGATATAGAATATTGTATTCTAATATAAAGATGAATAATTATTAAAAGAATAATAACAATTTAATTGTATAAAGTATCTATTTATTTAAACATTTCAGAAAATGCAGATAATATTATTACATATGTTTAATATTACATTAAATTATACACATTTAAAAACATTCGATCATACATAGTTATACATACATATTCTTCATTCGAGCCAATCGCTGTCCTCACTATCCTCATGATTATCATCATACACATCATTGTATTTCTTAAAAAGAATTGTTCTAATTAAAAAAAAAATTGTGAAGAAGAAAAAAAAGTTATTTTAAATTGGACGTTTTTAGCACGATATTGCACTTATGTGTATTTAAGTGAAATAATCGCCTCAATTAATAAATTTTTTAATAATTAATAATTTTTAAAAATTAATATATTTTTTAGATATTATCTAAAAAATATTATAAAAGAGAACTCTTGTAAAAGTCACTTCAGGAAGATATGACGACTTGAGGACAACTGCTAGCTTTGTAATATTTATTTAAAAATTAATTAATGTAGGCTCTAAGTCTAGGATAATATTCTAGGAAGTACTACAAGTAAGAGAGAGATATAATCTCCAGAATTTAAGAGCAGGGTAAAGCGTATGCGTAAGTCAGTAAGTCATGGTCGCAACAATAGTTGTAGGGATTTATGAACGGAGCACGCGATGCTTCTATGAGTAGAAATAAAAAAAGAGAAGTTATAGTATTATAGGAAATAATAAATATTACTGTAATTATTCTTACACCTTCTGAATGTAATATTCTCTCAAAATCTTCTTTATACATTGCTTTCAGTATAACAAATTTTCCATAACAGTCAGAATATTTTATTTTAGATTTTCTTGGGAATAATACCACATCAGAGTTCAAACTTGTGTATATTTTAAAACCAAACGTTTCAAAATCCTGTCGGATTTCGTTTTCAATGGATATAAATTTATAAAGTAAAATTGAAATATATGACAATTATTTTGACAAAATAATTCGAGACAAGACTTTGGAAAACTAATAAACTCAAATAAATTCTCCAAAAATGATTTACTGTACATAATCTATGACATTAATGCTTTTTGCTCCATTCTTTATTGATAAAATGTTATACATGTTAATTAAAATTGTTATACTGATAGTTCACTTTAAGTTTATAACTATTAAAACTTTACTGTTAATAGTAAATTAGTAAATTACATTAAAAATATTGTATTCACGTTATAAACAAATATAAAATGCACGAAAAAATTGACTGGCGTTGACGCATGCGCATAATTTTTTTTCAATTATGTAAAGGCCTATTAATGACTATTATTGACAGGAGTATTTGTTTTATTTTCACAATATGTACACAATTGATGTTAAAGTTGTAACTTAAATGGCATCAGGTAATCTAAACAAAATTAGAAATATGATTCATTTCGGTATTTTGACGGAATACAAAAGGCATACTATAATGTTTACTCAAACCCTATAGATAGAGTAATGAAAATAATGAATGTTAACTCCCCTGATACTGAAATTAATTTTGAACTATTACACAGTATTTTATTTTCATGACCTCCCATGAAGACTCTCTTGTGTTTTTGTTGTCATCTCAACAGCCCCGAATCTTTAATTTTTTTTAGGTGGGGCAAAACTGAAAAATGCCGCCCCCGCCCACTTATATTTATTTTTGCTGAAATATAGATGTTGTTGAAATTCGTTCCGAAGGGGATTCGAACCTACGCCTGGTCAAGCTCGAGCGATTCGAAGTCGGATGCCTTAATTTCTCGACTATACACCAATTAATTTTATTTTTATATTATGAACGTCATACAATTTTTTTAATAGACGAGCTGATCAGTCTTTTAGGATTGAGAAAATGTATTCATTTACTTTGAATCTCAACCAATTCCTAATCGTTAATATTAATTATTTTAATGATTTAAATATATTATAAAATTATAAAAATTAATTTAAGAAGGAAAACATGTCTTTAATTATAAAAATATAATATATCATATTTATATAATCCGTGGGCAAAGTCCAGTACCTATATGATGAGTTGTCCATTCATTGTAAAGTGTGAATTTTGCCGCCCCCTAAACTTGCCACCCGGGGCATAGGCCCCGGCTTACCTCCCACCCCCCTAGATCCGGCTCTGCCTCTCAATAAAAATGCTGAGGATATGCTCTTGAACTCAACTGAGTACTCTGGAACAAACATAGTATCATCATACTCACAAAAAAAAGAATTTATTAACCAATATAAAATGCATTAAAATTTACGGAGCCGAAACAGATAACCAGAAGATAAATTAGACAGAAGCTAAGGACAATAGAAATGGAGTATGTGAGAATCACAATCAAAGACAGAATTAGGAACGAAGTAGTAAGAGACAAGATGCAAAACGGCGTAAGTGGTACGGGCACATGCGGCATATATAAAAGCCTAAAGATAACCGAAGAAAATAGTTGACTGGAATCAAAATCAAAGAAGAAAAACGGGAAGACCCAGGGGATGTTGGCGAACAGAGGTTGATGAAACCATGAGAAGAAGAAATTTGAGAGAAGAGAACTGAGCAAACCGTACAGTGTGAAAATTGGGATGCAGATAATTATTTGAAGCTTGTTTAAAAACATGTTTAACATCAGAGAAATAATTTATATTAGGTCCAATACTGTCACGGTGTTACTATGGAAGATAATATTTGAAATTTATTAAATGTCAAACATGTCTAATTTCAAAAATTGAAATCTAAACATATTGACAAGGAAATAATTTTATTGTAGTACGTACTATACCATTTGCAAGTACCAAATATTTGTTAATAATTTTATAGACTCCTGAAATACTGAAAGAAAAAATGGACGACAATCTTAGGTCTCCAAGCAGTCAGATGCTGATGGATACTGATGTTGAAATGTTAGTTGGAGTTACTAAACAAATTGCAGCCACAAGTGCAGTACCAAAACGAGTTAGATCGAGTGCAACTTTTCTGGCCTTGCAAGAATCCATGAAAGAGAAAATGGTGAGTGTTACAAACTATTGATAAGACGATAAACCTGATCATAAATTACAAATTTTCCAAACTATAATTGGGGTTGTTCCCGATAATAATTTGTTCGCATTTATATAAGTAAGTTAATGTAGAACTAGTTCGATTAAAAATATCTGTAACCCCAATGAAATGTTTTGATGTAAGACTCGGAATTAAATAATGCATTGCATAAAAATGATTGTGAACTTCTATTACAAGAAGTTGCTAGCCTTAATATCTTGAAGTATTATGATTATTTATGGGGGTGTTTTCCTGTACATTTCCGAATACAGTGAAGCAATTAATCTGAAATTATCTGCATAAACACAAGATTACGATTTGGTTATATCGATCCACTGCCGTCCACATGGTCTGCCGGCACTTTGTCTTCCTTCTCTTGGTCTTCATTCTAACCTTTTAGTGCATTTTAGTTCACGTGCTCTTTGAATTACATCTGTGAGTTTGCTCTGTTATCTATTTCCAAATATTTCTCTTATGGTCGGTTAGTTTAATGACCAACGTAATTCGTTCGTAAACCGTTTGTAGTGTAGTTCAATTGTGTGCAAGCCTCAGTTGAGGAAGCGCAACTGATGTTGTTCTCTTTTAGAAAAAGTGTATTGTCTTGCATTTAGTGGTTTGTAAAATCTCTTAAAAGTAGTACCAGAATTGCTTTGATAGGTTTTACCCAACCTAGTTGCGTCTAAATTCTTTTCTAGGAATTACAGGTGAACAGCGTTATGCACAGTACTACCCCTTATTTGGAGTCTCTGTGAGCTAGTTTTCCCTGAAACTCCTAAATGTCGATATTTTTTTCGCGTTAAATATTAAATGTATATAGTCTGGCAAACCTTTATCAATAAAAAAATATCCTCTTGGAAAAACGGTGCTATTTTATCTTGATTTTTATTAAAAGGGTCCATTACTGTTAAGGTATCGTTATTTCTTGAATTAGAGAAATATGCCCCTTGAACGTGCAATATACTTATAATTGCTAGGAGGGACATACATCATTAGCTGAATAAGGTCCTTGTTTATATCTTGGGAGAATGATTGAAACTAACTTTAAAAAATATCTGTAAAATAAACAAAGTAATTACAGATTTTTATTATAAGCTCCATATGTCCAGTCTTTTCTTCATTAGTTCTTATTGAGGAAATATCTTCAAAGTTTTTTCTATAGATTAAATAAAGAGAAGGTAGCTAGGTATTTCACCACATTTCAAATTCCATTTCTTTTTAGGTTAGGTTTTAACGATTTACCTTTTACACAATAATAACCTTTTACAAAATTATTTGAACACCTTCTTGCTATTTTTAATTTGAATTTGTTTTAATAACATTTGAGAATACACTGAAAACTGGCTGTTTTTATTGTTGTTGCATGAACAACATACTACAACCATGGGCTGATCCAAGGGGGGGGGATGGGCGCAATAGCCCCCTCCCAGAGCCACAAAGTTAATAAATTTACTATTAAAACGAGGTAATTTTAACTACAAGAGCCTAGACGAGGCTCATTTCTATGGGTTTAAACCTCAGAACAAGTATATTTAATGTAATAGCCCAAAAAATCTGTGTTTAAAATTATATATAGGTAAATTTAGTACAGGAACGCCCCCCCTGAAGCATGAAATCGCCCCCCCCCTGAAGCATGAAATCCCCCCGGAAGCTCGTGTCTCGATCCGCCCCTGAGTCCACAGCCCAATGCAACATAGGAAAATAATGAACCAAAACTAATCCCCCCCAATCAAAAATATGTAAATAAAATACGTACCTAATTATCGCTAATAATAACAAGTGTAAATAAATAGCATAACGGGCGAAGTTTGTCATTAACTAACTAATATGTGAGTGATTCAAATGAGCTTATCCTTTTAGTATTACATCATTTATAACAACAACTTTATCTGCTTAGTAGTACCTAGTTATTTCACCACTAACTGGAAACAGACATTGTGGGGGATGTTCAAAGTTCAAGCCTGCTGGGGCAGAGGCTAACCAAAGCACTTACTCCGAGTCAAACATGTAGCAACCTTATGTACTTGGGTAATATGACTTAGGTCAGGTTAGGATAAAAGTTAATCAGAATATGTAGTTTTGACTCAGTTGTTTTATGTAGTGGATGAAACCAGAAAACCTTACTGAACTTCCAAATAAAATTAAATACTTCTGGAATAAATATCGTTAGATACAAATATGTTTGACTGATAACTGATATTTTGATCTTATATGTATCAATTAAAAGAACAATATTAAATTAGATTAGAACTTTCTGGAATTTAGATCCAATTGTATTCCGTATTTCTTTTTACTGTTTAATGATTATTTACATTACCACGTAAATTGTAGGTACTAGAAAACTGGTAACATATAATAACATAATCTTGTGATTTTTTAATTTCCATCTTGGTATTATGTATATGTCTACTTAATCAAGTAGTCAAATGTGACTGTTAGACTATTAATTTTGATGAAAATGAAAAAAGAATGATCGAATTGTGAACCTCCTCCTTTTTGAAGTCGGTTAACACAGTTAATTTCTTTTTAGCAAAAAATGAAGGAACAAAGAGCCGCACGTTACCAAGAATTACAAATGCCACATAGACATATATGCGATCTCATAGCAATACATTTGGGATTGGAAGCCAACGAAGTTATGGAGGGAGTAATCGACGAACAAGGACAAGTAGAATTGTTAGAAGATTTTCTCAATAAAAGCAAGACAAAATGCTTGCTTTTCTACTACCAAGAGGGACCCCCATATCCTTTAGGTAAAGAGAAAGTCACAAATGCATTAATTTCGATTCATTCTATTTATACGAGAATACAACCCACGGTAAAAATTTTCTTCGAATATTTTTAATTTCTGAGAGGTTTCTGTGGTTTCTATGAACTGTGCTAGGTTACGGGAGAGAACCGTGTGTAAATTTGTGAAATTCTCTCCTAAATATAAAATAAATGATCACACCACAAAGATGACTTCTTTATTATTAAAACGACGTTGAGCTCTGATAGTAAGGATTAGGTGTTACAGTACATAGCACTGTGTTCATTTATTTATTACACACAAAAGGTTCTACAATATTTCTGATAAAAAGATTAATTTGAAAAATTATTTAATAATTCAATTTATGTAAATGTAATATTTGTTTTATCGTTATAGAATCTGGAAGATTAAATGTAGTTATTAAAGGTAATATAAAGAGATTATACGTGACAAATGGAGCTACGCATAGAATGTTTGACAAAGCAATAGCTGTTTATAAATACAACGACGTAGCCTTGGAATTCAAGAATATAATTGATGAAATATCTTTTATATCGTTCAACATGCAAACAGGAACAGCCAATCCTGCCGAGGTGTTTTATGACCTTCTGAACGACATGGTGAAAATACCGATGAGTTACTTGAAGGAATGGGGAGACCTTCCAAAAACAAGAAGTGGTCAAATGCAAAAGTTAAACTTTGAAGGAGATTTTGAAGCTTTCATTTCGTTTTTAGAAAGTAAGATTTTATCATAATTTAAATATTTAAGAGATTTTGGTCTTCCATTTTTTGGCTTCTGCCTCAAAAGTGTGTTATTGTTGAGGTGAAATTTGCTAAAGAACCACGTGGTTAACATAAGAAAAACTAGTTTTCTATTTACCGATGAACGTTGAAACGCGGCAAGTCCATAGACAACCTTCCTTTGCATTAGTTGGTCTGCACTATAAGTAACTTCTTTAGGAAGGTTCTCCCAGCAGAGTTACTTTCTGGAGATGTCCTTCAAAGAGACGACTGCCTAGTTAATGTAAGTCTAACTGTCTTCTTTCACCAATATCTCGTCAATTTTCTTTCGTTCATGGGCTGTACTTGCAGGTGTGGCAACAACGGATATTGTAGCTGAAGACACTGATTAATTTATAGGTGTATATTCAATACATTTAGTTCATGCATATAGTTTCAACGTTAGTTGTTCTCTGGGTCAGCATTGAGCCTTCTAGGCCTCATTGTGCTCCTCCAGGATATCCTAACTATTTCTCTATTAGACTGATTCCATGTGTATAATTTGTTAATCCTTGCCTTAATTAACTCGCCTCATGTAAATGACGAATTTCTATTTGACTAGAGAATAAAGGCTTCAATTTACCAAGAACAGAGGTGGGATTTTTTTTACTTGAAACGCCAATTGATAATCTGTTCTCTAACTACTCGGGTGCATCTAGATACCCTAGAAGTTTCAGTGACTAAATTATTCCTTGTGAGTCTAATCCAGACTCTTGAAAATTGAGTGATATTCTTCTGAGCTGCTTTGGAGTAGTTCTAGAGCAGGAAGACAGTAACATCAGAAGTGTGATATTTGCTGTGTTGTGAGTTGAACCTTCTTTTATACATAGAAACTGATAGGTTTCACAAGAAAGAATTGAATGCGAACCCCGTACTTGATCGTCAGTAAGGTTGATTTTGAGTTCTATTATTTTAATTTCATTTTTACTGAACTACATTTTGATTTCATTGAGTTTCAGTTTCAATATCAACTAAACATTTTTTGTAGTATTATCTCATCAATATCGGATTTCAACTATTATTATTATTCTATTGTTAAATATTCCATTAGCATTATTCATATTCCTGTCCTGTAATTTTAATAAAATTTTAATAACCATTTGTCATCTTTGAAATTAGATTTTGTTGATATTCTTCAATAAATGTTGTGCGATTGTTTTTTTCTAGTCATTCTACCTCTATTGATGTAATTATATTTTCAGTATTCACTGTCTGGACTAATTTTCCTTATCATTCTGTAAACTTCTTGGCATTGTTTATTTCTAATCCTCTACACTTTTATTATCCCACAGTGTAAGAGTTTCGAATAATACCACTTTTAACTTTAATTACTTTAATCAGTTCAGATTTAACTTGAATTTGCAATTCAGTCATTAACTCGTATTTTCTCTAGCCTTCTGATTAGCGTTATGATTGTTTTAGATAAAACCGAAATATCCTAGCAACAACTATGTTTAAATAATAGCTCTAGACAATACTAAACAAAGCTAGTCAAAACTAGTTTTAACGAATTCCCTTAGGCTATTCTAGATTAAACTTCCCAAAACTAGAATTAACAAATATAATCCGTTATTATTTTTACGCAAATTTTATTTAATACGAGTTTACAAGTTCACCAATACTTTTTCTAATTATTTTATTAAAATGTAGCATTGTACATAATTTAGTACATATAACAAACTTATTAGTTGCTAACACTTTTTTAATGTCTTGAGTTGCTTGTGTGGTTGCCTGTTCCACCGTTACATGGCGTTGACTGTGTCTTAGCTTTCCATGAACCGACTCTATTTCAGACGAGTAAAACACTTTGAAAAACGCATTTACTAACTAAAAGTAAGTTTGTTGAATGGTTTTAATACCCCATAATAAATTAAACATAATCTTATTGTCGCTGCATGTTAACTAGATCTACCTGTCAGCGGTATTCATATCTGAATGTAGTATTGGTTTAGAAACAAGAACTAATTGTTTCTTATTCTTCTTACGCTGACGGGTTACCACACACTGATAAAAAAATATATATCATGTCAATCGTTAGATCTGCGAAAATTCTATTCGCTCTGAGCGAAGTCATGGTAGGGGAAATAAAATCGACCGACGCGTTCGTAGTGGTCACTTTGAGCATTACGGGAGGCTATTATTACTGAAATTGTAAGCAAGTACACGTGAAAGTATTAATTTTGTTCTAATTTTAATAAAATAAAAAAAATGAGACACCAAAGTTGTTGTGTTGTGAATTGCAAGAATACCAGCAGAAAAAGTAGGTGCAAATTTTATAAATTTCCGACTGCTAAATGGAAAATAAATCAACGGAATCAGTGGATAGCTGCAGTTAAAAGGCTAAAGTAAGTAGTACCATAACCTTAATTTTATCAATAACAATAATTTGAAGCATTGCAAACCTTTGCAAAATTTTTAACTTTTGTAAAAGTTAATCATTTTTTAGGAATTCTGTAAGCAAAATAATCTAATATATAAATCCTTGAATTCAAAAAAAATAAACAGACAAACACATATTTGAAAATGAAAGAAATGTATGAAAAATAAAAAAATTTAAATAATTAAAACGTACGGATAAATTGTTTCATTTGCTAATTGTGCAGTTTTTATTAATTTTGTTTACTATTTATTATAATATTCAAGAAATTGATTAATGTCTGCAAGATTTCACAATCATATTTTTAAAATATTCTCCTTTGGAATATTTTGTTTTTGCAAATTGACGTGCACTCGGCTTGCCCCACTGCTGCTCATGACTTATTTTTGAAGCGCTCTCTTCATTGTTAATAAAATAAATTAAAGCCGCGATGTGTTTGCACTTTTTACTCTGATTATACACACAATTACAGTGTACATCTGTCACATGGCGTACCGAATTTATCTAAAATAAAATAATAGAAAAACCTGTTAATAACAATACTCTAACATTATTTAGAACGACAAAATAAATAATCAAATTTTTAATTACGTTCAATGAAGTAATATATGGTGTACTGTGGACCGAGGCTTGTCGATTAATACGAGATTTTATTAAGAAGCTGTCATTATTCCGTCTATATTCCTCGACGTCTCTTACATGCTCTGCAAGAGCAAGATTTTTACCCTTGGTGACTGTTGCTGGTTGAAATTTTATTTGATGAGTGTTCGACTGAAATCCGGTTTTTATTATAATATCCATGGCTTCTTTGTTGCTACAAAAAAAATTACATTATTTCAACAGATATTTATTTAACTACTTATTTTTTATTTTAATTTTTTCCTTTGCATTCTTTTTTGACTTTAATTTGAATTTCAAGCAACTTAACCTAATATTTACTGCGTTCTTATTTATTTTTTATCATTATACTTACTTGTTGTTGATTCGTTTAATTGACATACGTATAAAAACATGCTTTGATAGCCTCCCATAGTTCATATTTTGTTTGGCGCTGCAGTCACACTCATAGCGAATAGAGTATTCTATTTTTAACAATTCTACACCTGCATTTCCAGTGGCAATGTGCGCTGCTTCAATAATATCGAAAATATCTTCAACCGGTTACCAGTAAGGTAGAACCCACACATCAACTTAAAACTAAATATATTATTGCTGAAACATTGCAAGATTCTTAAACAATAAAGTGACGGAGCTTCCATTAAACGTGGGCTGCTCTGCAGTAGAAGATTGAGTTTTTACTGAAATTTGGTTTTTATGGTAACCTATGTATAATTATCGACGCAAATTCAAATAAACTAGTGGTCGCCCAGTGGTCGAAATTCGACCCTATTTCATGAAATCGTAAAAGGTATATTTTTATAAGAAACAGAGTTGTGGAGAAATCGGAGAAGTAGATGTAATGACCAAAATTGTTCACTCATATTGACAAATCTATTGAAATAAAAAGAAAATAAAAATGTAATCAAATATCGGTAATGGAAACATTTTTGACAATTGAATAACCTCCCAAAGTTTTGAGTGTAACCGCTCCTGGCAAAATATTCGAATAATTATTGGAAGATTGTTCTTTGCAACCTAAGTTTTCGTCATTTACGGTTTCAATCAAGTTCAGGAATATTAAAGAAAAGAGAGGACCAACAACCCTAGGAGAACTTAAATATTTAATACATTCTCTATTGTCCGCTGTCTGACAATTTTTTACACAACACCTTCGGGAAGGTTGTGATAATAATATATTAATCAAATAATTAAATTAAAAACAGAATATTTAATATGAAAGTTACTGCAACGCGTCCGAAAAATCAATACTGATCTACTAGATTGACTATTTTACCATTAAACAATAACAACGCTTGCATGCCACTTCCAGAAGTACATGCTCTAGAAATATAACAGCATCTAACGATCGCTCCCTCCATATATAATTACTCAATGTTTTGAGTTTTGGCAGTCTGGTGGCAGCGGCATTCTCAGTTGTTTGGCGTTGACAGTATGTACGTAAATAATGAATTTTTATTATATTTTAACGAACCAATATTATCAATTAATATTAGCATTCTGCACTGGAGGTCGTAAGTAGCTACCTACTAAACAAATCAAAAATGAAGAAAATCAGTTGAGAGACAGAGGAGAAAATGGTACCTAATCGTTTTGTCTTTGCCTATTTATATATAGATAACTATACATATCCTAATAAATTTATGTATAATATAATATCTTTTTAGGAACTAAAGTTGATTTAAGCGGAATAGTAACCTTTGTTTTCGATAAGAATTTGTGTCTCAGTATCAACACGGAGGAGAAGAAAACAAAAGCTTTCTTCAACAAAGCTATTACACAGCAAGCAGAAATTACTGTTCGGATATGGAATAAATTAATGGAAAGAGTAAGTGTCTACCTTAATTTTATTACGAAAAATTTGTACCAAAAGGTTTTTCAAATGTTATTATTACTCGATTAGTAAAATAAATTCCCGGAGACAGTGAGGGCAAAGACCAATCATAAATTGAGAGATTGTTTTACTTTTGATGAACAACCAAGCCCGTAGCCAACGGGGGGGTCTGGGGTTGGAACCCCCCCCCACCGAAATTTTGGAATTTTTGGTTTAGTTTTTCATAGAATAAATTTTATATTTATACAATTTTATATATCCTGGAAATACATGAACAAAAATATACATTTTTGAAATGTATATCAGCCCATCACAAATCAAAAAAATTATCCAACCCCCTCCGAAAACCCACCACGAAAAAATTTCCTGGCTAGGGCCTTGTGAACAATCCATATATTCCCTTAACTTTTCAGTAACCTTGACTATAAACCTCGAGAAAACCTGTGTCCGGATAGAATGTTGAGTTTTGGAAACAATACTAATCAGAGGTTGCCAGGTTGAGAAGTTATGTTTTCTAGCCTTTTAATTTGAATTCTTCCCCCAGTAGAAGGATATAATAAAGCACAAAAGGAAGGAAGAATTAGAAACTACTTTGAGAAACCGGACGTCGGTTTCACTTGTTGTTTGTAGTTAGTCGATGCCAGTATATTGTAAAAAGTTTTTATATATTCATATTCAGCATCTAGGATTTTCACATAACCAAAACACAATTCGGTTGCTGTCTATGAGAAGAGTTCCTGACTGGGGATCACTAAAGCCTCGCTGGAGCTAGTGTCCGACATAACTGCATACCCCCGTAGCAGGATGCTGAAGAGGTGAGCCTCACTCGTCCAAAACGCTTTAGCTCAAAAATCAGAACGAGATTAACAACTTACCAATCTGCATGGACAGCGTGGTAAGACAAGCCTCAAAACCTCAAATAAGCAGGATCACAAAACGTACCAACTTTTGTCTCAGTGGATAAACTGCCATAAACCGATGATTCTGGAGAGGCATAAACTTGCCTACCTCTAACCACATACGACTATACCTGCTCAACACTATCAAACCTAGCACGAAATGTAGAGTTAGAACAAGAGCTAGCAAGAATCATGTGCACTATTATATTAGTGAGTGAATTTTAAGTGGGTAACATAAAAATAATAACAATTAAATCAGGGAACCTCTAATATAACGAAGGAAACCCAACAGGAAGAACTGCATAAAAAATGGACCACTAAATTCATTGCAATTTTCGGTACAACATATCGAGTCGCCAGTTTAACACGGTCACAGTCGCAAAGATACTCCATACAAAACACGACAACGACTGAACACGTTCAGCACATTTTCTTTTCCAAGCATTCGTTGAACTCCGAGAAAGTTTGTTATGAAAAATACTATAAAGAGTTTTATTTTTATCTTGTTTGAATCACGATTCTAATGGTGGATATGTATAATTGTTTATTTATATTATTTGTCATGGTTCCGGAAAAAGTCATAATGAATGTTTGCGTCCTCTATGCGTTCCTACAAAATGAATCCAATTTGAATGCAAGCTTTGTGGTTTGTTCACTGTAAACCCCTGAAGATTTACGACATATATATTTTCCCGGCACATTCACCAAAATAGAAAACGACAGCTCATGGTTGTAAGTAACAAGCTAAAAATGAAAAATATTTTGAATTCAAAACCACTTCAATAAATAGTTTATAAAAATACATTGAGGCTAAAGGGTACAGCTAGAAAAACATTGTGGAATACCAGTACCTACTAGACAAAATATTGCGAAAATACCGAGAACAACCAGAAAAAATATTGTAACGGTATTTGTGAAGTTACCAAAAACAGCCAGCAAAAACATTATGAAGGCACTGGGAACAGCTGGACAAGTCGGGCAGCCGTAGATACTAAATCAAAATCATCGTGCTAAATATCGGAACGGCAGAACAATGTCTGCCAGGACAGCTAGCCATTAATTAGAATTGTCAGAATCTATCGGTAAATATCGTTAGTTAAGTATTTAGGTATTGATTGTAACCATTTTGCATAGTTCTTCAGATCTCGTTAGGCAGAGGGTCTACATTTCGAAAAGTCAGGAAAAAGGTGAAGCAAGATCAAGGTGGTTTGGAACAATCTGAGATATCGAGCAGGCACATGGAAAGTCGGAGAAAATTTGAGTCCCAACATTTGTAAACTGAGGGACATATTTCATGCGCTAGCCTGGCACGTAACCTGGATAATCGAAGCATTTTTGTCTTGGTTGGTGATGATCTACAAAATGTCACCGTCTTTGGTCAAATTTAAAAATCACTTTAATTTTTTTATTAGAAAAACAAAAGCATTTGGTCTAAAAAATTTCAAGAAATGCAATAAAATTTAAAGCATAATTTTCAAAAATATATAATATAATAAAATAAAGTTGGACAAGAAAATTCGAAAAAATCGAAAGGGAAAAGTCAGGGAATTTTTTGGACATTAGTAGTGGACACGATATAATCTAACCTTTTGCGGTGAAAGCATAGTAGGTACCTAGTGTCGATGCTCTAATTTAACCGTATACTTTTCAAAATAAAAGCCCACTAAAACTTTATTGTTATGAGAACTGCGTGTTCTGCTTTATTTCTG
The DNA here is from genome assembly GCA_034190945.1 of Octodonta nipae. Lineage (NCBI taxonomy): Eukaryota > Metazoa > Arthropoda > Insecta > Coleoptera > Chrysomelidae > Octodonta > Octodonta nipae. The sequence continues at coordinate 42,958,656 of CM067221.1, read as the reverse complement.
ATTGATCAAATGTAAACCCTATTTAGTCTAGATGTCGAAAATTGCATTTTAGTTTAAAGTGGTTGACTTATTTTAAGTGCTTGGTGCAGTATAGACAACTCAGAAGAGAGGATGAATTCGTTGGGCCTATTGCAGAAATACAGTATTGGAGGGCACAACTAGCAAGATTTAATAGCATTGTAGAATTCATAGAAACCGATGATTGCAAAATCCTAATAGACTTCATGGAATTTATTAACAATCGAGATAACATCAAGGTAATACCTAACGCTATTAAATTTGAATTAAACAATTTATTATTTAACAGATTTGGAATAAACAAGTCAATGACATATATGATACAAGAAATGAATGTGCTGACAACATGAAATACTTATATTCAATGGAAAAATATTTTCACCCACTGTATAGGCTGGATCCACCCGATTTACCTGTACATCTACCATCAATTCTACAAGCTATCAGGATGGCATTCACAACTTCTAGATACTACAACAATACTGCAAATATATCTGCTTTGTTGGTTAAAATTTCTAATCAATTAATCATTAGATGTCGAAATTTTTTGAACTGCGGTTCTACTAAAACTGTTTGGAATCAATTAAAAAAACATGTTTTGGAGAAAATTCAGGTGAGTCTTCAAATTTACAACTGCCATATTTAACAATACACCAGAAATGTTCCCGCATTTATCGTGAACTGATGTAGGACGATTATGGGAAGGGATTTAAAGAAAAAAAACTGTATTTTTTCAGTCCTGTATGGACCGAACCCCAATTTTTAAAATCAGGCATGATGTCGAAAATGCGCGTATACGAATCAGGAAATGTCCACATAGTTTACTCTATTGCAAGTCACAGTTAGAAATTATTGTCAATATTGTCAATGGCAAAGATGGTTTTACCTAGACTCCGAAACGTTTAGAAATGTACCATAATTTCGTGTATTGTGTTATTGCACAAAAAGGGCTTAAACATAGACAAAATATGTCACAACCATCCTCCAGGAAACAACTGGATACTTCATCAATGGTCATATTACCCCGTTTTAATTCTTATTGTATACTCCTTTACTTAAAAATGTTCTTTAAAATAATATGTAAGTAGGGTAGCCACTAGGACTTCTGGGCGGTACATACTAGTATCTAACTTCACTAGGACCTAATCAGTTCTAGAACGTCTTAATCTTTCTGAACTATATTGAAAAGGCAAAACGGAGAGAGAAAAAGTAGGTCTGTATATCTAAAAATATTCCATTAAACCTCGCATACAACAAAATTATTCACTTCCAGAGACTCCAATACTATTCATTTAAACACCAAACTTCAAACAACATGTCAGATTTTATTATTTTGTTGTATTTAATAAAATGAGGTTACTTTAATTAAATGAAACCAATTACTTCGTTTTCTATAACTAGCGTTTTATTCACCATTTAATTTACTAATTTCAGTGTATACAATTCAAATATTTAGAAACCAATGAAAAACAAATCAAACTGAAAACGTAAAACTCAAGATAAAGTACGCGTAGGTACCTAATACTTTGATTCAAATAATTTTGATGAAGCTATTTTATTATGTTTTTGTAGTATTTTTTCATTGATTTAAAATTTAAAATGGCACCAAAATTTACGTTACGTAAATGGTGAATAAAGTGTTTCTGCCAGAAGACAAAGAAATTAGTTTCATTAAGTGGTCGGTTACACATTCCCCAATTATGGGCTGTTAAATTTAATAAATAATTATTGTTTTTGCAATGATTTCTCAAAGTTTTCCGAAAAGGAAAAATGTATTGGATTTTTTAGGCTAAGTTCATTATTTCTCGATTATGTAGAATCTACGAAGGAATTGAGATGATCAGATGATTGAGAACTATTGGAGTGCAAACAATTCGTTTTCAAAGAGCTGATATAGTAAAAATGGTAAAAAATTCAATCCCGAAATTTTGCAGCTAAAATTTGCCCCCCACACTCAAGCCTACTCAGACTCATGTTAAATTCGCTACTGGCAGGCTCAAGCCTACTCACTCTGCTGGAAAGTCGCTTACTGGTTTCGTTCGCTGATCATGATTGACTATCATAAAGTAATGGCTACCCCAATCAATGTTAGGAAATTAGTTTTGTTTTAGCTCGTATAATTTTTGACACCAGACAAATAATAATAATTTCACTTTATTCATATTTTAATGCAATTGCAGATTTGCCTTGACCTTTATTTAAAGTATTATCAATGCTTCAAACGCACAAAGAAGGAAATGGACGAAACTGGAGAAAAACCGTTTGATTGTTCTGAAATGCTTATCTTCGGAAAATTCGAAACATTTAAAAAACGTCTTGAAGACATTGTTTATGTTCTAAACACAACTGTTAAGTATTCGATTCTTCAAAAGAGCACTATTGAAGGTATTGATGTATATGCTAAAAAATTTATAGAATTTTTCAAAAAAATATCATCTCAAAAGTATGATGCTCTCAATCATCGTCTACCATATTTTGATAAAGATTTTAAAGAATTTCAACAAAATGTTACTGAAACCGAGTGGGAACTGGAAGAATTCGTTGGCACTTCACTAGAGAAAATGAGAGATGTTGATAATGTTTTAAGGCTAATGAAACGGTAAGAAATTTTTTAGTTACACCTTTAGATCTTCTTATCGATTTGTTTTAGATTTGAAAAGCTCAATTTAGATTGTCTGCATTTAGAAGAAAGATATTTAGAAGCAATGTTAATGTTCCAAAAAGAAATTGAAACCCTAAGAGATCGCTATAATGAAGAGAGACAGACCCCCTTGGTTCCGAGAAATATACCACCTGTTAGTGGTCGAATCATGTGGATTCGACATTTTTATAGTCGAATTGAAGAACCTATGAATGTATTCAGAACTAAAGTTAGAGTAAGTACATAGATCAATCAATATCATAGGAATTTTTAAATATAAATATCCATTTTGGTAGCTGAATTAAAACATCAATTTTTATACCATTTAATTGTCGCACACTAACAAAATAAGATAACTCAAAAGAAACGAGATACAAACAGCTATTTAGTCGGACTTACCTACAAATCCAAATCAAATTAAGAAACTATTCATGATAAAAATTGTTTTAGGGATTCAGTGATTGATTAATGAATCTTACACACTGACTACATAACTGCTTAAGGGTTGGTAGTTCTAGCCCTGACATATTATACATCAACACCAAGTACTTGAATAACTCTATAACAACCTGAGTTATTATTCTTCCATTAACAGAAGACATATTTTTACTAACTCAGCATAGTTTTTTTTCTCGGGACAAGAGTAAAGGGGTTGGGCTATATATTTGCTGATGTTAATTTCGTATATTTCTTCGGTTAAAGAAATCTCTAGACGTGCTCAATAGATAGTCAGTGTCCTTAGTGGACCTCTGAAATCCCCATGAGGAGAGTCATATCAATTCATCGTCATCAATTTAAAAAGAACGAGTTACATCGAATGCCCCAGTTTGACCCCTCTTTTAGATTACATCCAGGGAGTAAACTTGTTCTTATTCTATTTTGGTATCTACAAAACTAGATAGAAATTTACGTCCGTACGTTCTGGAGCTACTTAGTTCTAAATGTTTATGTAGGATCATATTAAAAGTGGCTTTGAGATCCAAGGACATCAAATGGTTCCGTACAAACTTGCAAATTTCTTATAATAGAGAACTTATAATATAACCTATTGAAATATATTCAATAGTAACTTCTGAGATCATTGCAATTAGGCAATATTCTAACTAAATGATCTTTAAAATAACTCTCTTTAACAACTTCCAAACTTTATTATTTGCCGTAATTGTCATAGTACCTACTGTTCTGTGAAGTGCATGCTACCAATTACTGTGAAAAAGCTAGAACAACGGAGGCTTAACAATAGGGTCCCTTGGGAAAGGCATCGATGTTTCACAGACAATTTGACGTTCTTTTCGTCGTTTATAAGAATAATGTAAAAAAGTGCATGTATTTAAATTAGAAGTTAATACATTTGCAAAACCCATTACTTACCATATTTTCAATTATTCCAGGGGTTGTTGAAACAGTTATCAACAACACTGAGAGCCTAGGAATCTTATATAATATGGTATACAGATATCTAAAATAGTAATTCTTAAGACAGCTATGTGCAAAAAAAATCATTTATTATTAATACACTTTTTTATATTTCTCACATTAGGTGAGCATTCCTCGAAAGAGGCCATACACAAAGGAAATGTGATTCTGTAAATAGGATCCCATTTACACACCATACACCTTTTTTAGTTAAAAAAAAACAAGGATAAATTGTGTTAAGGAAACGAATGGACAGAAAGTTTCCTGTTGTAGAAAAGAGAGGAGATATTCCCAACATAATAATATTTAAGTCTAAATCTGGAATAATAAACCCATTAAAAAAAATCGAAAAATTGAAATCGACGAACTCAATCTTTCCACCAAGAAAGTTCTTCAAGAAAATAATCTAAACATTTTTGCATGAAAACGGCTTTTATTGATCATAGCGCAATTATTTCAGAAATTATTGATTAATTATTTTTTAAGGTGTTAAGTCATTATATGAGCAAACACAAACTGTTCTGATAATAAAAAATTCAAAAAAGAAAAATACAATTATAAAAAATGGTCTCACTGGAAACAATTGCCCCACAAAATTTATTACCAAAGAGTTAAACAGACTTGAACAGAGAACAAACATTCCGAATCAACTCAGAACTTCTCTTATTAACACTGCTACTCAGGACAACCATATTACTGTTACAACTATACCATATATACAGGGTCTGTCAGAAAGATTGAAAACAGTGGTCAACATTACAAACAAGAAATACACGGAAATCACTAATATCGAAAACAAAACCAACCAACAAAACTCAGAACTCAAAAAACTGCATGTACAAGATTCCTTGTGAATGTAATAAATTTTATATTGGAGAAACATCGAGACTATTAAACGTACGAATAAATAAACACAAGAATTACATAACGAAACGAAAATTTGAAAAATCGAAAATTTGTGAACATGCATGGGACCTAGGCCATAAAATACAATTTGCCAATTCAACAATACTTCACAATGAACAACATAACACAAAACGAAAAATAAAAGAATCTGCCTTAATTCTCTTGAATGAAGGCTATTGTATCGCTTCTACTTCTGTAGAATTTAATCGTATCTGGTTACCGACAATTAAGGAAGAAATTATTAATAGACATCTCTTTTTGAACAACCCAGTATCGGGATAGTTCATAAGGTTTTTCCTAGGTTTTCCCTTATGAAGTTAATGAGATTACTGCAACAGCAGAATTCTTTCATCACATTTTTGGCGAATGCGCTATCTTATAACAAAGTCGTACCTAGGAACGCCACTTATAAACTCTAAAGACAACTCTTTCAAATTCTTCCAACTTGAAAGCTGTTTATTTATAATACGTCTTTAGAATTTTTTGTGCTACCTGTATATCTAAAAACAACAAATTTTTCTTATGTCAACTTAAATTAACTATCAATTTGCAATTTACATTTTCAATACATATTTTAAAGCCATTGACAACGAAGTCAGAATCGACTTTGAAACGTTTGGTTTTTCTTTCAATATACTGCTTTTTATTTCGATTGTGGTGTTATTGCCCAAGAAAACATAAAAATAATCAAGTATATGCCACAAATAATTGCCGAAGAACATTTTAATTTTATTTGATTCCATCTACAATTTATTTAGAACACATAACATTTAGAACACCGTAACCTATTTCCATCAGTGGACGTCAGTTGTTTTAAACAGCGCAAAGTAGTCAAAATACAATATTTATTTTGAATGAAGGAAAATTGATCACCACAAATGTGTGTTAAAGATCAGCACGTATTCCATATTGTTCTAGTATAGAACGTATTCGGTAGAAGGTTGTCAAAATGAAATGGGTGAGTTGACGGGGCTTTGACTAATATAGGTAAAATAGCCTGGCTGTTGCCCCACGGTTAATTTACTATAATATTTTCGATTAGAAAAAAAAAACAAAGTGCATCCTTCAAACTTGAAAGAATTGTTGTTTACACTCGCTAAAACGTAATTGTGTAGCCATGTCAAATTTTGCGGTGCTATAATAAAATTGGTGAGATCGTACAGCTTCGAAAAAGAATGTGTAGAAAAAAACTAAACCTCAGTTTTATATTGAAATAAAATTCATTAAACAACTTGAATAAAATCACTAATTGGGTCACCTGGAGACATCTGAAATTCGATTTTTGGAAACTTGAACTGGTTTATTAAATTCCCATGTGTTGTGACTTTACTGCGAGGTGTTTTTTACTCGGTATCTGCCCTTCCACATTCTCGGACGTTAATTTTGTTTGTTAGTTGTTACCTTTTTTCGTCGAATTTTGTTAGTGTTTTTGTTGAGATTGACTGTATGTGTCATGTTTGGTTGCTGTTGTGTGTGATTTCTGATAGGAACAATTTCGTCTATTCTGTAGTATACATCATTTAACAAGTATTAATTATTTAAAAGCTGGTTTACGAAATCACAGGCTATTATTTTCAAATAATTATAAATTGTAGGTTAGTAGGTATATAATAGATGAAATTGCTTTGATCAAGGAATAGTACGAAAATAACATACATACAAAAGTAAAACAAATAAATTTAAAATCATATTTTTTATTACAATACTTCTCTTTTCCTGTCCATGTGCAGGCAATCTGCTTGCACTGAATAGTTAAGAACTGTTTGGTTGTGGTTCGTATGCATTTATCGTCATGTTGGTTCAATAGCCTTGAATAAATACCAAATAACAAAATGAGAATGAGTAGAATAACAACGGGGTTTCTGGAGCGGAAGTGGCTTAGGGCTGCGCATCTAGTGTTTTGGGTGTGGTGTGCCCCCGTAGGGTTCCTCTGGGGGCTCCGTTGGGGGCCCCCGTGTTGTGTGTATGTCGGTGGAGGGCCCCCGTGTAACGTTATGTGAGTATAGGTTATGTGTGATTGGTGTGGGGGCCGAGGGGGGCCCCCGTGTAAGGTTATGTGTTTATAGGTGTGCTTCCTCTGGGGGCTCCGCTGGGGGCCCCCGTGTTGTGTGTATGTCGGTGTCGGGGGCCCCCGTGTAACGTTATGTGAGTATAGGTTATGTGTCGTTGGTGTGGGGGCTGATGTATGGTGTAAGGTTATGTGTTTATAGGTGTGCTTCCGTGGGGGGCTCCGCTGTGGTCCCTGTGTTGTGTGTATGTCGGTGGAGGGCCCCCGTGTAAGGTTATGTGAGTATAGGTTATGTATCGTTGGTGTGGGGGCTGATGTATGGTGTAAGGTTATGTGTTTATAGGTGTGCTTCCGTGGGGGTCTCCGCTGGGGCCCCGTGTAAGGTTATGTGTCATTGGTGTGGGGGTATGGTGTAAGGTTATGTGTTTATAGGTTATGTTGTCTTTGGGTGTGTTTCCGTGGGGGCTCCGCTGTGGCCCCCGGTGTCATTGGTGTGGGGGCTGATGTTTGGTGTCCTATGTGTGTATAGGTTATGTGTTTATAGGTTATGGGTGTGCTTTCGTGGGGGCCCCCGGTGTGTGTTGGTGGTGTCTGGATGGTGTGTAATAGTGAGGTTATGTGTGTTGTCTTGCGGGTGTCGTTCTTTAGGGGGGACCTGATGGCTGTTATGGGGGCTGGTGTGTTTGATGAAAAGTGAGGTTATGTAAAGGGGGCTGAAATGATGATGATATGGTTGACGTTGTGTTTTGTGTGGTGACAGGTTGTAACGTCGTGTGTTCTGTGGTTCGTGTCCGTGTGAGACTGTGATAGGTGAAGAGTGTTTTTGTGGGAAAATGCGTTCAAGAAAATAAAAGATGTTTATGGAATATATATTTTTAAATAACTAAGTATATCTTTTCTACAGATACAGCATTGTTTAACCTTAAATGAACAATCGGTACAACAAACAGTATGCTTGCATGGTAAAAAAACTATACTAAGATCTTTTTTAAGACAGATTCTGCAGTGTGGTGTTTGAGAGTTTTGTTCATCACTTTCTTCACGTAATAGGATGCATGTACTGAACATCTTAGAATGTCTTTCCTGAATGTCATCTGTAGGTAGTATGTCCTTTAGTTCGATACCACAATTGAAACAAATAATTAGGTCCCCATGCCCAGTATAAAAAAACCCAGCTTTTGCTAATTCATGAGGTCTTTGAACTAATGCTTTTGGCCAGGTGTTGTATGTTTCTAATCTGCTTTCAAATGTACACTTATTATTGTATACAGGTAATTTTGATATGGTGTCGTCAATATGAAGGAAAGGACACAATGGACTCCATCGTAAGTGATCTATAAGAGGATCGTCATTAGGCATCCATTTATGTCCCTCAGTTTTGCAAAAGGGACATATAACTACATCGTCTCTTCCAGAGTAAATGAACCCTGCTGCAGCCAAACTTGTATTCGGAAAAGAACTTGGCCATTTTTCAAATGTTGCCAGTCTCATTTCAAAAGATTCAAAAATATTATATGTTTGTTCTTCCATTATTGTTAACTCTTAGAACTTAGAAAGTGAAGTGAAGGAAAATGTTTAGAATTTGAATTTAAATGTCTTTTACGATTTTTTGTAAATGGAATGAAAATCTGTTTATAAAAATATATAATTTTATTAAATAATTGAATATATATAACATTATAAACTAACCTAACCTAACCTAACCTAATAAAAAATTAAATAAGTGGGCTGTTTGCAGGTGAGCTCCGCCGTTTCTGTTTTTGAACCTGTAACAACAAAAAATATATAAGGTTTTCTGGAGAGCAATAAATAAAAGGAAAAATAAAAGAAACAATAATATACCTTAAATTAAATATTTTTATGAATCCTTATTGATAAGGAACAAAAACAGAAACTCATATTGCAGTTATGGCAGTACTGACTGCCATAATATTGGCGTTGCTGCCACTGTATGGGGGACCGTGATTTAGGAGTCTTTTCACTGTAACAATATATATATATATTAATTAATAAATAAGAGAAAACAAGTTTGTATATTTACCTTTCACTCGGTTGTCCCCCTGTGGGTGCAATGGGTGAATCAGGCATTGTTTCTGGACACGTTATATTACTATAAAAATAAAAGAAAATATTTAAGATCATGAAGCAAGAATTAAATTTTATAAATTTACCTTGTACTGGAATCCATCTTGTGAATTTTTATGGATTCTTCACAGAAACAAAAGTGCAGATCGCACCCATTTTGACAGTCCTGACTGCCTATAGGGGAGCTCACCTTTAATCCACTGTAATAAACAAAGATATATTTGAACATATACATAACGAGAGAAATGCTTTGTAAAAACTTACATTTCGTCCACGAAAGAGATATATGGATTTATTAACAAATCCATTTTTATGAACTCATTCGGTGGAGTTTTCGTTGCCTCTCTTTCGAATCGAAGAGAGGGACTATCATTTAATCCACTGTAACAAAATAAAAAGAGATTTGAGAATTACTCAAAAAGAGAAAATTGTTTGAAAAACTTACTTTTCGTCGAAATACCTCTCAATATACATGGGAGGAGTTAATCTATTTGTTAAAAGCTGCAGTTGGGTATATTCACTCCTGTCCCATGGTTTTTCTTTAGCTGCCTTCTCTCGATTTTGCATCATTGTAATTTCTTCTTCAATTTCTTCAAAAAAACTTTCACTGAACATTTTGACACTTCTTGCAACAATTTACACGAAACTAAACTTTTTATTGTTAATATATTTCTTATATATCCTGCGACATTTCCGTTTTTAAAATTTATCTACCATAATCTTCTATAAACATTCATTGTACTCCTAATCGCAGTTAAGTGGTAAAAATTATATTTCCTAAGGAAAATCATGTTGATATTAGAAAACCCAATAAATTTACTGTTTAAAAATTATATAAATAATAAAAACCTCAGAAAATAGATTGATTAAAAATTGCCGTAAAAATGTATATGTTATCTTAGTAAACCGGAACTGAACAACCGCAAAAAGATCGCAAACACTCACGTCATGGTTTTTATCAATTTCCGGTAAAATATCATTATTTACAATTTAATTAAAAAAAGCGGAAATTAACGACCACATCCCAACCACAAAAAGTTATGTTATATCTTTATCAGTTTCCGATGAAATTCCAATGTTTATATCATATCTTAGTAAGGCGGAACTAAACAACCACAAGTTTGTTGAAAACAATTAGCTCATTGTTTTATCAGTTTCCGGTGAAATACCATTATTTATATTTTATCTTAGTAAAGCGGATTTGAATGTTTACATGTTAGCCGCAAACTTGATGTAAGTTTATTTTAGAAATCAGGAATTTAAAGACCACAAACATTTATGTTCCCAATTTATGTGTTTTAAATGTGGTATTAGTGGTGGTGATAATCGTATAAATAAGGAAATTCAACCGCGTTTTTTTATTCAGAGTTCAAATTACTTTGGTTGTATCAACTTATACAAAGTTTTTGGTACAATTCTTCGACAGTCTTTGACGAAATATTTTCTAATTTCTCAATACATTGAGTGCTGATAAAAAGTAAGTTTTTTGTTTTTGTTTGTATTACATTTTTTGATTATTTCAAATTATATTTTTAGTAAACATGAATTTACAAGCTATAAATGTTTGTGCAGTTGCGGAACGCAAGCCCCTGATCAAACTGAAAGACCTGCCAGAGGGGCAAAAATTTAAAATATTGGCAGCAAGGGTAGTGAATGGCAAATACGGAGAGGCAATTCTATTAGATTTAGAAGAAAATAGCTGTTTTTTGCCACAACGAGTGACAGCAGCCTTTAAGCCCCAACTTAAACACTGTATTCCAGGGAAATACGCAGTAGTTTTCCGAGGACTTGAGGAAGCAACTGGAAAATACCAATCAATTACAAAGTTCGAAATAACCGAAATTTAGAGGATTCAAAGCTACTCCAAAATGCAGGTTAGTACTGACATTAAATCTATTTTTCATAAGGCTTTTGGGTTATTACAAAATTCAAATGATGAAATGAAGAATACATGGTTAAAACATATTAATAGCCAAATTCGTCTTCATAATAGGACAATAAAGAAAAGTAAATGTGATCTTGGGCTTTCAAATAAATTGCAAAGTGATTTATGTTATTTAAAAAATTTGCGAACTCAAATTAAAACTTTATTAAATCCAATTGTTAATGGTGATAGAAAACGTAGTACAAGGGTTCAGTGGGAAGATGTAGAGTCAGCTTTCATGGGTAGAATTAGGACTGGGGTAATTATAAATTTAAAACATAAAGATATTATTCAATTCTTAGACGATGCATTTTATCTTATCAAATCACGTATTTCAAATATTTTGAAATCTTATCCAACAGTTAAAGTAAACACTAAATTTTGCGGTGAATTCATAAAAACTTCACAGGGCGAGGAAATATGTGAGTTTAAATATTTTAACACAAAAAATGTTCTAGTAGATCATGGAACAGTACTTCATAGTTGGTTTCTGGAATTTGTTAAGGATAAAATTTTATCAAAATTACAAGAATTTTCTGAAAAAGATAGCGGATTTTCACTGAGTAGGATTGTAAATTTAGAAGTGAACATAAACAAATTTTATTTTAGTAATAATGCAGGGTCTTCTTATATTAGATTACCGGAGGAAATTTCTAGAAAACATGCATGTGTCAATGTGAAAAATTATAATGATAATGCCTGTTTTGCATGGGCTGTAATGTCAGCTTTATTTCCAGTTGAAAACAATTCTGACAGACTATCATCTTATCCAAATTATAAAGACATTTTAAATTTTGATGGTATTGAATTCCCTATAACTTTGGATCAAATTTCTAAATTTGAAAAATTAAATAATATTTCAATTAATGTTTTTGTTTTAAGTTTAGAGGAAATCAGAAATAGTTTGCAATATGTTACTGTACCAGCCCGACTTTGTAAAAATAAGTTAGAAAAACACATAAACCTATTAATGGTTCAAAATAAATATTTTAGAAAAATTAATGACTATGATGCAATTCCTGTAGACAATGATACCTCAGAAATATCTTTTCATTTTTGTTGGATTAAAAATTTATCTCGATTAGTATCAACTCAATTAAATAAACATAAAGAGACAAAATTCATTTGCGATATTTGTTTAAATTATTTTTCTAGTAAAGATCAATTGGTAAATCATACTGAGTATTGCTCTGTAATAAATAAATGTAAAGTGTCTTTTCCAAAAGAAAATTATGTTGAATTTAATAATTATAAAAGCAAACAAAAATTACCATTTGTTTTATACGCTGATTTTGAATCAATTCTTGTTCCCTATAAAGACAATGAAGCTTTAAATAAAAAAACCAATAAGTATCAAAACCATATTCCTTTCAGTGCAGGGTATTATTTGAAATGTTCATACGATGATAGTTTGTCCTATTTTAAGTCATACAGGGGAAAAGATTGTATGGAATGGTTTTCACAAGAGTTGCAGGAGGTTGCTAAATTTATTCAGTTAAAAAATAAAAATATTGTTCCTATGAGAATTCAGCCTAATCTTATATCCGATAATGGTTTTTGTCACATATGTGAAAAACCTTTTGACAAAAATTCTGTTATAGTAAAAGACCATGACCATTTTACAGGGGATTTTAGAGGATATGCCCATAATATTTGCAACTTAAATTTTCAAAAGGGTGTTGTCATACCAGTTGTATTTCATAACCTCACCGGATACGACAGTCATTTTATCATAAAGTGTTTGGGTAAAACAAGTCAAATTTCACTATTACCAATTAATAAAGAGAAATACATCTCATTTACTCAGTATGATAATGATACAAACATAAAATTTCGATTTATAGACTCATTTAGGTTTTTAGGAGCATCTTTAGAAGAACTAGTTTCAACACTGTCGCAAGATAGATTCCAAAATTTGAAATCTGTTTTCAATTATTTGAATGATTACTCTTTAAATCTTCTTACTCGTAAAGGTGTTTTCTGTTACGACTATATTGATTCTTGGGAAAAATTAGAAGAACCTACCCTTCCTTCAATTAAGCACTTCTATAACAAACTCTGTGACACTGAACTTTCTGCAGACAATTATCAGCATGCCCAAACTGTTTTCTCTCATTTTCAATTGAAATCTCTAGGTGAATATTCTGACTTATATTTAAAAACTGATGTACTGCTTTTAGCAGATGTATTTGAAAATTTTCGTACTAAGGCGCATTCCACATATGGGTTAGATCCAGCTTGGTTCTATACTATGCCAGGTTATACGTGGACATGCATGCTAAAGTATACCAAATGCAAATTGGAAACAATTCAGGACGTAGATGTTCTTCTTTTTATTGAGAAAGGAATTCGAGGTGGAATAAGTCAATGCTGTAATCGCTATGCTGAAGCTAACAATCAGCACTTACCCAATTTTGATCCCGAAAAGGAATCTTCCTATATCCTCTATCTAGATGTCAATAATTTATATGGGTGGGCAATGAGTCAGCCACTACCACATGGGAATTTTCAATGGGTGGAAAATGTGGAAATTTTTGATGTTAATTCCATATCTGATGATTCTCCAGAAGGTTATATATTAGAAGTTGATTTAGAATACTGTGCAAGTCTTCATAAAACGCACAAGGATTTGCCATTCTGTGCTGAACATTCTATCCCACCAGGGTCTAAATTACCCAAATTGATGACAACACTTTATGATAAACAAAAATATATTATCCATTATAGAAATTTAAAGCAAGCTCTACAGTATGGGTTGAAACTTAAAAAGATTCACCGAATATTGAAATTCAGTCAAAGTCCATGGTTAAAACCATATATTGATTTAAATACCAAACTGCGAACTAAAGCTACTACTAATTTTGAAAAAAACCTTTACAAATTGGCAAATAACGCAGTTTTTGGTAAAACAATGGAAAATATAAGAAAACATCGGGTCGTGAAATTAGTGAATAAATGGGAGGGACGGTATGGTGCAAAAAATTTAATATCGAATCCAGCGTTTCATAATCGCACTATATTTAGTGATAACTTAATGGCAATAGAGTTGAACAAATTAAATATTGTATTTAATAAACCTCTATATGTAGGGATGGCAATTTTAGAAATTTCAAAAACATGTGTGTACGATTTCCATTATGGATATATGCTTAAGAAATTCCCTGGTAGATGCAAACTGTTATATACAGACACAGATAGCTTAATATATGAAATAAAGTCTGATAATGTATATGAAGAAATTATTAAAGCTGACATATGCAAGTTTGACACAAGTGATTATCCTCCAGATAATCAATACAATATACCTCTTGTAAATAAAAAAGTTCCTGGCCTCATGAAAGATGAGGTTAATGGTAAAATCATTAAAGTGTTCATTGGTTTGAGATCAAAGATGTATACATTCAAAATATACGATACTAATGAGGATAAATGCACAAAAAAGTCTAAGGGGATCAAATCTAGCATTGTTAAAAATAAAATATCTTTTCAAGACTACCTTAATTGTTTAACGGATCACAAAGAAAAGTTCATTTCTCAAAGAACAATTCAATCGTTTGCCCATAACATTTACAGTATAGAACAAACCAAAATAGCCCTTAATCCTTATGACGATAAGCGTCAGTTACTACCTGCTTCAACAGATACCCTTCCTTGGGGGTATAAGGAGTAGCTTTGAATCATATTTATTATATTTTTAGGATTATATATTAAATAAAATATATTGTTAAATTAATATTTTTAGGATTATATATTAAATAAAATATATTGTTAAATTAATATTTTTAGGATTATATATTGTTAAATTAATATTTTTAGGATTATATATTAAATAAAACATAACATATTGTAAAATTTATATTTTATTTTTATTAATTACAATAAATATTGTTCTATTCATATATTTGTATTATTCTCATTAACAAAGTTCTCAACTGCTCTATTACTCCCTCATGTGGACATGGAACATTGAATAAACTCCAATTAAAAACTCCTGCTTGAACAACTCTTCTAGAAAATTCATTATATTTGTAATAAGTGTTTTGACGAAAAAAATACATATGTCCATCAATGTAACGGAAAGCTGATGTAATATCTTCTGGGACACCTGGAAACATATCCTTCACACGTCCTCTGTTGGATATTTTATTATCTCCATTAATTTCATAAAATGAGACATTGTTGTACCAAATGTAAAGTTTTCCTGAATATGAACTAAATACTGTGTTAATTCTACTATTCTTGGGTAAAACAATGTCAATATTTTTTTGAATTTGTAAACTGGGAAAGGATACCTCATAAAAATGATTATCACTAACAACAATCAAATTACCGAAGGAATTCTGGACAACATGTGAAATATGTGTAAGCTCTCTAGGTAAGTAATCTGCTAATGTTTCTGGTTCTGACGGAATTTTCGGGTCATTTATATTTATCTTCCACAGTAATTGCTTGTCTATAATATAGAGTCTATAACTTGTAAAATCTGAGGCATATGCTAAAAACATAGATTCAGGACACTTAACGTCACACAAATTCTTTGTTCCATTTCCTGTTTTCATCTTTTCAGTAGTATACTGTTTCTTTATTGATGGTGTTGTAGGGTGAGGTTTATTAACGGCACCATACAAAGTTTCAAGTGCTAATTTATCATCATCATTTATTTCTGTTATTTGTTCTTGGTACCAGGGATACATAACAGCTGTTTGAACTTTGCTATGAGCTAAACCCAGGGTATGACCAATTTCGTGAGTTAGAACCATTAAAAAACTAACTTGACCTTCAGGCACATTACCATCAAGACCAAAATACCAATTCTCTTCACTATCAAAATGAATTTCTCGGCATATATCGTTTTCAGGAAAATAAGCATGTGCTAGCACACTCCCCTTACCATCAAAATTGTTAGGACATTGTGTATTTCCCTGACAATTGTACCGGAAACTATGTACTTTAGGCATAACAGTAATTGTTATATCAGGATTAGGTTTAGGAATTTTAAGCTGTTTAAAATATATATTTGATTTTTCTTCCCACATTTTAAATGCTTTTTCGGCAACACGAAGATGTTCAATTTGTGCTTGGGGAAAATACCAGTTCAAATACGTCTTATTCCATTTGGATACCAATGCAAAATTATTTTCACCAACTGTACATCTTGGTCTGTTCATTAAATTAATTGTTTCTTCATTCAATGTTCCATCTACAGGTAAATTATACTGTTCTTGGAAGTTTACTAGTACAGAATTAAAGTCAGTTTGCGTGTTATTCTCAATGTACCCATAATGTTCTAAATACTGCTTTGCATCATGTTCATCTATAACTGTTGCCGCTAAGGACGGTAAAAACAATGGTACTAACCACAGGAAGTTCATTGTAGGACTAACTGAAATCTAATTGGGGTTCAGTAATTATACTGATTTAAAGTCTTCTAAAAAGTGCTGATGTCATATGGCTTAGATAAGAAACTAGCTTTAAATATAATTAAATCATATTGAGAGAGTTTAGTTTATCTATGTATTCGCCACAGTGCAAACCTAAAATTACAACCGATAAAAGTAATAAGAAAATAGTTTGGTTGAACCAAAATTGGAATAAGTTGTTTGAGAAGAGAAAACTTCCACCTGCACAGTACCCATTAAATAGAATTCAGCCATGGCAGTTTTGAAGGAAAGTTTCATAATTTTAACTGCAATTATAAACAACATCTTATACATTAATTCTCCACATGGGGTTAAAGATGCTGCAATATGTTTTTCGGCTTGTGATAACAGGTCTCAGTTTACACTAATGAGAAAAACTCTTGTAAATGATGGGAATCTGCCTGTATATTATTTCGAACTACCTCAATCCACTAATCTATTATATAAACTAAAGTTACTATTTCCTGATGGAACAGAAGGAGACACACAATCTTTTATTAAGATTAAGGAATCAACGTCACCTAGTGACTCATCAGCAACAACAAATACTTATGAGACAGCAGAAACCTCAACAGCTTCATGCATGTGTAATGAAACTTCATCGCTAAAAAATAGTGACTTTCCAATGGACTTGCAAAGTGATATTAAAAATACATTTATTCTTGTGTGTTTGATAATTTGTTCATTTCTCATTCTCATTTTAAAATTTGTTATAAAATATCTTAAAAAAATGTCTGTAAATGTATAGTGATAATAAATGAAACAATTTTTCAAAAATACATCTTTTATTTCAGTGATACTGTACATTCAACATTAGTATTGTTATAAACCCAATCATGTATAAGATTAACACAGTTTATAGCACATGTAAATTGTCCTTGTTTATGATTTAAACAGACTGGATTACCACCATTTTCCATTTTAGGGGTCGGCTCCTGTGCCCATCCGTCCAGTGTTTCGATGTTGACAACTTTTATCTCCTCCAAATTCATTTCTTCCAATTTCTTAACAAGTAAATCATATTTCTGATGACCTTTAACGAAAATACAATTTATATCCGTCAAATGGGTCCTTATGATGTTGTTTATTTCTATATATTCAATATAACCACTGGAATATCTCAATCCATGACATTTACGTTCACAATAATTCACTGTCTGCCTTTCTTCCTTAGATAATGTACAATATGTCTTTGGGGGTTTGAATAAATAATGATTGAGTTGCATCCCAATTCTAATAGCCATTTCTTTGAAAATAAATTCATTATTTTGAAGATTAAATCCTTGTATATCTACTGTTGCTGTCTTCATGATGGTCAACAATCAACTACTACTACTACTGGATTGGTACTGACTTAATATATATGCTTAACAACCTCACTGAGTGGGAGGAATTCCATAATAGTATCATGAATAATGATACATACCACTCTAGTATTATCAGGGAAACCTGTTTTCGATTCAATATCTAACTTAATATCAACCGTTGTTGATTTCATAGTTTCATCCCTTCTTGAACAATCTATCACGAATAGAGGTCGTGATTTAAACGCAACGTAATCAACAAGAGGATGTTTTTCACCAGCATAATTCAAATAAAAATCTGTATAGTTCTTATATATTTCACTGTATTCGTTATTGGTAAAGTCTATCATCATTCTCTCATTCGGCCAATATTCACTGTTTAATGTTAAGCGAATATTGCTAATATCAATATGATCAAACTCTGTGGGATTTGCTGAAATTTTACCATACTTGTTTGTTTGGAAAGCTACAATTACGTAACGTGGGCTTTCTTCTGCTGAGGATGTTTTTACACTCCATATTTCTCTACTACCGCCAGCTTTCAAAGCAGGTAATTCATGCAATTCCCATTTTCTAAATGGTAATATAATAGGAGTATCCTGTTTAATTGATTGTAAAAGTTTATACTTTAAATCATCATTGGGAAAGACATGTTTGACTTTTAATTCTATGCTTTCAATCACAATTTTGCCGGTTGTATTAGCATCTCTAATGATAAGACAGTCGTTATCATTTCGAGACCTTACTAACCGAAGTGTTTGTTTTCCATACATTACCATATTATAGTCGTTGAAAATACTAAGTAAATGCTTCAAAGGAATCATCAGTCGGAAAGATTTGTCTGTATTAATAATGGGGTTGTGAGGGTAATTCCATCCAGCTACTGTTAAGTCCTTGGAATTATTTGGATCATAGCACAAATATGATCTGATAGTACTAACACGTCCTGGATCTCGAACTGAATCCACTTCTTTTCCGCACTGTTCGTAGGTAATGCTATCAAAGAAAAAGGCCCCAGCATTAGGTGCCAATAAAATATCACCATTACCATTATTGGTTTTTTCAATTTTTCCTTTTATGTCAATGGCAGACTCTGCCATTAAAAACCAGCAGTCTGCCTGGTTAATTGTAATTTCAACAATATCATTATTACTAAATGATTTCACATACGGATAATAAGTTCGCACTTCTACCCTTCGAATGGAATCATCAAAATTTGGTTTACGGAATACGTCAAACATTTGAGTTGACATGATATCCTAGTGATTGTAGAAAGAGCTTGTTAGAAGAAGTAAGTTTCCTCTTTGCTCGTTTCGTTGGTACTGAATTCTCTTTTTGGAGATTTATGATTTTATACTTGTTGACAACCAACATCCTAAAATTGTTTAAGCTCTAACCTTACTATTATATCTTCACCTCTAAAATTAACACAATCAAAATTTTGGTTGAGAACTCTTAATGTGATATTGTTAATTTCAAAACGATTTACTGGTAAATAAATAAGATGTTGCGGTGTTTCGTCAATGGCAAAACCAGGATCAACCCTAACAGCAAATTCGTAAATTGTATGTGAAGGTTTTTCGTTGTAGAATGCCCCAGAAGTAATGTTGGTGTCTATATGAATCGTTCTTGTTTTTATTATATTGACAGGTATATCAGATGCGTGACGAGCTTTTGGTTTAAGAATACGTTTAGAAAATCCCAATATGGGTCCTATACTATCTTCTGGTTGAAAGTCAATAGTATACTTGGTACTGTATATTTCACACTTTAATGTATTATTATTTGGTTTCAAAGAAAAAATATCTTCTGGTTGATTCTGTAGAGAAAGAGCCTGTCGAATATATGATTCAATGTCACTTATCTCGTACGAACCTTCAGGAATGTCTATTTCAATCTTCTTTTGGCCACTGGTATACAGATAAAATTTTGCACCTTTTTCAATATTGGGAATACTATTGTATGAATGAAAACTTAATAAAGCTAATCCGTAATTATAGTCAGGATTTAACAGTATTGGTGGTTCGAAATCAATTGAAAGTATAGAAGTGTGACCCTTCAACGTTAGGATCACAGACATGACTGAACATTTTCATACCAATCATCCCTTATTATATAGAAATCCCAAACATAAATGTCCACAGTTTGTTTGGTCATAAGTTTGGTAAGGATAACTGTTATATTGAATTTTTACGTGGGGTCCGAAATAAGACACCAACTCTTTAGGTGGTTTCAAATCTCCAAAACTGTCAAAATATTCCACAGAAGCACCATTTTTCATATAAGCTACCCAATGCGTACCGGGGTTTCTATTTATGTCTAAGTTAACAATAGCTGTTTCTTTACTATGTGGTTTGCGTGGTAATGTATCTCGCATAAATACTCCCCGGAATTTTGATATATTTAATCTTTTAGCGTATTTTTCAAGCTCATGATTAAATAATGCTCGTTTGGGTAGCTTTATTGGAAGTTTTTTTGTTTCTTTAGGAAAAGACCGTACCCACCTTTCCGATACTTTTTCAAATAAAGACCAGAACCTTTGCGCCCAAGTTCTTCCATGGCACTATTATGACGATGATTTTCCTCCAAAGTCTTTTTGGCATTTTTAGCGTCAATAACAGTTTTCGCTATAGCACTGGCACCCCCCGCCAATGAACCTAATGCAGAAAGTCCTGCAAAGATTGGTATTAATGGTAAAATACCTCCTGTTTTTGAATTAAATGGTATTATTCTGGGTACCCGAATTCTTTTGCGACCGCCAGCTTTTTTTATTCTCATTCTAGCTATTCGTAATGCCTGTAATGATGGTTTGAAAATATCTTTCCGGGTTTGAAATCCTTTCCCTGATGATTCAAAAGATTTCTTAAGCGCTTCTAAAATGGGTACGAGAACATGTTGTCGAAACGAAAGAGCACCTCCACTACATTTCTGTTTAACACCAAGTCCAAGTTTTCTTTTTGCCTTCATTGTATTAGTTGTAAACCAAGCAGCGGTTTTTTCTCCTAAACTGGCGTCTTTGGCTTTAACTCTTTCCCAAGCCCTATTCTCTAGTTCCAAATCTGCTTTATGACGTTCACTGAGAGATTTATGGTGACTGTAAGATATATCGTGTTGACGACAAGCGTTATCCAATTTATTAACACCAGTCTGGCCCTTTGCAAGACGTTCTTTGAGTTTCGTACCTGGTCCACAAAACTGATAACCTGGTATGTGTAATTCAACAGGTAATTTATTAATTAGAGTGTTAACTATGCCAGAACCTCCGTGCTTGTCGGCAACTAGCATAATACTAACCAAATAATTAACGAACTGAAATTTTATATATATTTTTTGGTAATTAAAAATTACTCTATATATAACTGAGATTTCTACACCCCCTAACTTAGTCTATATAATGTATGCATTAACACAACAAGAAACAACTCTGCCAATTGTAAATTTGGATTTCGTAGAAGGAAGTGGGGGTGATAAGAAACATGGAGAACTGTTACCAAATTCGTTTCGAGCCATTTTCTGTGGTCCCAGCGGTTGTGGTAAAACAAATGCACTATTATCTCTCATATTCAACGAGAATGGGTTAAGATTCAAGAATGTGTATGTTTATTCAAGGTCATTATATCAACCAAAATATCAACTATTACAAGATGTGTTAAAAAAAGTCAAAGGTCTCTCATATTTTCCATTTAACGATAATGAAACAGTAATAGATTTAAGCAACGCAAGGGAATGTTCCATTTTCATATTTGATGATGTTGCATGTGACAACCAAGCCAAAATACGAGAATATTTTTCTATGTGTCGTCATAAATCCATAGATGTTGCTTACTTATGCCAAACTTATAGCAAGATACCTAAACAACTGATAAGAGATAACGCAAATTCTATCATTCTATTTAAACAAGACGAAACGAATCTTAAACACGTCTTTGATGAGCATGTTTCACCAGACATGTCATATGAAAATTTTAAAACACTCTGTGCCGAATGCTGGAATAGTCCATTTGGATTTTTAGTGATCATTAAGGAATTTAATCTCAATGATGGAAGATATCGAAAAGGTTTTGACAAATATATAAAACTTACAAATCTCAATACACCGTAGTATACAGAATGTCAGCGATCGATAAACAAGTTGCTGATACTCTTCGCAAGAAAAAAGTAAAACAACTTGCAAAATCAATTCGAAAAAAGTATCTCAGTTTAAAATTGGGGAAATCCGAACATGATGAAACATTAAATAAACTCTTTCAACCAGTAGTAAAACCGCTGAAGCAATTAGTCAATAATCAGTTATTAGCTTCAAAGAATAAAGACCCCCAACCATCGCAACCCATTAAACGCGAATCATTGGAGACTCACACTGTTGTGGACAACGAAGACGATGATGACGTGTTTCATGATACATCAGAAGCAACGAATCCTTACATTATTGATTACTTGAATAAAAGTTACAAAATTGATAAAATATACGGTCCTCAGTATGCCAATGATAGATGGGTATTAGGGTCAAAAGAAGTAGCTTTTGATAGAAATGGTAATATTAATATTGATAACACAATGTATAAAGGAACCCCAGGACTCTATGAACTTATTTTTTATCAGCAACCGCAAAATTATAATGAGGATGATTTAAAAGTCTATAAAACTCTATTAGAAACCACTAATGTTCACCGCAATACTAAAGGAAACCTTAAGGCATCCAAACAATACAAATACCGGAATATCATTAAACCATTTTATAATATCTCAGATCACGCTGTTCCAAGTAATTCAACAAGCGGTTACGGTCTTTCAACCAACAAAATGATTTTTAATCGATACCCTATTGAATACCGATATTGGGATGATCCTAATGAATTGTGTGAACGTCTAAAACTACTAACAGCGGCTAAAGAAGCCGGAAATACTTCAGTTGATAATGAAATTATTGCGCTAATTAATGAACTAAAAGAAGGTAATATAATACGGTAAATCTGTTAAATTTAAACAGTTTTACCATGAGTGTGGACAAGTTTGGTCGAACATCTGTATCACCTTCATCACACACACCATTACCCACATTGAGATTACCATTCAGAATTGAACCTGATGGGAATTTTGACTTTGGAAATATATCAATTTATAATATTAAGGAACCTAAAAACAATTCAGATGCTGCAAATAAGAAATACGTTGATGAAGCAATTCAAAACGTTAAGTTAACCTTGGAAAAGCAGCAAAATGACGTAATTAGTAAATCTAGTCAGCAATTACAAAATACTATTAATGATTTTATGGAATCTGCAACAAACTATATAAATGAGAGGAAGGATGCTCTGCAAGAGGCATTAAATAATATAAATCAAACATTTAGTGAAGTTAAAAGCTCTATTCAAAAACTGGAACAGAAACATGATAATTCAATTGCTTCCATTACCTCAAATATAAATCAAACAATTAGTGAAATTGAAGAGCTGAAAAAGAGAAATGATAGTTCAATAATCTCCATTAATCAAGCATTTACCGAACTTAAAAGCTCTATTGATGTGCTGGATCAGAAACATATAACTTCTATTAACCAACAATTGAATGCACACCAAAACGTTATTAACGATGTGCGAGCTGAAATGAGTAAGTATTTTACTGAATTGCATGGCGTAAAACAACTAGAAATAACATTGAGAAAAGACTTAAAAGACCTTAAACATAAGTTTGACCTTCAAAACAATGGACAAACTATAAAGTAATTGCATTTTAGTTGATGGTGATCCTTCTTAGGAACAACATGAAATGCAGCACTCTAAAGAAAAAATACAAATTATCAAGGAACTTCATCGGCCAGTGAGAAAAAATTTTCCTCGACGTCAAACCATTATTAAAGGGTTTGATGAAACATGGCAAAGTGACTTAGCTCAATTAAACTTATTTGCCAAAGAAAATAAAAATTATAATTTTATTCTAGTTGTAATCGATTGTTTCTCTAAGTACATGTGGGCAAAGCCCCTAAAAACAAAATCTGGTGAAGAAGTAACACGAGCGTTTGAAGAAATCCTCAGAAATGGGAGGCAGCCAAAACATATTCAGACTGACCAGGGACGAGAATACTTCAATTTTCACTTTAAAAAATTAATGCACAAATATGGAATAAACCATTATAGTACATATAGTAACAAAAAGGCGTCAATTGCAGAGAGATCCATACGAACTTTGAAAGAGAACTTATTTAAATATTTCAGCTTAAATGGTACCTACAAGTGGATTGACATATTACCTTCCCTCGTTGACAACTACAACAATAGGATTCATAGTACAACAAAAATGCGCCCTAGTGATGTAACAAAAGATACAATTATTAATTCATTTAGAAATATGACAGTTGTAGGTAAGAGAAAGTTCAAAGTTGGAGATATAGTGAGAATAAGTAAAACAAAACACGTTTTTGCAAAAGGGTATACCCCCAACTGGACCACAGAACTATTTAAAATCACTAAAATTCAATTGAATAACCCAATTACGTATCTTCTAGAAGACATGTTTGGTCAGCCCATTCAAGGCGGTTTCTATGAAGCTGAACTTCAGAAAACAATACACCCTAACATTTATTTGGTAGAAAAAATTTTACAGCGCAAATCTGGTAAAGTTAAAGTACGTTGGTTGGGTTTCAATGAGTCACATGATAGTTGGATTGATGAGAAAAACATCTTATAAGTGGGGGAGATATTCATTTACCATAACCTGTATACCAGACGACAGTTCCAGTTTAACTATCAAACGATCAAAATGTCGAGTGAAGAGCCTACTTTTAGTGATGATGATGATATGGAAACTGTTAATAGTGTTTTGAATCAATATGAAGAAGAAGCAAAATCAGAAAAAGTGTTACTATTATCCCAGTGCTTTCGACTATATAGTTCTTTTTGTACAGTGTCCTGTGGCTTGAGTCCTGCTAGATGCTTTGACCCAGTAATAGTTCTACAGCGAGAAGATGATGAAAAAGTTATCTTTAATAAATCTGAATGGTTCAAAGTTACAGAAACATTACGAAAGTCTCTGGATATATTTTTCACAGAAGATGATGAAGAGAACGACTTTTTACATAATCCTGTACTATGTGGACAATTCCTTACTGTTAGCCTGTCGTCAACCAGTGATCTTGATAAGTCAATAAAGGTGCAGAAATTTCATAACAGTTTGTGGTTGAGTCAATTTGATATTGAAGAAATTTTAAACATAGACACTCATTTACTATCACACAGGGTAAAATTACTTGAAAGTATTAATTTTTATACATATTATTTAAATGTAATAATTACTGTTGATAAATGGTTGAATTCTACATGTAAAATAATAACAACCGATACTAAATGTTGTAGTTTAAATGTTTATAGTTTCATACATGGAATATGTGATTCTAGCGATAATACATTATTAGCCAATGCTCTTAGAGAATACATATTTTTTTATTCACATGAAATTTATAATAAATTAGGTATTTACTAATAGTTTTTTCATTTTCCTTTATACATTATATCCCTCAACATTATTCATCATAAAATATAACCATACCTTTTCCTAACATATGACAGAAAGTGGAGGGATTGTTAAGATGACTAAAGGATGTATCATGTGACGTCACAGAAAAAGTGGAGGGAGGCCCGCTAAGAGGGGCCATGATTGTCAGATTTCCATATTTCCCTAGATCCCGGAAAAACAAACTTAGTGCTTATTGTTTCTTTAAACAGCGATGAGAAAAATCCCTATACCTAGGGAAAACACACGATTGAATTGATTATCTTGGCAATGTAGCATCATGATGATAGCTAATGGAATGTGGAATATGCATTGTATGCTGTCTTGACAAATTTAGAGCAAAATGCTAGTTCAAGTTTAAATCGACCCTCACAAAACACAACGTCAACCACGGAACAAGAAACTAACCTAACCCTTCACCTATCACAGTCTCACACGGACACGAACCACAGAACACACGACGTTACAACCTGTCACCACACAAAACACAACGTCAACCATATCATCATCATTTCAGCCCCCTTTACATAACCTCACTTTTCATCAAACACACCAGCCCCCATAACAGCCATCAGGTCCCCCCTAAAGAACGACACCCGCAAGACAACACACATAACCTCACTATTACACACCATCCAGACACCACCAACACACACCGGGGGCCCCCACGAAAGCACACCCATAACCTATAAACACATAACCTATACACACATAGGACACCAAACATCAGCCCCCACACCAATGACACCGGGGGCCACAGCGGAGCCCCCACGGAAACACACCCAAAGACAACATAACCTATAAACACATAACCTTACACCATACCCCACACCAATGACACATAACCTTACACGGGGCCCCAGCGGAGACCCCCACGGAAGCACACCTATAAACACATAACCTTACACCATACATCAGCCCCCACACCAACGATACATAACCTATACTCACATAACCTTACACGGGGGCCCTCCACCGACATACACACAACACAGGGACCACAGCGGAGCCCCCCACGGAAGCACACCTATAAACACATAACCTTACACCATACATCAGCCCCCACACCAACGACACATAACCTATACTCACATAACGTTACACGGGGGCCCCCGACACCGACATACACACAACACGGGGGCCCCCAGCGGAGCCCCCAGAGGAAGCACACCTATAAACACATAACCTTACACGGGGGCCCCCCTCGGCCCCCACACCAATCACACATAACCTATACCCACATAACGTTACACGGGGGCCCTCCACCGACATACACACAACACGGGGGCCCCCAACGGAGCCCCCAGAGGAACCCTACGGGGGCACACCACACCCAAAACACTAGATGCGCAGCCCTAAGCCACTTCCGCTCCAGAAACCCCGTTGTTATTCTACTAGAATGGCTTCTAAAATTATTGGAACAGGATCCCACTACGAGCATTAAGATCGCAACTGTCGTTTTAGACTTACGCATTTGTACAGTGCTTTGGTGTGATAAACGACACACTCTATTACAGAGTAGTTATTAGGCAAGGCGCAAATTGAGACGCGTATAGCGCGTGTGAGGTGACATGACACGAATGGCGCGACCCGATCGTGTCACACACGTCGCGTAGTGATCCGAATATTGAGAGGCAGTTCCTAGCTAATTGTGTCAGAAAATATATGATTCACGAAAGAATAAATTTGATATTTTAATTTTGTATTCATATAATTATTATCTTTTATATTATAGCACCCTTTTTGATATCTTGCCGCCTCTATTAACGTCTCATCTTACCATTTTTCAAAACACTTGACACGCGCCACACGAGAAACTGTGTCTTAACTACAGCGCGACGCGACCGACAGTAGACGCGTATCGTGCCTCGCGATACTTTGTTTCGGCAATTTGCGCTGTTCTATTCAATACTATACGTTACAAAAGTTCGCGCTGTGCTGTGTCATGTCACACGCGCTATACGCGTCTCAATTTGCGCCATCAGAAACGTGGAATTAACTCGCGTGCGTATAACTGAGACGGCACTTCTTAGATGCTCAGATATGGTACTTAAAAACCAAAGGATTTGTAATGCATAAATTTGGATCGATTTTAAGTTTTAAATTCAATGTTGAACTTTTCTTAGATCATCATATATTATGACGATTGACACCAAACAGTTTTTTTGAGTTTAAAGGTTTGTTTTTGTTTTTTAATCTAAAAGGTTATGCTAAATGATCATGACGCTTAGCATGGATGTAGACTGTGAACTAGGTATCCAATTACTTCCTTAAACCGCTTAATTCGTTTTGCAAATCCTGTGCCACCTTGTATGGTACATAACAAATAAATTTATTAAACAACGTAAGCTGTGCTGTAAATTTTTTGTGAGTTACAGCAGGGACGATTTGCAGATAAACATGATTAAATGAAGAATGTGAAAAACTCATACATCACCAGATTTGCAATATTAAATTGTTTTTATAAAAATAATTTTCTAATATTTGAAATTTCACCAATCCCCTATACCCTTTTTGGAAGTCTGTTAATTAATATTAATATGTTTGAACAATTTTTTAACTAATTTTTTGAATAACCAAAAAAAATGTTTATTTACCACAAAGTACAAATTCGAACTGGTATATTTCAGGTAATGCAACACAGGAAAGTACAAAAGTGCATTCAATTGTTCAATGCAATGTCAATGGTTTTTGTACATTATGAGAATATTTACCATGATGCTTGGTATAAATTTGCCGGACAGGTATTTGTATTTCACGAATGAATATAATATAAGCTAATATAATAGTATTGTAGGTTCGAAATTGTTTAATAACCCCCATTTTGACAAAACATGAGCAAACCAGACGCTATCAAGTGAATTTCGATCCATATATCCATGAAGTTATACGGGAAGCTGAATATATGTATAAACTTGATTTAGGTAGAACCTTATTTAAATAAATAAAAGCTTTTTACGATTTTCTTCTAGCAATATTTTAAAATGTGAATATTCATTCAATATTTTAATTTGCTTACAATTTTTTCATTTTAAAAAAGCTAATTGCCGCCCTGATTAGTAGCCTTTCCTTCAATTCTACTGACAACTTCGGTTTTTACCACATCCTATTTTGATTTTCCTATTATCCTTAATGAAGTGGCTTTCTAAATTATCCAAACCTCCATGCCTATGCTATTGGTGGTAAGATTAGAAATTAAATCTTCATCACTCTCAAATCATTTTGTTTTATATTAGACACAATAAATTATTGTTTAAATAATTAAAAAACACACTTAGCAAATCGAAGTATATGTGATGGTGGATGCGCCGGAAGCACTCAAATATTTTTTTTGATAGTGTTTTATATCAGATAAGTTCCATGATACGAAAATTTGTTATATTGTCATCCAAACTATCTACATATGAATACAATATTTCATTTCTATACGATATTTAGAAATAAAATTTGATTTTAAACTTTTATACAGTCAGATACTATGGTAAGTTTCCGAATTAGAAACGTCCTTCACCCTTCTTCTTACCGTATGAAAAGTATTTTTTATTCCAAATATATATTCTGTATAGAGATACTTGCGTTTCGGGTCTCGTAACGTAAACATCGTTAGCAATTCGACATGCCACCCAAGACAAGCGGTAAAGCTGCAAAGAAAGCCGGAAAAGCTCAAAAAAACATTTCAAATGCTGACAAAAAGAAGAAGCGCAGGAATAAGGAAAGCTATGCGATTTACATTTACAAAGTATTGAAACAAGTACATCCCGATACTGGTAATTCCAGCAAGGCCATGATCATCATGAACAGTTTCGTCAACGACATTTTCTAACATATTGCTGGTGAATCATCCAGACTGGCACACTACCATAAACGTTCCACTATTACAAGCAGAGAAATTCAAACTACTGTTCCTCTATTGTTGCCCGGTGAACTCCCCAAGCACGCAGTCAGCGAAGGAACTAAGGCTCTTACCAAATATACTAGCTCCAAATAACTTTTACGCATCTGGAAATAGATAAGAGTAGGACATGTTCCGAGGGACACCACAATACCTTGATATTGAAATACCCATATCCGTACAACTCAGTTCTCTGTGTAAAAAACAGGGACCAGGTAATATATTAAGATTTTCTTCTTTTATAGAAAATCAATAAATTATATCAAATAAACAATACTTACACAAAATTTGCTTTTCGTTCTAATAAACATTGAATTCTTTCTTTGCGTTATATTACATTAGAGACTTGGCATGCGTCAGAAAGAAAACCACAAAAAATAGGCAACGTAACGTTAATTTCCATAAAATGTGCTGACCATCTTTAACCAACATTTTAAATTAGGACTTCCTAATTAATAATTGAAATTAATATAGGAAATTATTACCACGGTATATCAAAAAGGTGGAACGAGGGTAATCCCATCGCAATGCTAAAGCTATTACATAAAGTTCACCTACTTTTACGAAGCAATTGCAAAGAGCTCTAAGTGTCTCATCCTCGCACGTTTGATTTTTATACAGGGTAGCTTATCTTATTCTACACGGAATGTCAAGACTAACTGAATCAATTACAACAAATGGCAACATTAATGTTTCTTATGGATATAGTAAAAATATTTTTTAAATATATCTATATATTATGGATATCTATCCTTGGTTCGTTTAGCCATGCTATTCCAGTTCGAATAAGGTGAATTATTCCGACATACAGATAAGTTCGTTGTGAGTTGATTAGTATAATATGTAGGTAAATATTTTTTTGGGACATTATGTTAAAACTTAATATTGTAACATTAAAGGTCAGTTATCGGTGTTTAGTGGTTCAAAAAGACTAAAAGTACAATAAAAAAATCTTTAAAAATGATTTTTAAGGAGCAGCACATGTGTTTATGAAGAATATTTTTCGTGGTTATTATCGTGAATACAATGGTGTCGTAAGTTTAAATGCCAGAAAGAGGAAAAAATCCAAAATTATCTCAAATGAAAAAGAAGAATTCAAAATATTTCTTCGTTAAATATTTGTTAGATTACATTCCATAAAGAATTACATCACGCATTAGGATTAATACTTATGTAAGTCATAACAAAAGGGTGACAACTATTTTAATTCACTTGCATTTTATATCCATTACTCAGAATGGCACAAAGAAAGAGAACCAGAGATAGTGAGATAACGAGAGACGGGAAGTATATATAATGAGTGCCGCTCTTTCTTACAAAATTATAAGGTTTTTCCATATTTTAGCAGGTTGCTTAATCATTTGCCTGTTTTTCTTAGTTTAGAGGAAAAAGGTAAGCAACCCTATGTTTGCATATGCTATAGACTTGATACTTTAAACTGAAAATTAATTAATTAAAACAATGCATTTTATGTCTTTTCAACTAATCGTAGCCTTGAACATATTTTTAGACAACCCAATCGCAATACTTTGAGTTACAAATTATATTTGATAAAAACAACTTTTCATTCGGTAAGTAGACGGGTGAAGGACATTTCTAATTCGAATCCTCTACTATATGCACTTTTAACATATTGGTACTATCTTTTTGTAGAATTCTTCCTTCTGTCAATCATAATATTAAAAAGATGTCTATCTTTGTTCACTCAAACATTGTTCTTACAGTATATATGTCCTTCCTTGTCTCTCTGCCTGACTTGTTTGCTTATGTTGTTCTTCTATTTCTTGGATTCAATTGTCTCGTTATGATTGATCGTCTGTTTTATATACGGGCATTAATAGGTTTTTCGCTATTTTTTAAGTTTTCCATGCTGTTTTTGCATAATTTCCATAACCATTCCTGCCATTCAGTCCTGGAAATTTGAGTATGTCTATGCTATTTAGTTTTCTTTATAGAAGAAAACAAATTACGTATATTTTTTCATTGAACATAATAATCATTTTATGTTGAGCAGCTGTTCCAGACGTCGGGCAGGTCCTTGTGTTTTGCAAAGAAAAGCTTTTGAATTCATATGAAGTTATAAAAGCACTGATAGCAAGAAACGACTTAATAAGAATGAATATTCCAACACTTTTTCTACCAATGATGAGACCTCAGCTAATTAAAATGGAAAATGCATTTATGCCCGGATTCTCAACCATAACTTGGACCTCAATGAAGATCCCAGAATTCTGTGACGACGTCACACGTGTTTTGGATTATATTGAGATGTTTGTGAAAGAGGTTCGAGATATGAAAGAAGCTAGAATTGACGAGGTCTTAGAAGCTTTATCCACCACCTGCTTAGTATATTTACCTCCCGATGCTATTAGTTCTAGTGAATTTCGAGACCAGAACATTAAACACCGAACACAATTAGGTATGACAGTAATTGTTGCGTTCATACTAATGTTGCCAAAATTGTACAAAATTGTCTAAAAATTACATGTAACGTACTACAGCTAAGCGATATGTGATGTGTAATGCAATTATACCTTATGTTACAAACACACTGGAATTTTTTTGACTTGAAATATTTATTTTTTCAAATGAAAATTCTCACGTCGAAACATCTGCTTTTTTAAAAAGTCGGGCTTTTTTTGGTTTAAATCATTACTTTCTGATGGTGTGAAAAAAATAATATTACTATGATAAATGTTCTCAGAAAATGCAAAGAAACGAAAAAAAACTCCGATTTTTTTAATTATTATATATAATTTTGAGGTATTTATTAAAATGTTTACTTTAATTACTCGAGAAACGTAAGATTCCATTTTACAATGAAAACAAATAAAATGCAAGTCGAAATATACTACTATAATTATCATCCAAATAATTTAATATTTAATAAGACATCTAGAATATTTTAAGAAAGTTATAGAATCTTCTTTAAATTATAGGCATATAAGCCTATTTATTGCTATTTTAAAATTATACTTATACACCTGAGTGACCTACGGAGGATTTTATCCCATGGAAAGATATTTCATGGAGTAAAGTTGTGAAGGGGGTAGGAGGGTCTGGTCCTTACTACCTTTGATTTCGTAGCAGCTGTAAAAACTGTTAGCCATTATTCCAGATAGTACGATTCACATAAATATTTAATATATTGAGATTTTCTATGACACAAATGTAATGAGAATTTAATGAATCAACTTTCAAAAAATATCGGTTATCACATTTTTTAGATGAAATCCCCTTAAAATCTTTAATATTCAGAACAACAATGTTTTATGGATATGCAATTTTTTTAATCAATGGAACATGAACTCTTACGTTTTTCGAGCAATTAAAGAAAAAAATTTAATAAACAACTCAAAATTCTACATAAAGATTTAAAAAAATCGGATTGGAGTTTTTATCGTTTCTTTGCATTTTCTGAGAACATTTATACCATAGTAATGCATATTTTTAACACTACCAAACAGTAAAGATTTCAACGAACTAAAAGCCCACCGACTTTTTTAAAACAGCAGATGTTTTGAGGTGAGAATTTGTCGATTGAAAATTGGTGCTTTGTTCGATATTAAATCAAAATAAGGTGAAAAATCAATATTTTAAATAAAAAATATTACATTGTGTTTGGGACATAAAAAGGTAAGTTTTTACCAAATTTCGTGATTTTTTGTTGTAAAAGATAAAAATAAAAAACCAAAAACTTTTTTTCACAGAAATTTTAGGTTATGTGTAAGTGTAAATACAAAAGTTATAGATCTTTTTATTACCTACAACTTTGGCATTTAACTTTCTTCCATAGAATTTGGAGTTTTGCTGGAAATCGAGATAAACCGTCTTTTACCCTTACAACTCACACCCTTCCACTTCCCGACCTCAGATCGCCCGTACATTATTTTTTTCTTTTATTGTTTTATTATCTTCCTTTTCCAATGGGTTTCATCCTAGTATTATTTTTTTCTGTTTTTAACATCTTCAAAGGCTTCGCCCTGGTCTAATCAATGCCAAGTGTTTGAAGTTCGATCCTCACCTTCAGAACCTCAGAAATTATAAGAAATACAAAGATAGATAAATCTGCATTCACCTGACAATATGCAAATGACAAAGTTTCGAAAATCCAAGAAATTTTGGAAGATTCTTTAAGGATTTCCTACATAATCACATACCAACATCGTCACTTTTTCACTGCTTTTTAATAGTGTTTTCCGATTTGCTACCAGATGTTTCGTTCTCCAAAAATCATCATAAACTTTGCTCTTTCTTAAGAACGGCATATTGAATTTTCCTCTTCTGAATAAACCCGGTTATTTTTTCAACGATGTATTACAAGTTTTTATACATTTTAGATAATTCTGAGATATTCAGTAAACACTGTCATTACTAGGAAAATAAAGCTTGGTGATACAATTATGTTAATGGTCTCTTTTTAATATTATAAATAAAGTATGTAGAAACAGTGTTAAAATATCTGAAATTTTTATGAACATCAAACAATAGTTAAATAAAATATAAAGCGAAAGTAAATCACAGTAAATTCTCAAAATGCCATCCATCACTACACAATTAATTTTCCTCTCTACAATATACAATATTCCTTATTATTTAACAATATTTTATTGTAGGACACCTGACCTGACCATAAACTGGGTTTTTTAGTTTACTCCATAACGCGAGGGTCACATGTGGGGGATGTCACGGGCGCGTTTCTGCAGGAAAAATCGTAAAAAATATATTTTACTGCTGCAAATTGGATAGGCCAGATCACAGATCACACAAGAGAAAGCCAGATGCGCCGTGAATTCCCGCCTAAAGGGTCGGTGTCGGGCGCGTCTTCAAGTTCAGCCGTAGAAAGATAAGATGGTTTTCATTTTTCGCTTTCGGCGTTATTTCTGGGCATTTCAGGCAGTTCTGAGTGGCCACAATGGCGGACAAGAATGTGTATGACATTAGGCATATAGATTATAAAAATCGGTAGTTTAATAGGGATTTCTGCATAGATGTTTCTACACAGAAGGCACACGAATGACTGTAACCTGCGTGTGTGACTAGGGTAGAGCTGGATTCCAGGCGCGGGACAAACTTGCTGGTGTGGCCTACTATATGGAACTTGAAAAAAAGTGTAATCCCGCCGGTATGGCCGTAGCCCAACAATGAATTTAAAACATTAAAGTCTGAAGACCTTGCTGGCCACCTCACCGGCCTATTACTTCCTATTCATTTGAAACCAGATATTATTAAAGTACTTTAATTCAACCAATTACATTTTCTAGAAAAACAGACAACTCAAGTCTTATTATTTTATTTTTCAGAGATATGTACTCTGATTATGTTATATTTACAGCGAGGCAAATTTAACACGTATATTTTCTTTTAAGGAAAAAAAATCAAGCTATAATTGTACCTCATTTATCAAATTTTCTTTAATTTATTTCTTCATTCTTTCTCCTTATTTTTTTCCTCCACTTGAACGTAGCTTGGTATGATTGTCATCTTAATACAAGATTAAATGCATTACCTATGTTACAACACTGTTTCTATTGTATTTATAATAAATTTTTATCATATCCCTTTCACCACACGCGACAGACTTGCAAGTTAACAAAGTATCATTAACAGTAAGTTGCAAATAAAGGTATAAAAGTCAAAACTTATTAAAAAACATGATAACTGTGATACATTTTGGAAAATAAAATAACCTTCTCTATTCAACATAGACAATAATATCCAATATGCCACTAATAAGAAAAAACAAGGTTAATGATGGTGATCGGAGGACGGAACTTCTGATAGGAACTTTGAAAAGTAGAGTAAAGGTGGAAATGAAGCTGTTCGATTTATTTGGAAGTTCATGTAAAACTAAAGCCAGAAGAAATAAAAACCATTTTCACTTTGGAATATAAATTTTATTTTCCAGTTAATTTTAAAATTTGTCCCCTAAAATTAAAATAATGAGAATTTCTGCTTTATTTGTCTTGTAAACTTCAAGTGATGCCCTATTTTTTAAAATGTTTGACTTAGTAGTTTCGGAGATAAAAAAGTGATCGATATTTATAAAACTTCCTCTCAGAAGTACACCCTACGATCTGTTTTTCCGTCTAATAGTTTCCCAAAAAATAGCCTCTGACAGCCGGGCAAGAACAAGAATCCTTCTACTAGGGTTTACGTTCAGCGGGATGTGCGGATTATAACAATTCAAACTAACATCCCGCAATTTTGACTGGGTTAAGAATTTGCATGTGGGTTTTTAATTAAAGATATTAATAGTTAAACGCTATATTTTTCTTCTTCAAAGACAAGGCCGATATGTGGCATTTTTGAGGTAGTACCACCAATTCGCTGATCGCGAGAAGTAAGAGTATATCCATGCAACTGATTATGGGGACTGTCATTAAAAGGTAGAATATTTCGTATATTCAGTTTGCTTTAGAATGCAACAAAGGCTAAGTTTATTAATCAAATGTAATTCACTGAAACTAATGTAATATCGAAAATATATGGAATAGAAATCGTTATGTACAATTTGGCAATATATAATGTAATGTTAATTTTCCACAAATTATTAATCATGCAATTACAGCTAAAGAGTTAGAATTGAAGTCCTCAACAATCGAAAGTTGTGTCATTGAACTTATTAATAAGTTCTTAAGTGTTATTGATCAGCCAGAATTGCAAGACAATAAATATAACTGGTTGGATCCAATAAAGGCTGTCAAACCGATTAGTTCAACTTCACGACTGCTAATGGCTGCCGATGCAGGTAGGTACTTATAAATTATCGTCAGGCCAAATTTTAAGCAAACGAAAATAAATTTGTGTGTTTAAATTCATAAACATAAACTTAAGGCCAATCGGCCACGCAAGACTTTATCGTTTCTAACTGGGACCCCTCATCATTTAAGCTACCATCAAGACTGAAATCGCCAAATATTATAAGTACTCTCAACATATAATTGGTATATAAGGGCGAATTAAAAAACCACATCTAGATTCAAGAAAAGGAACCAATAGAGATTTCCAAAAACAAAAAACTTTCAAAATTATAACCTGGCAAGTCACAATTGACAGCACTATATAAAAGTCTCATATCTGGGGAGTCGCTATATCATTTCCTGAATGATTTCAATTCTAGTTTAAATATTTAATTACATCAATCATATGTTTGAAGTACGTTATGATTTTCGAATATCGAGTCAAGTGTAATGAAGTAGTAGATAAGTAAGCAATGCACACTTTTAAGTTTGCTTGGCACCGACTTCAAGGTAGGTAATTAATTTGTGTGTAGGTACCTAACAACAGTGAATGTGCTGTTTATTGTCTAGTGTTATGTTTTGTTAATTATTCTTTTATTATTTGATAATCTCTAAAAACTAAACGAAACAACTTGGTAAATAGTAAGGGATATCTCTACTCACTTCTTGTCAAAGTGCCCTAGGGGCAAATTACGAAAAATTGTCTAAATTACTAGTTGTGTCTTACAAAAAGTCTTCTTCACAGAGACCAATAAATCTGTACGATATGATCAACAAGTATTCCTGTCTACAAATTTGTGTTGTATATTGAATATATTTGTCTAATGTGGAGACACTACAACTCCGGAGTTTTTGTCAAGCATCAACGTATTATGCATGCATAATTTCTAATTTCTCGGATACTTACTGGCATGCTAATTTTTTGTGTTTGTCTAATAAATTTGACAATGACAGTTTATCTAGCTTTACGATCCCTGGAAGCACTGAGAAGGGTCCTGCTGTTGTACTCATCTAGAAATAATTGTTTCCATGAAGAAGTTAGTTCTAGGAATGGAGCTCTGATGATGTACAAATAAGAAATTTATGTATGTGTTATATTAAGAAACCCCATAGCCATCACTTAGAACTGGAAACGGGTTAAGTAAGTTAAGTAACAAGTTATTCCAACAAGTGCTTAAACATCACATAATTGTGTGTCGAATTGAAACACTGTAAACCATAAACGATTGTCCAGAACAATCTAAATACAAAGAAAAACTATTCGACGACATTTTTCTGTACCTAACGAGCAGGTAACTTTTCTTTTTAATTTTCTGTCACCCTTTAAGTAGCGTTCCCACGACCCTCAGAGATTGGCAAAATGACACCCACGTTGACTCATACTCTTCGTCAAGGGAAATCCGAGATGGTATTTTTTTTGTGAATGAATATATGAATTTTGCAAAGTCGTACGATATTACTGATTTGTACTTTTTCGTTAGCTTGGTATTAATATTGTTTACTGAAGTGTTTTTTGATCGATCCGTCCTATCTACCCAAGGTCAATAACTCAAAAGCGTGACTTGACTTGAAGAATTCAGGCAAGGTATGGATTGTTCCGGGTCGTTCGTTGATAGAGCCGAAAGTATGAATAGAGTAATTGCATAATATATAAGTGTAATACTATGACGATGAATATAGGGAGAGAAAAGAAACTCTGAAATAATATTTGTGAAATCTCTAAATTTTTTGTTACTCAGTAATCTCATGTATAAATTGCTTCCTCGTTTTTTAGCATTTAAAGAAGTTGACCGAAATACACCATTGGATTTAGCAAGTATCCATGCTGATTGTATTGAAATGTTCGCCTTCTTCAACATGAAATTGGTTGATGCTTTGATCAAAGCTACGAAAATGTCTTTCGAGCATATCAAACAAAGAGCTACGAGGTAACCATAAATTACATCATACTAAGGTCAAATTTATAAATCATATATATAATGATAAACGCTTTGATGTGACAACAGTACAACTTATGTTTGGGAGTAGTAGTTTTGCCTTTATAATCTGTGCTAAAGGACTCGGCTTTCGAACCAATAGGGGTCCAAAGGGAGGGAGATCGCTCCCTCCAAGAGCTTCAGATTCAGCAACAGGCAATATTAAATCCAAAAGTATGAAGACAAGTAGCTTCTCTGGGTATAAATCATAGATCTAGTATTTTTAATGCAATACAACACGTTGTGTTCAACACCATAAACAGTAGAGAAGCCCCCCTTCTTCTCTATTAAATTTAATACAAGAAAGAAATTTTGGTCAACATCAAATCATCCATTTTTCGAAGTTTTGTCGGTCTGTCTGTCTAAACACACATCACACAAAAACTACAAGATAAATTTTGATAAAATTCAGGGTGACAATACTTTAGTAGTCAGGTTAATATAAGAGATATTTTTATCGGGATCTCATTTCGAAGGGAAAATAAAATAAAATTAAAAGTACGTAATTTAATTTATTTCAGACTTCACAGGCATCACACAAAACCCACGTGATGGATTCTGCTAAAATTTAATGTAGAGAAACACTAGTACTTGTATTAATTAAAATATAGGATTTATACTTTTATAAAACGGGATCTTTTTTATATAAGAATGAAACTTGTAGATAATATTAAAACCACTACAATATTCATACCAATATACTAAAGAGAAGTTGTATGGAGTATTTGACTTTCAGGAACCGATATTTCTTGCAAAATTCAACCGCTAAAGATATGAAAATATGTACAGAGAAACTCAAGCTGCTGCTACGAACTTGATAAAATTTGGCTGACTGGTTTGGTATATGGAACATCATTCAAATTAAGAAATACCCTAAAATCAGTTATATCAAAAACAAAACCAAAAAACACAACTCAAAATTTAAAAAATTGCACTTATATGGTTCCATATATTTTAGAGTCGCAATAAAACAAAACAGTGCTTCTTGGATTGAGCGTGCTAGTCCTGTTGGTTGGCCAGCTCGTTCACGTGGTTTATAACTTTTGGAATTTTAGTACTAGAGGAATACTAGAGAAAAACTAATGTAACGAATTACGAATATTAAAGAAAATCTCCACGTTTGTAACCGAGGTGAAAATCCTAACGTCTTAGACTAGATGTCTGCAATGAAGATTCTTGATTGATATGATCATTTTCTTTGGTTGTTAATTAAAGATTTGATTTCTTAAAAATGTTTACAAACCTAAGGATTTGCGGAAAGACTATGAACTATTTTTCTTATTTTGGGATGACAAATACTCAGATTAGTATTGGCGCACATTTTTTAAAGTACCCTGTATAAGTCAGCCATGCAATCATTTTAAGTTTGACAAAGAAGAATGAATAATTTCGAAAAGATTGTTGAGGAGGTCTTGAATTATTTTGTCTATTCATGGGTTTTCTCTCCTCCAAATTTTTTCCTGTAACAGATAAGTATTTAAAAATTGTATATGTAGAACAAAGTGTAGTAAGGCAATTTCGTAAAATTGCCCGGATTACTGGCTGTCTGTACCGAAATTCTTCCTCACAGTTTTTCTGAGAGAAAGAGATGTCTATAA
The DNA here is from genome assembly GCA_034190945.1 of Octodonta nipae. Classification (NCBI taxonomy): domain Eukaryota; kingdom Metazoa; phylum Arthropoda; class Insecta; order Coleoptera; family Chrysomelidae; genus Octodonta; species Octodonta nipae. The sequence continues at coordinate 42,919,216 of CM067221.1, read as the reverse complement.
AATGATCAACCAGTATTCCTGTATATAAGTAATGTATTGTATTGTAATACTTATCTGTGTATGGAGACGTTTCAACTCCGAGTCTGGAGTCGTTGTCAATCGTTTAGTGTTGTTTTCGAGGTTTTTTTCTAAAAAATTTTCGCTTTGATTTTGAATTTATTGTTTACAAAAAATTTGACACTGACAATTTGTCGTTTGGCGATCACTTGACTCTGAGGTTACCGTTTTTTTGTTCTGTTAGCAGTAAATTCTTCCAGTCCAAATGAAGGTCGGCTGAAGGTGCTCCGATTTCAGTGTTGTTTATCATCATACAGCTGGCTTCTTTAAGTTTTCTCTTTTTTAAATTTTCTTCTTTCAACAAGATCTTTGTTTTATCCCAGTCTATCCTATGGCTGCCGGTGCTCGTTAATACATGATTGGCCAAATTTGATTTGTCCACATGTCTTCTGGAAATGTTATATTGATGTTCTTTTTTCCTTACTTCTAAAGGTCTTGAAGTTTCACCGGTATAAGAATGGCCACAGTCACACAAAACACTGTACACACAATTTTTAGAACTCTGGGTTGCGTTAAACGGTTTGGTATGTGTGAGGATAGAGCGCAAGGTATTATTTGTTTTAAAAACAGTTTTAACGCTGTATTTATTCCCTAACCGCTTAATTTTTTCCGATACACCTGGGATATATGGAATTATGTTCATAATTTGGTTGTCTGTTTGTGTTTGGTTGGTATTAGTGTGATGGTTATTTATAGTTTTATTTATAAATAAAACTATAAATCAGAAAGAAAATCGCAACAACAAACCAGCACAAATAACCATCACACTAATACCAACCAAACACAAACAGACAACCAAATTATGAACATAATTCCATATATCCCAGGTGTATCGGAAAAAATTAAGCGGTTAGGGAATAAATACAGCGTTAAAACTGTTTTTAAAACAAATAATACCTTGCGCTCTATCCTCACACATACCAAACCTTTTAACGCAACCCAGAGTTCTAAAAATTGTGTGTACAGTGTTTTGTGTGACTGTGGCCATTCTTATACCGGTGAAACTTCAAGACCTTTAGAAGTAAGGAAAAAAGAACATCAATATAACATTTCCAGAAGACATGTGGACAAATCAAATTTGGCCAATCATGTATTCACGAGCACCGGCAGCCATAGGATAGACTGGGATAAAACAAAGATCTTGTTGAAAGAAGAAAATTTAAAAAAGAGAAAACTTAAAGAAGCCAGCTGTATGATGATAAACAACACTGAAATCGGAGCACCTTCAGCCGACCTTCATTTGGACTGGAAGAATTTACTGCTAACAGAACAAAAAAACGGTAACCTCAGAGTCAAGTGATCGCCAAACGACAAATTGTCAGTGTCAAATTTTTTGTAAACAATAAATTCAAAATCAAAGCGAAAATTTTTTAGAAAAAAACCTCGAAAACAACACTAAACGATTGACAACGACTCCAGACTCGGAGTTGAAACGTCTCCATACACAGATAAGTATTACAATACAATACATTACTTATATACAGGAATACTGGTTGATCATTTTATAGACATCTCTTTCTCTCAGAAAAACTGTGTGGAAGAATCTCTGTACAGACAGCCAGTAATCCGGGCAATTTTACGAAATTGCCTTACTACACTTTGTTCTACATATACAATTTTTAAATACTTATCTGTTACAGGAAAAAATTTGGAGGAGAGAAAACCCATGAATAGACAAAATAAAGAAGAATGAACTTTGTTGGTGGTAAAATGGATGGAATGAGGAAAAGGACATGTTTTCTGTTAGAATAAACTTACATTTAACTCTTTAGTTCTGTTTTACAGCTGAAAAACGATTAGTTTTTTTGGATCTATGTTTATTATTTTAGAATAACTTTCATAAAAAAATCAAAATAGGGAAGAATTTCAACCGATTTCAAATTTTTTAAGTGATTGTTTAGAATGCATTTTTTTTAGTTTTGGAGACCTTAAGCCATTAATGAAATCAAATATGGTGCTACAAATTCCCATAGCAATAATAAATCCGAATCTGGATGAGTTGCAAAATTATTTTACACAAGTATTAAATTGTATTCTTGATACTCACAAATACATTACAATGTGGGGACAAGGTAAAAAAAGAAAGTCAGCTATGAAACGAGGTAAGTTAATCCTAGGAAATTATAGGTAGCTGTAATTTTTAATGCTCACTACAACAATAAGTAATACCCTTAGTTCATTAATTAGTACTATGGTATCACAAACTAAATACGATATATCTTTGTATTATACGTAAGATGCCTTGTAGCAGATATTGCAGAAATAGGTTGTCCTTTTTGTTTTTTCTTTGGACAGGTTATATCGGAAATACGAGTATATCTGTTCATTCCCTAGTATAGTCAAGTCAAGTCATTGTGTATGTTTTTTTTATTTTTAGGGTTCCGTATATGCAATATACGGATACCCTTATAATATCACTCAGGATTTCTGCCTCTGTCACATCACAGCAATTTTGTCCTAAACTACTGGACGGAAGAGGTTGAAATTTGGTATCAATATATAGTTTGGTGACCCGATCACGAGTACATATCGTAAAAGAAAAAAAAAGATTTTAGGGGTACTTCTGGGGGGGAAAACTAAAAAAATCGACCGTTCCCCCCCTTGATCTCCGAAACTACTGAGCCTAAAATTTTGAAAAAATAGGAAATATAGAACGTTGCCCGAACTTTACAGGAAAAATAAGGAGAAACCATTAATATTAATTTTGGGGGGCAAATTATAGAATTAAATAAAAACTTAAAAATAAAAAAAATTCAAACGCATCATGTAATATATCAAATGAAAGGTCTCATTCTGAGTAACATAAATATATTTTTTTCATATTTAAAAAAAATATATTTAAAAATATATTAACGAAAATATACCAAAATTTACCCATTCCCCCCCCTTTTTTTCTCCGAAACTATAAAACGTAAAGTTTTGAAAAAATTAGAGGTATAGGTTCTGACCTGAAGTTTACTGGAAAAATAAGGAGAAAGCTCTACTTTTAATTTTGGGGGGCAAATTACAGAATTAAATAGAAAATATAAAATTAAAATTGTTTCTAACCCATCATGTTATATACCAAATGAAAGGGCTCATTACGACGTAAACAAATATATTTTTTTCATATTTATAAAATAAATTAATTAAAAGATATTAAAAAAATATAAAAAAATTTACCCATCCCCCCTTATCTCCGAAACCATAAGCTAGAAAATTTTGAAAAAAAAATGGAGGAATAGCCTCTCACCTGAACTTTACTGGAAAAGTAAGGAGAACCCCTAAAATTTATTTTGGGGGACAAATTATAAACTTAAATGGAAAATATAAAATTGTTTCTAACCCATCATGTTATATATCAAATGACAAAAATCATATATCATATCATATCATTATGACAAAAACAAATATATATTTTTCATATTTTTAAAATAAATTAATTAAAAGACATTGACAAAAATATAAAAAAATTTACCCATCTCCCCCCTATCACGAAACCATAAGCTGGAAAATTTTGAAAAAAAATTCAGGTATAGCCTCTCACCTGAACTTTACTGGAAAAATAAGGAAAGATTCTAATATTCATTTTGGGGGGCAAATTATAGAATTAAATGGAAAATATAAAACTAAAATTGTTTCTAACCCATCATGTTATATATCAGATGAAAGGGCTCATTATGACGAAAACAAATATATTTTTTCACATTTTTAAAATAAATTAATTAAAAGATATTAACAAAAATATAAAAAATTTTACCCATTCCCTCCCCTTATCGCCGAAAACATAAGCTGAAAAATTTTGAAAAAAATTGAAGTACAGCCCCTCACCTGAACTTTACAGGAAAAATAAGGAGAAACCCCTAATATTTATTTTGGGGGGGGGGCAAATTATAGAATTAAATGGAAAATAAAAAATTATAATTGTTTCTTCTAACGGGTCATGTAATATATCAAATCACAGGGCTCATTATGACGAATAAATAAATATATTCTTTTTTAATTTTTTACAATGAGTATTTTAAAATATATTAAAAAAATATTTTAAAAAATTACCCATTCCTCCCGTTATTCCCCAAACTATAAGACCTAAATTTGTTTGTTTATTATATGAATTATTATTATGAATTATGTTTATTATATGAAAAAATCCCTAATTAAACCGAAAAAAAATTATTAGAAAACCCCCATAGTAATTTTAGGGACAAATTATACAATTAAATGGAAAATAAAGATTCAATTTTCAAAAGCATCATGTAATATATCAGATAAAAGGCTCATTATGTGAATTACAAATATATCATATTTTTAAATCAATTGTTTAAAAGATATTAACAAAAATATTAAACATCGACTTAATTCCCACTTTAGAAACTACACTATTTAAATTTTGAAAAATACATTTTATTTGTATTTTTTAATAATTTGAATAACAGATTTAATAATTTATAATTTAAAACTTGACCTATTTTGACCTGTATCTTCCAATATACAGAGCCTCAAAACCCAGACAGTAGATTATAAAAGACTTCTCTGGAAGTTTATTAGTAAAATAAAACTCTAATGTTAATTTTTGGGGGCCAAATTAGAAAATTAAATACATATGTATTTTGATAAAAAACAAGCGAATCCTGAAACAAATAAAATAAAAAGTCTATGTGTGGAAAATCAAAGTGTATATTTTTTATAAATTTAAAACGCTTCCTTTAAAAGATATAATGGTAAATATAAGAAAATGCAGTCATTCCCTGCTGTCTGAAACTGGAATATTAGAATCTTGAAGGTGGTACGGAACCCTAAGTATGCGAATCCAACTCGCACTTGACCAGATTATTTATATTTCTGGAGAATTACGTATTTCTTAATCTTATAGAATAAGGGTCAACCGACTTTGATTGTTCTTGTCAATATCAGTGAGCGCAAATATTCTACTAGGCATTTAGTTTCATTTTATGAATCGATTTTTTTAAAGTTTTCCGTATTTATAGTATAAAGATTTTTATTCGGATACTGTTATGAAATAAATATTACAATTATATGTATTGGTTTCTTTGAAATGAACCCTATTTCTTGGTCAAAACCAAATTTAATTATTCTTAAAATTCGCAAATTTAATTATAAATACTGCGTTTTGCACAATACCAACACTTTATTTCTAAAATCTTTTTAACAACCAAGCTGTTCATGGGGAAGTCAAAACAGTTTTGCCTTGTAGGTTTGTCGTTTCTTCAAATGCGTTGTCGATAATAGTCTAAGATCCGGCTGCTAAATTAGTACATTAATAATTTAGATTATCAAGAGTTAATTTTTAAGTATTTTTACAACTAGGAAAAGTCATATTTCATCGGGTGCCAGCTAAAAATTACCCGCTAGTATTATTAATTAAAATATTATTAATTGACTTTTAGATAAATATTTCGTTTACATCTTATGGAAATAAAACTTACACCACTACACAACAGTGTATTTAAAATATCTGAAAACTTACAGTTGCCGTCAATTGCTTAGCCGCAACCTATACGCAGCCAGGTGTAAACATGTATAATTTTGTTTAAAATTTTCGTTTATAATGTATACTCATTTCATTTATACCACATTAAAGCTTATTTTTTTTTGTATTTAAAAAACCCGCAAGTCAAAGTTTCCTACCCTTAAACATGCTAATTATTAAAAATACAGTGACAGAGAATGAGTGTGCGATTTTACTTGTTAGACAAGGATGCTAAATGCCAGCTGAACGTGTTTTTTGCGCTATTGCGCATGCTCCGATAAATACGGTCCTCAACCAACCATCTAACTATTAATAAAAATGATTCAAATGCTCCAAAAATGAAACGAAGAAAGCATCAATATTTAAGAAAATAATATTTAATTTATAAGTAATATTAAATATTATTCAGAAAATAACAATTGCATTAAATATTAAAATAATAATAATCATAAAATGAAAAACTCACAGACATATCTTGCAAAACGTTAGACTTTTGATTAGTTGTTTTTTAAACCACATAACAAAACTTTTACTTTAAAGTAAAAAATCTAATTAGTTTTATAAATGTTTGATTTTATTCATATTTTCAATTCAATCACAGGTGACTAATTAATTTATTGAATAGTTACCATAATAAGTTACAAAATAATTATCTGCTCATGCAGAATAAACAAGAATGTTTCTAAAAAAAATTGATTAATTAATTAAAAAATTTTTAGATTTTATTTCCTGCCATTTACTCATAGTCGGATTCCAGGCTGCTCTCACTATCATCGCAGCTATCAACTTCGTCACTACATATATCAGAATCCTGGGAATCACCTAGTATGACATTCTCTACCTCTAAAGGTGTTGCATTTCCTAAAAACCATGTTGGTTTTAGAGAGCCATCGAATATTAGCCAGCCATCATTCTCTGCGCTAAACTGAATACAATTTGGCTCAGTAGCATTCAACCACATAGAATTCACATAAATAGTCCTCAAGATCTTTTGTTTTAAAGACTCCCAACATGGCAGAATATGAGTTGAGTCGAAGCCTTTAATATTTTTTATAAATTTCTCATTTGTATGTTTTGAGCCATACATTTTATTAAACATGATAAATCTTCCTTCATTAACACTTCGAGTTTGGGTATCCCGTACATAAGGCAGGTGAATTCTTGCACCGTTTCAATTTTATCATCATTAATAATATCATAAGGATAAATAAATGATTTTTTTTTAATTAATTAATTTTTTGAAATGTTTCATGTTTTACAAAAATTTTAAAGAGACGAACTTTTCCTTTCTTGAAGAATGCAGCAGTGTAATCACTTCCGGTGAAAGCATGAAATGCTGGAAGCGCATGACACAAAGTTGGGCCTAATTTTTTCGATAATTTCGAACAGTTGATACATATTTCATCTTTGTTACCTTGTTTCTATGCACTGTTTACTAACCAAATTTTCATGGTAGGAAATCGTTGTATATTACCTTACAAAATTATCAGAATATCAGTATCAGATGCTCTAATGAGAATGTTGGAATGCTCCGGGACTTTACTTATATGATATACAATCCTTGTGTCCGCTTCCTCATGATCACATGTCAAATCATCCTCATTATTTTTTACTACTTTGTTTCCATTGCAACTATATGAAAAACATTTCTCTCCAACAGTAATAAAAAATTTTTTATCTTTTAATATTGAGACAAGTGAATCATCCTCCTGAGCTAAAAATTTAACCAAAGCTTCTTTGAAACAAAAATTTTTTTAAAGATTTTAAAAAATCATTTGGCCTTGTTTGTAAAGGACCGTTAATCGTATGAGGTATGTCAATACTTTCCGTTTTGTCTTTGGCAGTCCTTTATAGACGGTTTTAAATATCTATCAAAGACGACATTCGGCTGGCATTTAGCATCCTTGTCTAACAAGTAACCTCGCGCACTCATTCTCTGTCACTGTATTTTTAATACTTAGCATGTTTAAGGGTAGGAAACTTTGACTTGCAGGTTTTTTTATATAGGCAGCTTTATGTCATTAAATACAGAAAAAAATAAGCTTTAATGTGGTATAAATGAAATGAGTATACATTATAAACGAAAATTTTAAACAAAATTATACCTGTTTACACCTGGCTGCGTATAGGTTGCGGCTAAGCAATTGACGGCAACTGTAAGTTTTCAGATATTTTAAATACACTGTTGTGTAGTAGTGTAAGTTTTATTCCCATAAGATGTAAACGAAATATTTATCTAAAAGTCAATTAATAATATTTTATTTAATAATACTAGCGGGTAATTTTTAGCTGGAACCCGATGAAATATGACTTTTCCTAGTTGTAAAAATACTTAAAAATTAACGGATCCCGTACTATAATAGTTCAGGGATATCCGCTCGTCAATAAATCTGCTCTGAGCCTCATAATTTAACTCCACTGGTGAGCTGCAGTTATTTTTTGCTCTCCTGAGAAATGTTTTTATGAAAACTATTTGTGTTGATGTGGGATGGTTGGAGTTGTAGCTGAGATAACTTGTGAGATCAAAGAAATACAACACTATGGAAGTCCAAAAAGAACTTCGACCAGCAATTTGCATTGTTTACCACCTTCAAACTAATAAAGTTAGTTTTTTATCGTACTACAATAAAATTTATGAGTCAATAATCATTTTTGGTTAAATCGCTATAAAAATTCGAATGCTGTTTCAAAAGGGGATGTGCACCATAATAGGCTGAACCTATGTGCCCAGAATTCAGATGCCTTTCCAACCAATTTAACTTTACCTGGCAGAATTTGTCATGGACAAATTTAAACCATATAGAATCTACGTAGGTTCCGGATGGCAGCAAAGATATTGTTTATTTTTTTCAACAAACCCGAGTCGTTCCGTATGTAATAATTCATATAATTACCATGAACAACAGAGAAGCAAATTAGCTTTTATTATGAAAACATTTTAGTGCACTTATTCCATAATAAATTAGTCAAATTTCGAAATACGTGATGCAAGATTCTCATTCATACGGTTTTAATCAAAATATCTGCAATATCAGTTGGAAGAAATTTAAATGATTTTCGTATTTATTATTATATCGTTTTGCAGAAGACAGAGAGAATGCACCAAAGTCGAAAAATTACCACAAGATCATCAGCGAGAACAAAGAAATTGTGCGAGTTTATATGAGTTTACAAGGCGTTATGTTTTTACTTAACCCAGATGTTATTGCCTTACTGGAGGTAAGATAACAAAAATTAACAAACAAATAAAATCACTCTAATAATTCTATCACATATTTAATTTCTTATTTAGAAGTGCAGCCTGTAATAATTAAAATGATTTTCTAACAAAGACGACGAATTAATAAATTTCTGAGACGCAATGAATTTTATGTTGTAGGTATTGTATTTTTGTTTATATAAATATTATGAAAAAATATTCAAACTCCGTGGAAGAAATATTAAAAGTCTTACCTTAAAGAACAATAAGCAAAATTGCATGTACACCTCTAAGGAATTTAAATATTATTTTTTTAATTATTTAAAACCTGTCGCTGTATTTTATTTAGCAGGCAAAATATTAACACAAGAATTGACCATTATTTTAGAAAAGAGAATTGATATTTAATTTATAAAATTAGATCACTAAAAATGTTGAGTTTAAAAAATATATTTAATTTCAGAGAGGAATCGATTAGTATCATTTATTAAATTCAGTGAAAACTAGCTAAATATCATAAAAATACGGTTATATTTACACAATTAATGCTAAGTAGTTACTTTCATAAGTCAACTGTCTTCAATTTACTCACTGTCTCCAACATAAGGCTCGTGGGCCAAATCCAGCCCGGCAGCGTCATCCATCTGACAGGTAATGGCGTATTGTTATTCTTGCTGCTCTGATAAGTTGAATGCAAAAGATGTTCCCCTCGTTTTTATTTACTTGCTAGGTAAAGCTTAATGACAACTATCATAGACAAAAATGTAACTTAATTGTAATTAATTTTCTGCCAGAATGATTCTACATTAGTCCCTAAATCTGAAGCTGGTTTGCTCCTTGCAAAATCAAATTTAGTTCTGTCAAATCATCACAGAATACTAACTCTCACAGCCATCCTATATTTTGTAATTCGGTAAGAAGGCCATGTTTTGCGTTCAAAAAAAAAGATCCCAGTTCGAAGTTCAAAAAACCGCTGAAGATTTTTCTCAAGTAAGCCAGCATTCGCCAGTATGATATGACAAGTCATTTTCTCCAATCTCTTTAATAAACTGGCGAACATGTGGGTTATCCAAGCTAAGAGAATCAATGGAATTAACAGGTGATATGACTGGTTTTAGAACATATCTAAACATTTTCGGCATAATGGTACAATGAACTACTAATGGTTCTGAACCATCATCATTGACGAAAAAGCAACCGCTCTGTTATTTCTACAACACATGTGTTTGCCTCCATCAGTTTTCTCATAGCAGTTTCTTTTTACTAATGGTAATTTCAAGACCCTTAAAACATGTTCCACGGTGTTGGGCCGTCATTACTATCAGTATTAAGAAGCTTTTTATACACCAGCTTTTATCTACATCGCAGACCAAAGTCTACTACTGAACGGTCCAGAGAGAACCACTCGGGTTGTCCATTTTTGTCAGACAGTTGAGTCCTTGTCTTGCACAAACTCATCTACTTTTTGAATGAGTGTTTTCTGTTAAACCGATAGTTTTAAATAAATTTATCCTTTCCAGGCACAATTCTTCTGCTACTGCAAATGCTTTCATTGACCACTTGTCCATCGAGGAATGGTGTTTTTTGCAATTTCAATCAACGCCTTAAAAAAAAGTAGCCGAAAGCCAATCTCCTTAACATTTCGGGGGATCTTTCAGCCTTACAAACAATGGTCTGTATAGGACATACAAAACGCAATTTAAAAACTTAATTATGGAGTATCGGTAGTTTCATTTTTCCAGTTTAAAGTTCATTTCTCAAGTTTGGATCTCAAATTGCCTGCTCTTCTCTTTATGAGTCAAAAGATGCTTCTCCGCTAACAAAAATTAGCGTGTACTTGATTTAACCTTGGAGTTTATCCCCAGAGTCAAATAAAAAGTCATCCCAAGATATCTCGTTCTATCCCCTTCAATTTTTCTGTTTGGATTTTCTTCCAAAAACCGTACATTTCCAACAATTTTGGAGGTTAACGTTTTTTTGAAAATCTTTCAGTTTCCAAACATTTGGCCCTAAAGGAGTTTAGAACTCATTCCTAAAGCAGATGTCGGCACATAAATTTTCTCTTTCGAATTGTACGTTTGTATTATTTCAAAATGACTGGAAGAGGCAAAGGTGGCAAGGGTTTAGGAAAAGGAGGCGCAAAACGTCATCCTAAAGTGCTGCGTGATAATATCCAAGGTATAACAAAACCAGCCATAAGACGTTTAGCAAGTTTAGTGGTGATGTTAAACGTATATCAGGATTAATATACGAGGAAACTAGAGGTGTGCTTAAAGTATTCCCTGAAAATGTTATAAGAGTCACATACACCGAAAATGTCAAGAGGAAAACAGTCACAGCTATGGATGTTGTTTATGCATTGAAGAGACAAGGACGTACCTTGTATAGATTTGGCGGTTAATTAATATGTTGGTGTACAAGCAAAAATGATCAAAAGTGCACATCCCCATCAAAAAACATGCCCTTGATTTAATCTTAAGGACTATCGTGCAGATCACGTAGACCCGGAATTCCTTGCTTCATCTCCAATAATTTCTGTACCTACAGTGTTTTCCCAGAAACTCATAGAGTATAGTTTTGAATAAAATGATTGTTTACTTTCTAGAAATCCCCATTTTTGGTCTGAAAATTGCTTCCGAAAAATTATACGTTATGTTTTATATCTCCTTGCATTAAAGATCTGCCTGATATATTAATTGACTAGGGTTATATATAGTATTCCGACTGTAGTGACTAATTTATTTAGGTGAATCTTAAATATGCCTTTCTACATGTTTTACTTAGAACAGAGCTGCTATGCCATTAGTTTTTAATACAATATAATATAAATAACACTGTTTCGAAGATCTACAGCAGTTATAAACAACTGAATGTCAACGTTTAGTGTAAATCTACAAAAAAATGTAGTTAGCAGATACACCTAAGTCTAAATTGTGCTTTCATTTTACCTACAGTTTTCAGGTCAAAATTTCGTTAACATCAAATCTTCATGTTATTTTCAGAAATATTTGGAGTTTAGATATTTATGGGATGAACAAAGAGATGATAAAATCGAAGCATTTTGTGATACCGATCCCCTTATTGTTGAAATTTCTGAAAGATTTCAAGAATATGACGCACGTAGCGACTATATAAGGCAACTACCTGATATTCATAATATAGGACCTATACAAATATCTATGGGTAGCTTTATAGTTTCCTGTAACTGAATTAAATCTGTATCTGTATATATTTTAGATGAGTTTAAGTTAGCTTTATTGGTTGAATCTGATGCCTGGAAGCACATAATGGGTAGAAAATTAGGAATCAGATATAAGGACAAACTCACTAAAATGGTAGATTTCATCAAAACTCAAGAGAAGATTCTCAATAAACCAATAAAAGAATTGGATGACTGCAGGTACAAACAAGTTTTCTAGAGATGTAGATAAAAATATTGACATATGTTCTTTTTATCTAATTACTTCTACGTCCAGTAGGTTATTAACTGGAAATAGGTTACATGAGTAGTTTCGAATATTTTTTCTCTTGTGATTTCATTTCAAATTAATTTATTTGTATTGTCTAATTTGTTATTCACTTCGTCCAAAATTTTAATAAAACCTTGATAAATATGATATTTTGATACTTTCAAATTAAACAGAAACTGATTTTTAATTATGAATTATTGGGTGGAAAATCTTTGTCCTTTGAAACCTATTAGTTCCGTTTGCCTTTCCTTGTGTTTATGTCCTATTATGTTTCCACTACATTTACTATTTACTGTGTTATTATATCCTAATAAATAGTTTATTTTAGGTTTTGATTGTGCTGGATTAGATGTGTTTATGAACAAATCAGTGTATAGATCGCATTGTTGGTTGAACTTGATTAGTAATCGATTATTCAACTTGCCTTATAATTTAGTATCACATTAAATTATTAATAGTGACGTTATATTTCCATTATCTAGATACTATTATTGGTGTGATTCTCATTTTCTTGATTCCCAACATCGTACAGACCTACTGGAATACATTGGATTCAAAGTTAGGCCCTTGATCTGAAACCTGCTGAATAACTGCTCGACCAGCACCGCCGCCACAGTAGTTGCCTCCTGATTGATTATAGGCCATTGCGACCAGAATGTATCTATCTCCCCCTCTCAGACTCGGGAAATGGACAAGTGACAACAATAGGCAATTCTCTCAAATGGAAGGCCCACATTGTATTACTGCATTCTGCCTTTGGTCCGGGTCTTCGAGCCCTTACTGGCTGTCAAATTTCCGGCAACAAGCTCTAACGTCTTCGAAGTAATTTACCCAGAAGTACCGTTGGCGAATTTTATCCAAGGTTTTATTCCCGACCAGATGGCCTCCAGTAATTCCATTATGTACTTCCGTCAGGACGACCCATAACGATTTCAAGACGCCCGTGTATCCCTCTCTTCATAAGCGACAGGACTGGTTCAGTGTCTGGATCAGCCATATTGTGCGGGATACATTTTTTCGTTGTCCAGTCTTCATTTATTTGTACGCGAATCGGATGGATACCCTCTTGCTGTTCTGCCTTCAGACAATGTCCGCATTCTGCTCTACAGGGTCTTATTGTCAAGGCATCGGCATTATTATGCAAACGGCCGGCACGGTGTTCAACCTTGAAATCGTTTTGCTGTAATTCCTCCATCACCTGGCCACTTGTCCTTCCGGTGTCTTCACTTCCAACAGGCATTTGTGGGCAGCATGATAGATTTGAATTAGGAAATGACGACTATAGACGACTATATCAAATTATCTTAAGACTCAATTACAAGTTAATAGTTAGTTATATATATATATATATATATATATATATATATATATATATATATATATATATATATATATATATATACTCATTTCCCTCTTTTCCTTATTTCTCGCTATCTAATTTTAGTCCCGTTCACCCCAAATATTCTAAATCAGAATTTTTTTCATTAGTTCTCTTATTTTGTTTTACAGACTCGCCATGCAATGTTTGGAAACCATTAGAGAAAACTTCATAGAGATGGATTCAGATTTGGGTTTAATGGAAGAAGCTTACGGAACATTTGCTAAGTTCAAAATTGATGTATCTAAAGACGACATAGATCGAGTTGAGTCCCTAAGATTCAATTTCCAAAATATGGTTAATCACGTAAGTATTATTATATGAAGACTAATAATGAAATATTGGCGAAGAAATTTTGCGATCACTTTGTACTATTACAATATAGATAGTTTGTTATTTCGTTTATTACTAGAAAGAACAATTTCCTACATTGTCCTGAATAAGAAAAACTCCATTTTTTCTGGAGGTAGTCGAGCAATTTTTAATAGTTTTTAGTTGTTATAATTATAGTTACCTATTAATTAATTATAATTTTATATAGGTTAGTACTTGTTGGTGTAAATAAAGACTAGTTCGCTGCACCTAGATCCTAAAAAAATTAGTTAGCTTTGGCTCACCATTAAATAATCCAAAGAGATTTTGGTTTATAATTGTTCATTTTACGGAGTAAGGTGGTTAGCCAGAAAACGGAAAGCTGGGGCATTAGAAATCAATAAGATTAAAATGCTAAACAGTTTTGTTTTTGATTTTGAAAATTTCTCCTTTAATACAATCGGTAAAAGTACCATTGACAATACTCAACCATCCTACTTAACAAAAATGTCAGGTTGAGTGCATCCGCTAAGCGTATAAAATATGTAATAGGTTAATAATGCCGATCAAATAAATGCATTTTACTTGTAAAAGGTTTATCATAGCATAACAATATACAATTACTCGAGTCAATGAAGACGTAAAATGTCTAAAATTTCAGCACCAATATTAACCGATGCAGATAGTTTAAACTGCATTCTATTCAGGATGATCTGGAAGTGGTCCCATACATTTTTCTATTATATTTTTCTATGACATGCGACATTTCGTGTTAAAGAAAATGAGAAACAAATTGTTACTAAGATTACCATTTAAGGAATTTTGACTGATTTCTCTGATACAGCTTAATTCTTCTCTTTACTGTATCTATTAAAGTGGATGTTGATATATTCTTCTTTAACATCAAACCCGTTATTTTTTATAAATTCAAAAAATAAATGCAACAATTCATAACCGTCAAATAAGTAGCACATACATAAGCTTTCGTCACAAATCTCAAAATTTAAATTTCAAAATCGCAGGGTGTTTGAAAGAGAAAATCGCAAAATAACTATAATTAAGTATCTATATATAAATAGGCAAAGACAAAACGGTTAGGTTCTCCTCTGTCACTCAAACGATTTGTTTAGTAGCTACAGATGACCTTCAGTGGAGAATGCTAAAATTAATTTATAATGTTGGTTCAATAATTAAAAAATAAAATAATAAAAAATCATTATTTACATGCATACTGTCAATGCCAAACAGTGCCGCCAGATTGTTTCTAGAGAAAATCATAAGGTAGGTTGACTCCAATGTGAAAGACAAACTAAATTAAATGTAAAACTAAAAGTTTCGGCCCTTCGCTAAAGTTAGCCTACATAGTCATGCTATTGAAATAGAACCAATGAATAATTATAATACATAATAATCGCCGTTTGTTAGGCGCTCGCAAGTTTGGAGTTTGCAACTTTCTTTGCATTGTAAATATGGTTTGTCAACTAAAATCACAATTATGTTGCACGTCATCAATTTATTTCTGATATCTTCTTTATTTTAACCTTATACTTTTAATTTAGAGTCCTTTTATTTTTGTCGGGTAACTTTCATATAAGTTTAACTAAGATTACAGAAAATTGTGAAATTATGCACAAATTCACGATAAATAGGTAGATCTGACAACACTGAACTTTTATCCATCTACCGGAAATTTGATTTAAATTTTGACATTTCATTACTTTAGTAGCGATTAGGTTGAAAGTTTTCACTTCAGTGAGACAAGATTTCAAAGTATTTTCAAGGTTTCAATTCACAGAAAAAAATTCTCAAAAAATATGTGTATTTATCTACTATTAATTAACAGTATGTGATTCCTATTTGTTTATATTTTCTACATAAAACAGAAATCGTCATGGGTTCGGTACTACGTTGGAAAGTAATTTTTTTATATTGAAAATAATACTGAAAATTAATGTTTTCTCCAATGTGGGTATCTTATAGTTAATTAATTTTACATTACATGGTCCCATTACTGCAAAGTTCTGACTGTTAAAAACATTTTAAAGATTTGTTTGAATATATTAGGTTAAGTTACTATTTATTTTAGAGTAATATATATATTTTTTACATACATATTACCTTTGAAATCGTACACTGCTGTTCAAAAAAATTAAAATCCAAAACGCTCTACACGATAATAGAAACCACTTCCTAATTATATATGCGAGTTTGGTTTTCAAATGATAAACACGGCAGTGGCTGGGTAATGCTCTTTGAGAATAAGTGGAGTTGCTTATAGTTCAATAGGAAAATATTTAGTGTTGTAAATTATAGATCAGTATTGATTTTTCGGACAAGTGGTAACTTTCGTAGAAAATAATATTTGTAATTTTTTAGGTATAATTCTGTCATTAATATAATATAATTTTCACAATATTCCGAAGGTGTTGTACAACAAATCATCAATCAGCGGATAATGGAAATGTCATTAAATATTAGAGTTTTCATTGAGTTGTTTGTCATCTCTTTTTAAAATCGGAAACGGAAACTTTTTGGTTAGAAAAAAAATCCGGCGATAATTAGATCGAACATGTTGCATAGACATCTATACTATCACAAAATTGTAAGTTTGTCTGTTTGTTTGTTTGTTTGTTTGTTCGGCATCAGGTAATAAATACTTAACTGATTTTGATGAATCTTTTGTTGCGAATCCTATAGTTTGACTTAAAATCTGGTAGACATTTTATCTCTCTAAATTGACAGAAACGGTAGATATAGCGAAAAAACTTCTACCATGTTGGGTAATTCATTACTCAGTTGGTTCCACTGCACGCACAAAATATTAGATACTGGCATCAGCTTAACTTTTATTCAAAATTCGGAATGTGCAAATGTAACATGTTTCGATTTAACAAAAATCAAAATATATCAAGCGTAATTTTACAGGGTGCTCTGTATATAGGAAACTTAGAGCGGAGTAGAATTACATTGATTTAAAAAATCTAAAAAAAGTTATATTTGGTGTCCTATAAGCAGCTTGATATATAGGTTGTGGTGGAAATAAGGGGGTGGAATTAGTTATACAGGGTGGTACCAAAAAAGTTATATTGAGTGGTCCATAAACAAACTTAAAAAAATGTCTTAGGTAAGCAGTTAGGATCTTTGAATTATGTTCATAAGATACTATAGTTATGAAACGGATTAAAGAAATGTTAGAAGCAGTTGTTTATACAGGGTGTTTGAAATATAAGATGGAATGGCAGTTTATGTTGTGGTTAAAAACTTGTTTTATATCCACAAGTAGTTACATATATAGGATGGTTGAAATATGTAGCAGAGTATAATTACAGCTATACAGGTGGGTTAATATTTTAAAGTAATGGTATGATCTAGAAGCTGTTCCATTTACCGGATGGTTGAAATATAGGGTGGGGTAGGTTTCTAAGGATACAGGTTCGTACAAAAATGTTATATTTGGTGGCAAATAAGTAGTTGCATATAAAAGGTTGTTGAAATATAGGGTGGCTTACAGTTAGAATTATACAGGGTATGGGTAAAAAATGCTAGAAAAATTTTGTTATATAGCACTTGCATATATAGAGTACCTGAAGTATGGTGCGCAGTAAAGTTATAGTTATACAGTGTCATCCAAACAAGGTTAGAAAAAGTTTTAAATGAGGGGTGGTTTGAATGAAGTGTGGAGAGAAATTATACTTTAATTCATCTTGAAAAAATATTTTTAAAAAAAATCTGAAATAGTGTAGTTCATGATAAGTTGCAAAGATAGGATAGTTGAAATATAGGGTGAAGAAGTGTTATGATAATTATTTTAAAAAATTTATATTTTTGACCAATACGCAGTAGCGTATACAGGGTAGTTGTAATACATACAAGGTGATTCAAAAACATGTTGAACAAAATTGTTATTTTCGTTGCCCCATTAGCAGTTGCGGTTTTGGTGAAATATATTTGGCATTGATGGAATTATTGTTATACAGGGTGGTATAAAAAAAGTTATACTGGGTGGTCGATAAGTAGTTGCAAATACAAGGTGATTGAAATAGTGGGTGGAGTAGATTTATAGTCAAACAGGTTGGATAATTTTTTTTAGGATAGAACATGAGCTGTTGCATATCCGCAATATCTGAAACATGGATCGAAGTAAAATTATAAGTTCATACAGTGTGATTAGAAGTATTTAAAAATTTTATATTTGGTTGCCCCTAAGCAGATGCACATACAGACTGGGTGAAATATTTTGTAGAGTAAAATTATGGTTATGCAGGGTGGTTCAAAAATAAGTTGTAATGTTTGACAAATTGGCAGTGGTGTATACAGGATAGTTTTAATGTAGATGGAAGTAGAGTTAGTTATACAAAGCGGTTAAAAATTTTTTAGAATAAAATTGTTATATAGGGTGGCCAATAAGCAGTTGCAGTTTGGGTGAGGGTTTAAATAAAAGTTTGGTGTTAGGGTGCAAAACTGTGTGTTTATATTTGTGAATCACGAAGGGTTCCACATCATTTCCATTAGGATGGATCAAAAAAGTTTAAAAAAAGTGTTATATAGCGTAGACCATAAACAGTTGCATTCTACTATATGGAATATCTGAAGAAACAAGAGTATGGTTTTAGAGTGTTTAACACAATGTTAGAAAAATCTCATATAAAGGTTGCTTAATATATATAATTAAGGGAAATTTTACCTTAAAAGGTGGTAAAAAAATATCAGAAATAATTGTTATACAGGGTACACCATAAGCAGTTGCATATATAGGATAACCCATATGTTTCATAAGTGATTTATTTTTGGGAAAGCGGGCGAAACCGCGGGTAACGGCTAGTATTTATATAAAAATAATTCTACAATTATATACATATTTAAAAATCCAAATGAAATAATAGGGATAGCAAAGGCGTAGGCCATGCCTTTTCTAATTTCGCCTCAACTCTATATCTTATACAGACAAAATAACGTCAATAATGTTCAACTCATAATTTTAATGAATTAGGGTCGAATTTCGACCACTGGGCGACCGCTAGTTTGTTTAAAATAGGGTTATTTTTAAAAATAAATTCTTGCAAAAATATAATAGTTGTTCTCAAGGATCAAGCAGTAAAACTCACTAAGCACCATATAACAAATTAAAATGTTTCTTGTGTGTTGATTCCATTAAATACGAATTATTTGCCACCATATAGAACAGCAAAATAACTAAATGATTACCAAAATATGAAGACATCACTAATTCCAATAATTTACATTCATACATTACAAATCGTTGAAGTTCTTGTAAACTAAAATATTTTCAAAAGTTTACATTCAACATTCTTTAATTTCTCACATAGCAACATTTTGTTATGGCTTGATAGTCTAAATTTTGCAACTAACAAATAAGATAACGTGAGTGAACCGTTTTAGAACAAAAATATATATATAAGAATAGTTAATATAATTAGTAAATTACAATTAAAATTTTTGTGTGTAAATTGATTTCACACCATCGAATGTTTTCATTTTCAGTCAAAAGTTGTTCAAGAAAACATTTGCAATGTCCAAGGGCCGCTGCTGGAAGAGCTCACTGAAGGAGTAATTAAGTTCAGGGAAGAAGTAGAAATATTTGACAGAGATTTTGAGGAAAAAGGACCAATGATACCAGGTCTCTCGGCCAGAGAAGCCAGCGATCGCGTGTTAGCATTCCAAGATAGGTTTGACGAATTATGGAGGAAATTCGAAATGTACAGTAGCGGTGAAAGGTTATTCGGTTTAGAAGTAAATGATTACCCCATACTCCATAAACGCAAAAAGGAATTTAATCTTCTCAACAAACTGTATAGTCTCTATTTAGCAGTTAATCACAGTATTGATGGTTATTTTGATATAATGTGGAGTGACGTTGACACTGAAGTTATATTTGCTGAATTACAGGATTTCCAAAACAGGTACAATATTCTTTTTTTTTTAATAATATTTACTGTATATATAAAATGATTTTAACAACAAATAAATATATCTACTAATGATAAATCATTCGAGAGTTTGAAACAAATGTTCTGGACTGAAGTAGTAATTATAAATTTTAATTCCCTCTCCTTTTTAATTAGCATGCTACATTTCACGATAATTAATAGAAATTAAATTAAAGTAATTTGAAGGTAAATAAAAAATATGCTTTTTGTCGATTTATGTTACGCATCAATAATTACGTAGAGAAAAACAAATAAAAACATTTACATAAAACAAATCTAGGGGTGAAAGTCTTGAGCTTCCTTTTAACCAACGTTAACAATTGTTAGGGTTTAATCTACCAGTTAATAGACCACATTTAAGGGTATTTAAAAATACTAATACCCAACGAAAACAAAATAGGGTACAAATTAGTGAATAATTCATTCATCCTCCAACAATATTTCGGTAGCTGAGAGAACAGAATGACGAAGGGTACGAAATCAACGTTGGTAGCTGTACGGTCGAGGGACGGGTGTAACCGCACCTTTATATACACTCCAAAATTATTGCGAACAATCGCAAGGGTGCCGTATATCACCTCCGTGGGCTCTGATAAATAGAAAACTATTGTAGAATCGTCTTAGGGCATAACCGTGGAATAACGAGTTATGAGTCCGATTTAGGGGGCATTTATGTTGGAGCTGCGATAAGTGATTAGAGCATCGACGAGAGCAACCATAAAAGCATACCTTTGACCATCTGCTTGCATGCAGGGTTCATGTTGAGCTTCAATAACAGGAAACATGGAAATTCTCTCAATACTAATTTTGCATTTTAGCTGTCAAAACATTGTTTAAAATGAACAACTCCGGGGAATAAATTCATTCATAAAAATAAATAATTAATTTCAGTAATAAATTTAATATTATTAATATTCATTTATAGAAAACAATCCCTACTAAAATCTCCCATATTGAAAAAGAACAGCGTTCTAGGTAAAATTTCCTAAACATAAGAGAAATCACTTTCAAATATTTTAATACAATTTCGGAATCTAACTGCTGCCATTGAGGATATACTAGAAAATAAACAGTTTACAATAGTGTTGTTTTTAATTTGAAGTCACTTCAACCCACTTTTTGTCCAAAACATATCTATTGTGGTAATTTTTGTCTTTTAAATCTCACAACGGGGATCTGACAGAAACTTCATTATTTAAATTGTCAAGGTCCATTCTCGATTGAAGCTAAGAAAATACCTTTATGGATTTTCGCCGCTCTTATTGTTGGTCGAGACTGAAGAACGATTTATCGCGCAGCTCCTATATAAAAAGATCTGTGGTAAAGAGGTTTGAGATTTTCTTCGCTTTACTAGTATCGGCGCTCTTACCACTTATTGCAGCTCCAGCATTAAACGGACCCTTATATAGCTGCCAATATATACTGTCGCTCATACATCAACTTGCACATAGTGCTGTTCACTCGCACTCATGTTGAATATTCTCGATAACTTGGCTGATAAATTATACCACCAAATCGAAGTGTCTTTTTGAAAATGTCTTTTTGTAGTCACCAATATTTTTCTGTTAAAATTTTAATATTTTTATTTTTTTGAAATATGTATTTGTTGCAAACAATTTCAAAGTTTTAGACTGGCCTAAATAGTCTTTTTCATTTTTTCAACCCCTTAAATATTAAATTTAATGGTATGAAAATTTTCTCAAGTCAACATTATTTTTTGCAAAAAATCTTTTATTTCAAAATTTAAAGTTCGATTAAGTCCCGCTACCCTTCAGACAGGTCTGTGTTATCGTATTCATATATTAAAAAGAAGAACAGAACAAGTCTTCACGATATACCTACCCAAAAATATCTACCAGATCTGCTAGTATTACGCCTTGCCCCTATATGATCCCGATGCGCATCAGGGAGCAGCACACACACATTGAAAGTCACTGTTATTTGGGATTTTCAATAACCAAATATTTATTAATTTTGAATAATTTTATTTCAGGTGTAGAAAACTCCCAAAAGGAATGAAAGATTGGCCTGCATTTTTAGAACTAAAGAAAAAAATAGACGATTTTAGTGAAACTTGCCCACTACTAGAATTGATGGCTAATAAGGTACTTTTTGGGATAATATGTATGTACATTGCATTCGTAGAAGCGTATAAATTAAATTAAAATTATAATGGGAGTTTAAACCACAACACGCGAGTCCGTCCATTTTTAGTTTTAATTTTCCGAAATACTTTAATGCTAGACCCCATTTTTTATTGTAAAGCAGATCTATTTACGTACGAAATGGGAATAATTGCTACATCTAAACAAGAAAATTGTGAAGAAAAAATATCAAAAATATTCAGAAATGTCCATCCAGTTAGAATATAAGGAGAGTAATCAAAACGATACATAAGTTCACAAATGACTTGGAAACTCGTTTACAGCAAATGAGAAGTTTTCTTGTTTTTTTTGCAATGCTAGGAAAAGTTTAATGTATCTGATAGATTTATTTGCTCGATAGCAAGTAGTGTCTACTATTTTTGGCAGATGACAGCAAATCGTAGATTTATCCAGTAAATGTTTTACTGTAATTTTCTGAAATATGTCAATATTAAACGAATGTTAAAGAATTGAAATCTAGTTCATGGTTAGTTAAAGGAAAAATGGGTCAGTTGTTTAAAGCAATCTGCTGCTTGTTAGCCAAAGCAAGGGAAGCAGGTTTGAGGCGAATTTCCAGGAATTTGGCCATGTTCATGATATTAAAAATTCTGGTCGAAAGTTGGTAAATAAGTGAAGTTCACCTAAGCATTTTGTTAGCAGTGTAACATAAAGTAAAGTATTTCAAAAGCATTTATTAACCACTTTGCTTATTGTAACAGTGTCCGTCTCAAACATTTAATTTACATAGATTTTTTTTAAATTTCTTATGTTTACGCTAATTTTTCTTCACAATAGGACAAGCATCCACAAACATATCATATTTAATTTAAAAAATATGGCCTGTGTTCTTACTGACCAATCAAAAATTAAAAGGGACATTTCAAAAAAATCAATGACTTCTGCAATTAATTACAGGAGGCGTAGTATTAAATTTCAGCCAATCAAAGCAGAAGTCTCAGGGGCTACGAGCGTATGAAAAAAGAGCTTAGAACCGACTGAATACATAGCGACAACATAAAAGAAAACAAAAGTTAAAAACTGTTTTAATATTTATAAAAGAGAAAAACCACATATTGCGGAGGCGCCTCAGAGCAGACCGGCCACGTGATGTAGGTATATCAAAATCTCTTCAAATAATCAAAACAACAAAAATTCATGATTAAAACTTGTGCTGGTTTAGAATGTGCATAACTTGGGTACCATCTAATCACAGGCAGAATTTTTTAAAATTATTTTCCGTATTAATTCTTTTTGAGAGTCCAAACGATATTTATATGTAATGGCCTTTATCTATATACTATTATAAAATTGTAGTTGTCTGTCTGTTTGTTTGTTTGTTTGTTTGTTTGTTTGTTACCTCATCACCTAAGAACTACTGAACTGATTTTGCTGAATCTTTTTTGTTGCAAAGCTTATAGTTTGACTTAACATCTGGTATACATTTTACCTCGCTGCATTGACAGAAACAGTAGATATAAGGAAAAATCTACTACCTACCATGTTCGGTAATACATAGGTACACAATTAGTCAATTGGTTCGATCGCATGCAGCAAATTTTAGATACCTGCACCAGCTTAGCTGTTATTCAAAATTCGGAATAAGCCAATGTAACATGTTTCGATTTTTAAAAAAATTCCAACTGATATATCAAGCGTAATTTTACAGGGTGTTCCGTATATAGGATAGGAAGAATTAAATGGATTTAGAAAATCTTGAAAAAAAGGTGTATTAGGTGGCATGTAAGTTATTGCATATATACAATGTTGTTGAGATAAGGGGGAGGTTATACGGGGTGGTTCAAAAAGATATACTGAGTGGATCATAAACAGTTGTATATACCAGGTGGTTGAAAAACGGGTGGAGTTGTGAATTATATTTATAAAGGCGGATAAGAAAATGTTATATTGTTAGGGTCATAGTAGTTACATATACAATGTGGGTGAAATAAGGGTAAAATAGAATTAGATTTATACAGGGTGGATAAAAAATATGTTATGTAAGCAGTTAGGATATTTGAATTTTCTTGAGTTATTATTATAGTTATCAAATGGGTTGAAAAAATGATTAGAAGCATTTGTTTATACAGGGTGGTTGAAATATAAGATGAAGGGGAATTATAGTTTATAGGGTAGTTAAAAATATATTTTATAACCACAAGTAGTTCACAAATTCACAAGTAGCATATTATAGGATGATTGAAATATCTAGCAGAGTATAATTACTGCTATATCTACAGGTGGGTTTAAAATATATTTAAAAATTTATGATTAACAACCTGTTTCATATACCGGATAGATGAAGGTGGACTAGAATTCTAAGTATACAGGGTGGTGAAAAAATGTTAAATAGGATGTCCCATAAGTAGTTGCATATACAAGGTTGTTGAAATATAGCGTGGAGTAGAACAATTATTATACAGTGTGGGTAAAAAAATTTAAAATATTTTGGAGTACCTGAATTATAGGTCAAAGTGAAGTTATCGTTTCTCAGTGTGATTCAAACAAGGTTAGAAAAAGTTGCAAATGGAGGATAGTTTAAATGAAGTGTGGAGAGAAATTATATTTTATACTTTACTTTAAAAAATATGAGGTAATAGCGTAGCTCCTAATTAGTTTCACAGATAGGATATTTGAAAAATTGTCACATACCCCCCATAAGCAGTTCCAGTTTTGGTGAAATTTATTGGGAAGTGGTAGATATATATTTATACAAGGTGGTACATTGACAGGAAAGGTAGATATAGCGAAAAAACTACTACAATGTTCGATAACACAATTAATCAATTCGTTCCACCACATGCACCAAATATTAGATACTTGCATCAGCTTAGCTTTTATTCAAAATTTGGAATATGCCAATGTAACATGTTTCAATTTTTAAATAATTCAACTGATACATCAATTGTAATTTTACATGGTGTTTATAGGATATGTGAAACTTAGAGCGGAGTAGAATTACATGGATTTAAAAAATCTTGAAAAAAACGTTTATGAGGTGGTGCGTAAGCAGCTGCATATATACAATGTGTGTGAAATATGGAGCAAGTTATATGGGGTGGTTGAAAAAAAGGTATATTGAGTGAATCATAAATAGTTTCATATACCAGGTGAAGTTGAATTATATTTACACAGGGTGTTATGTAAGCAGTTAAGATATTTGAATTTTCTTGAGCTATTATTACAATTATGAAATGGGTTGAAGAAAATGTTAAAAGTAGTTGTTTATACAGGCTGGTTGAAATATAAGATGGAGTAGAATTATACTTTATAGGGTGATTAAAAAAATGTTCTATATCCACAAGTAGTTCACAAGTAGCACATATAGGATGGTTGAAATATGTAGGACAGTATAATTACTGCAAAACAGGTGGGTTTAAAAAATATTATAATATAATGTTATGATCTGCAAGCTGTTCCACATACCGGATAGATGAAATATAGGGTGAACTAGAATCCTAAGTGTACAGGGTGGTGCAAAAATGTTATATGGCCCATAAATACTTGCATATACAAGGTTATTGAAGTATAGGGTGGAATAGAATAATAATTATACAGTGTGGGTAAAAAAATTGTTATATAGGTTAAAGAAATGGAGGACCTGAAATATGGGGCCAAGTCAAGTTATAGTTACACAGTGTGATTCAAACAAGGTTAGAAAAAGTTGCAAATGAAGGGTGATTTTAATGAAGTGTGGAGAGAAATTATACTTTATTCTGTGGTTCAAAAATATGAGGAAATATTGTGAAATAGCGTAGTTCATAAGCAGTTGCACAGATAGAATATTTGAAATATAGGGAGGATTAGAGTTAAGTAGTTAAGTCAGTGTTTTCCAACCTTTTTGTACCTGCGCCCCCTTAATTTTTCTAACAATCTAATTGATGATTACGTATACCAATTTTGCTGATTCATTTTTTTGACACCTATTCGAGTTTTTTAGTTTGAATTCGAAAATGATATTTTGAAAACAGCTGCATGCTCCTCTTGCAACAGCCCCACAGGTTGGAAACCACTGAGTTAAGTATTTAAACAATTGTTACATAGGGTGCCCAATAAGCAGTTGCAGTTTTGGTGAAATTTATTGGGAAGTGATAGATTTATAGTTATACAGGATGGTACAAAAAAACTTATACTGGGTGGCCGATGAGTAGTTGTACATACAAGGTAGTTGAAAATAGAGGGTGAAGTAGAAGTATAGTTTAACAGTGTGGATAAAAAATTGTATGAAAAATTTTCTAGAATAGAGCATGAGCTGTGTTGCATATATGCAATATCTGAAACATGGGGTGAAGTAAAATTATAGTTATACAGTGTGATTAAAACAATGTTAAAAGAAGTTGCATATAATGGGTGGTTGACATATAAGGTGGAGAAAAATTATATTTTCCATGGTGGTTTAAAAAGGTCAGAAAAATGGTTAGCGTAGTCCATAAGCAGTAGCATAGATAAGACAGTTGAAATATAGAGGGGATCAGAATTATAGTTAAGTGATAAAAAAATGTTATAGGTATATGGCGACCCCTAAGCGAGATGCATTTATAGCTGGTTGAAATATTTTGTAGAATAAAATTATGGTTATACATGATAATTCAAAAAATGATAGACAATAAGTTATAATGGTTGACTAATTGGCAGCAGTATATCCAAGATGATTTAAATAAAGATGGAAATAGCTACAGCTATAGAAGGCAGTTCCAAAAAAAAATTGACTAAAATTGTTAGATAGAGTGACCATATAAAGTAGCGGTTTGGGTAAAATATGTTGGGAATTGGTGTGTGGTACAAAAAAAATACAAAAAAGTAATATTGGGTGGCCTATAAGAATAAGTATAAAGTAGACCATGAACAGTTGCATCCTGACATATGGAATACCTGACATATAGGGCGAAGCAAAATTGTAGTTATAAGTATATTGTGTTTAACACAATGTTAGAAAAAGGAGCATATAAAGGATGGTTAAAATATAAGGCGGAGGGAAATTATATTTTACGAAGTGGCTCAAAAATTATCCGAAATAATTGTTATATAGCGTATAGGTTGGAGTAGAATTATGGTTAGGTAATTTAAAAATTTTATATTGGTTGGCAAATAAACAGCTTTTTCTTCGAGATGTCATTCCTTTGTACGCAAGACAATATACATTATATATTATATATAACATATATTGTTCTGGTCAGGAAACCTTCATCAGTTGCGCTTCCCACAATTGAATGTCCTCTCGAACACTTCTTTATGTATTTGAAACATTTCGTTAAATTTGAAGATGCGAGATGTAAGACCGGTCTTACATCTCGCGTCTTCAAATAAACAGCTCTTATACAGGATGGTTGCACTATGGGGTGAAGCAGAGTAAGAGGTGTACAAGGTGGTTCCAAAGAATGTTAAATATAATTATTATATAGGGTGGCCCATAAGTGCTTGCAGTTTCGGTGAAATATATTCGAGATTGGTAGATTTATAATTATGTAAGGTGACTCAACAAAGTTAGAAAAAATTGTTATATTGGATAGCCGATAAGTTTCATAAGTTACTTTTTTAAAAAAATTCTACACTCCATACGCGGGTGAAACCGCGGGTAACGGCTAGTACTATTATAAAATTGTAGTTGTCTGTTTGTTTGTTTGTTTGTTTGTTTGTTTGTTACCTCATCACGTAAGAACTACTTAACTGATTTTGCTGAATCTTTTTTTGTCGCAAAGCTTATAGTTTGACTTAAAATCTGGTATACATTTTATCTCCCTACATTGACAGAAACGGTAGATATAGGGAAAAATCTATTACCATGTTCGGTAATACATACACAATTAGTCAATTGGTTCCACCGCAAGCATCAAATTTTACCACCAGCTTAGCTTTTATTCAAAATTCGAAATATGTCAATGCATATTTTGATTTTAGAAAAATTCCAACTGATATATCAACTGTAATTTTACAGGGTGTTCCATATATAAGATAGGTAGAATTAAATGATTTAAAAAACTCAAAAAAAATGTATATTAGGTGGCCCGCAAGTAGCTGCTTATATACAGTGTGGTTGAAATAAGGGGGAAGTTCGAAAAAGATATACTGAGTGGACCATAAACAGTTGTAAATAGCAGGTAGTTGAAAAACGGGTGTAATTGAATTATATTTATGCAGGGTGGATAACAAAATGTTATATTGTTAAGGTCATAGTAGTTGCATATACAATGTGGGTGAAATAAGGGTAAAATAGAATTAGATTTATACAGTTTGGATAAAAAAATATGTTATGTAAGAAGTTAGGATATTTGAATTTTCTTGATCTATTATTAAAGTGATGAAATGGGTTGAAAAAAATGTTAGAAGCAGTTGTTTATACTGGGTGGTTAAAAGTTAAGACGGAGTGGAATTATAGTTTATAGGGTGATTAAAAAAAATTATATCCACAAGTAGTTCACAAGTGTTCAGGTAGCATATTATAGGATGGTTGAAATATGTAGCAGCGTATGATTAGGCAATACAGGAAGGTTTAAAAATATTATAAAGGAGTGCTATGATCTTCAAGCTGTTTCATATACTGGATAGAATTCTAAGTATACAAAGTGTTGAAAAAATGTTATATTGGGTAGCCCATAAGTATTTGCATATACAAGGTTGTATATTGTCTAATATAGCGTGGAGTAGAATAATAATTATACAGTGTATGTAAAAAAGTTAGAAGTTTTTTGTTATACAGGGTAGAGCTTGAGCTGTTGCATATATGGAGTACATGAAATATGGGGCGAAATCAAGTTATCGTTATACAGTGTGATTCAAACAAGGTTAGAAAAAGTTGCAAATAAAGAATGGTTTAAATGAAGAGAAATTATATTTTATACTGTGCTTTAAAATAGCGTAGCACAGATAGGATATTTGAAATATAGGGAGGAGTAAAGTTGAGTAATTTACTCTTTAAAAATTGTTACATAGGCTGCTCCATACGCAGTTGCAGTTTTGGAGAAATTTATTTGGAATTGATGGATTTATATTTATACAGGCTGGTACAAAAAATATCAAACTGGGTGGCCGATAAGTAGTTGCACATACGAGGTGGTTGAAATAGAGGGTGGAGTTGAATTATAGTTAAATAGTGTGGATAAAAAATTGTTCTATTTTTTTAACATAGAATATGAGTTATTGCGTATATGCCATATCTGAAACATGGGGCGAAGTAAAATTATAGTTATTCAGTGTGATGAAAACATATTAGAAAAAGTTGTATATACGGGGTAGTTGACATATAAGGTGGAGACAAATTATATTTTTCCAGAATGGTTATTTAGCATAGTTATATAGGATGGTTCAAAAACTGATAGACCAGTAAGTTATAATGGGTGATTAATTGGCAGCAATTTATTCAAGATAGTTTAATTATAGGTGGAAGAAATATTGAATAAAATTGTTATGTAGGGTGGCTGTCAGCGGTTTAGGTAAAATGGGTAGGGGATTGGTGAATTTTGTTACACAAAGTGGTACAAAAAATGTTATATTGGGTTGCCCATAAGTAGATATATATATATATATATATATATATATATATATATATATATATATATATATATATGTTTTAGGTGGTTTCCAGGAATTCATCCGCGTAGTTGATAACTGATCCTGCCCTGAAGAGGGCAGATATGACAGTTCATCCATCGATCTCACAACTACGCGGATGAATTCCCGGAAACCACCTAAAACATTTAGTGCCCGCGAAAACTTAAAAACAAATATATATATATATATATATATATATATATATATATATATATATATATATATATACAAAAATTTCTAAATTTTTGGGAAAGCAGCAATGAAAACAGTGATTCTCTTAATCTTTATTAACTCGAGCTTTCGATACTTTATGTACCTTCATCGAGAGCAAGGATGTGAGACAATCATATTCGTTGTTATACTAGTGTTTGTATAAATAGTCAACACACGGGACAACAGTCTAAAAATTACAAAACAATCACAATCCACATTTTAATTTCTTTCTGGATGTACAAACTTAATATATTTAATATACGGTGAAAATTATTATATTGTTCAATTATTAAAAACAGGAACACGAGATGCAACCTGTTGACCTAAGATAAACAACTGAGACAAAAATTTAGGTTATACCTACCGACAAAAGATCACATCACTGTCAATCAGCTTGACAATTTCAGGGTATATGAAGCAAATATGTGTCACATGTGACAGTTATCAAGGTACAAAGATATTAGAAATACTACTGTAACAAAATTCAAAATTATTAATTTTTTGTTATATAAGGTAGACCAGGAACAGGTGCATCCTGCTATATGACATACCTGAAATATGGAGCGAAGCAAAATTATATTTATATATTGTGTTTAACACAATGTTAGAAAAAATTACATATAAAGGCCGATTATAATTATAGTGGCTCAAAAATTATCAGAAATATATTGTTATATAGCGTATAGGGTGGAGTAGAACTATAGTTAGGTAACTAAAAAATGTTATATTGGGTGACAAATAAACAGTAGCATATACAGGATGGTTGCACTACAGGGTGAAGCAGAGTTACAATTATACAAGGTGGTTCCAAAAAAAGGTTGAATAAAATTGTTATATAATGTGGCGCATAAGCACTTGGAGTTTGGGTGAAACGTATTCGGGATTGGTAGATTTATAGTTAATGTTAAGTGGTTCAACAAAGTTAGAAGAAATTGTTATATTGGATGGCCCATATGTTTCATAAGTTATTTCTTTTTGCAAAGAATTTTACATTCCATACGCGGGTGAAACCGCGGGTAACGGCTAGTAGTTTTCTAAAGTAATAATTCAAGGAAAGATGTCGCTAGTCAATAGA
Organism: Octodonta nipae; assembly: GCA_034190945.1. Lineage (NCBI taxonomy): Eukaryota > Metazoa > Arthropoda > Insecta > Coleoptera > Chrysomelidae > Octodonta > Octodonta nipae. The sequence goes on along the minus strand of CM067221.1, from coordinate 42,888,405 downwards.
GTAAACCTTCGAGCATAATGATCGAAGGATTAAACCTTAATTGTCTAGGGTTTTAGCCAACTAACAATTGTTACTTAAAAATTCCAGACTGCTAATGCAATCTTCATCAATCAACATATTTTCAGCAAAATTGACACTGGCTACTTTTTTATAGATATCAGTAATTTAAATATAACCAAGAATTATTTGATAATAGTTTATGAACCAGGGGCGGATCCAAAGTCGAGTTTCTGCGATCTCGTACGAAATTTAACTAAGTAGGGGGCTTCTGAAGGTTTTCGAAAACATTTTATTCCTTGGGTTATTGTGTTAAAAATAGTGGCTTTTTACTTCAAGCTCACAAAAATTGCTTTATTTGAAGCTTATGGATGTAAGAATTCTTCTTTCTAATGTGTTAAATTCCATGACCTAAAAGCTCTCATAGGCGGCGATCGCCCTCATCGCTCCTCAGTGAATCCGCCCCCATTTGTCACTTTGTTTCTTTTACAAGGTTCAATTTTTTTTAGTATCGTACTTTATTAGTATATCTAACTTATCTTCATTTATGGCTTCGTAATAAATTTCTCATATGGGAAAGGATACACACGTAATCGGATCTTGTTTAAGTCTGGGAAATATATCTATTGAAATAGTGATTTCTAACTGCCTTAGAATGAAAATAACATTTTAATATATACAATTTTCGTATTAAATGCCCAAATTGCAACACCCCCATTTATCTTGTGAATCATTAATTTCTTTTCTTAGTCGCAACCTTAACATTTTTATATAAATTTTCTAGATCTAGGTGTTTGTATTAAACATTTAAGTTTTTGACATACTGTTATAATCTTGGTGTTGTATTTTTTCAGGCCATGAAGGATCGTCACTGGAAACGCCTCAGCATATTAACTAATTACCATTTTGATGTCGATTCCCCAACTTTTACGTTAAGAAATGTAATGGAAGCCCCCCTATTAAAATATAAAGATGATGTTGAAGATATTTGCATAAGCGCCATGAAAGAAAAAGATATTGAAGCTAAACTAAAACAAGTTATTGCTGATTGGTCGATTGTAGAATTACAATTTTCTAATTTCAAAGCTAGAGGAGAACTATTACTGAAAGGTCAAGAAACTGGAGAAATTATAACTGCTCTTGAAGACAGTTTAATGATTGTAAATTCATTATTAAGCAATAGGTATAAAATATTCATAAATCATTTTCTAATAGGACAAACTTATCAAAGTTTGAGTCAAATTCAGTCACCATTGGAAATTATATATAAAAATGTATATTTTAATGTTAAAATTTATTGATTAGATACAAAGCAACACAAAAAATTATAAGTTTCCGCAATTGAAAACAACAAAGCTTTTTTCAAGAAGAACTTGAAAGAGGGCCACATCAAAGATTTACTAAAAAATCCATTAAAGATTTCTGTTGCTTCAAGGGTTCCATTAAAATTATAAAAGAAACCTAACAAAAACCTTATGAACTAATCAGGCATATAATGGTTCACAACGAATAATTTGATCCTGAATTACCGGCAACCTAGGACGACGGGATTTTACGGAAGAAGGAGCGCTTTCATTTAATAAGAATTTAAAATAACAGGAGATTCTTATAGGAATCGTTCTGTGTTATATTCTTTGTTATGTAATATAATTGAATTATAGTAAATCCTAATTTAGGGCCTAGACCCCAAACAAGTACACCAATTTTGGACATTATGAAGTTCTGAAGTTGTATAATCATTTATTCATATATTTAGAAGTATATACGATTCTCTAATTTAAAATTTATTACACTAGCAAGGATTTCTATTAATTTTTTTTTTTTGAGTTTTAGTTGCGAGTTTTTGTTATATAATTAATGTTAATGTAAAAACACAGTTTTGCACCCTAACACAAAACTTTTATTTTAAACACTCAACGCCGTTTCAATAACTCTAAGTTGTCATCATCAAGGAGTAAACCAAACCAAATGTTTGTCACTTCTGATCACTAGTTTTTGTTGGTTGTGCTATGAAAATCGATATTCTTCTTATTAGTTACTTCATATCATAAATCTGAAAAAAAAACACTGCATATAATGTCTCAAAATTGTTCAAGAAAAGTAATATTCATTAATTTTTTTATTTGAGTTCGCAGTAAACAACAAAATACTTCTTTCCGTATTGTGTCCACCTTATTCTTATTTTTGTATCATGTTTAAAAAATTTAGTGCACTATAATATGAATCTTGAAAATATTAAAAATTTAGTTCATGAATAGGGCTTTTCACACATTGTTTTAAAAAGGTACAAAACAAGAATGTTAGGGTTGATTATTTAAACTCCCTACAAAAATGATTACCTACGGTTGCAAATATTTCAAAAGGTGGAGGGAGACTCAGTGGAAGACAATCTTCACCAAGTTTCTTTAGCTTAAACTGCATAGAAGATAGCAAACAAAAACAATTTTTTGGGAACTTTGATAGGCTTTTTTGCTTTGTTATTTATATAAATACTATAAACCATTTTAATGATTTAATTTTTTAGATACAACGCTCCCTTCAAAAAGGATATTCAATTGTGGATGCATAAGCTAGTGGACACTTCTGAGATTTTAGAAAAATGGCTTATAGTACAAAATTTATGGATATATTTGGAAGCTGTCTTTGTTGGCGGAGATATTGCCAAGCAGCTTCCTGCTGAAGCTAAACGATTTAGTGTAAAAACATATTCATTAACCACTATATATATATATATATATATATATATATATATATTATTTCACTTAGACAAGTTTATATTGTATTTTGATAATTTGTAGAGTATTGATAAATCATGGATTAAAATAATGATGAGAGCCCACGAAATTCCGAATGCAGTTGAGTGTTGTACCGGAGATGAAACTATGGGACAACTTCTTCCTCACCTTCTAGAACAACTTGAAACTTGTCAGAAAAGTTTAACTGGTTATTTAGGTAAGTTCTCGTTAATATTTGGGTTTGTTCTTGTTTTTTGAAAAGTAAGATCATATCAAATTGAACATATGAAATATTGTGGTCGTCCCTAAAAACACATGTACGATTAAAATGATGTTGCATAAACTGTCTTTTAAAAATATATTTCTTAAATAAATAATAAATTTTAGTGCCGTTTGATTAATAGTGAGGAAAAGTCTCCCTTAATTGTAAATTGAAGATTCTATAAAAGGCAACTTTTATGTGTTTTTCTGCCTATTCATTAGAATTTTCTTTACTCACTTCTTTTCTGTAAATATTTGTAATTTATAATGGAAGACTAGGTGTGGGCAATTTTGACAAACTGCTCGCACTAGTTGTTCCTTAGAGATTTTTGTGTTTGTGAAATTAATTTGGCAGTTTATCTGACTTTTCAATCATTCGATACTGACGGACAATCTTTCAAACATTCACTGGCAGATCAAAATTAAAAGAGAATCTGTATGATTTATTTACAAGTTCACTCCTATGTTCCGATGGTCTTCATTTTCTTCATGAACAGGTCTTCAAGTTTTTGGATGAAATTTTCACTAAGTTTGGTTCATTTGAAAAGCTGAGAAAACAAAATAATAAATTAGGTGATATTGAAGCTTAGATATTGTGTTATTATGTGTGAAAGTCAAAATATATAGGTATGAACCCGAAGGAAATATTTGTCAAACAGGTATTTCGAGACAACTTTAAAAAGTGATTTGAATTGTTACAAACAAATGCCTCAAAATTGTATGCAGGTCATAACGAAAGACAATTAGAATTTTGTAACTAATTAATAAAAAAATCCCACTTTCCAGTTTCCTTAGAAAATGTAATTTGGACGGATGATAATACTTTCACCAAAGTACACTGTTGGAGCACAACAGCCTCATGCAGTACAGAAAAATTCGACCAGAAGTGTGATTTAGTATAAGCGTGTGAGCAGGAATTTACGTAGAACTTTTGGATCCTCATTTATCTGACGGCACCAATCCTTCATATCAATTTTCGAAGATAATTTGGGTCATCTACCTTTAGCCAACTATGACAACTTCTGGTTTCAATATGATGAACTTAACCTAACAATACTACATCAGTATTTGAAAAAATCGGTGATAATGGATAAGGAATAATGAGCTGGGAAGGTGAACAGTTCTCTAGACATCAGTGTTATAGTTTTTAGATCAGTGGGAATATCAAAATATTGAGGATTTTTAATAGAATAATATTAATACAGAGTCCGAAAGATTAAGGAAAAGAATAATCAATCGGGGAAGGAATAAAATATGAAAAGGGGGCTTTTGTTATCAAAAATAACGACAACATTTTGAGCATTTACTCCGATTTACCTCCACGTTACAGTTTACTTAACTATTGCGTCAGTCACCAAAAAAGCATGCGTATATTCACTGTAAAGATAATGTCGTCCGTAAGAAAAACCAATGTTGACGATAATTACCAGAGTACGAAACCTCTGATAACAAATCAGAAAACACCATTATTATATAGCCAAGAGAACGATATAACGTTACTGTAATGTTTTTACTTTCACACTCGGGTTTTGTTCTTAGATTTATTTTAAAACACAGTCCAACTCGCTCTAATTTATTTCCACTACTTTAACACAATTTATGTTCACAGAACTATTTACAATTTATATCTACTTAAGTATACGACCGTCGAAAACAGAATTAATCCAATCGCCAGCTGTCCGTATTTATATATTTCTCTCGGAATTATTCTGGCAAGTCAACGAACTATCGGGAAACTTCTTTCATGTGTTCTGGAAGCTTTAAGGGAATTCCCAGTAACAGCAGCGATCGGCCTGTTAAGTGACAAAACATTTCGGATTCTCAGAAGTATCGGAATAATGTCCCTTCCACGAATTTGTTGATGGCCGATTTCACCAGCTGTCGGATGAATTCTCGTAACATTGCCCCCTCCTTAAGAACATTTCGTCCCGGAATATCCCAGAATCCTTCCTGGTGTGACGATATTTGCAGGACTCTCCATTTCGACAACGGGAAGTTTGGTGGAAGTAACAGTCAGCGATCTTCGAATCTGGGCTGCGAATATTGAGACAGCATACCAGGTGTCGATGTCACTGAATCGAAAGATTGTTTCCATCATACTTCTCACCACCCTCCAATTCAGTCCGTCCAACCCGCAGGCTATCTTTGGGACCGCCAATTTCATCAGATTCTTCTCCATCATCATATTCCTCAATTCTACCAGAGTTTCCAAAGATCGCTGTATGTTGGCTTGTCCTTCGAGAATGTTTTCGTTACCAAATAAAAGATGCCTCTGGTACCCACTGGTTGTTTATCTTCGAGATGAAGAACCTTCCCTACCACTGGATCTTGCTCCCTCTTAGCTTCTGGAACTGGCCGTACTTTTTGGCAAACACCTTAGCAATTCCTCTGGACATCTGGAGATCTCGAGCCACACAATAAGCCAGGGCATAATCTATGGGCACCTCAAACAGGTCTCGAGGTTTCTCTCTTGTTACGTCGTGCTGCACTTTCTGCCCATGAGAGTACAGTGCCATAAACTGTTCGAAGGTCATCTCGTCATCGGGTGGTTGGATGCTGCGGACTTAGGCTTGGTCAACTTCGCCGTCATGACTTCCACGTAAGGGGCTAACTTGTTGAAATGTACCACCATTGGTTTTCCTCGAGGTAGCTTCCTTATTTGTAGGCAACATCGTTGATCTTCTTCACAATTTGGTACGGCCCCTCCCAAGATCTCTGTAGCTTGGGCGAATATCCACGACGACGTTGCGGATTATACAACCAAACAAGATCAGCAACTTGGAAATCTTCGCCCTCGGCTTTGATCTCGTAGGCTTCCTTCATTCGAGTACTGGCATTCTCGATATTTAACCGGACTCGTTGATGAATGTCGTTCATCCTTTGACGTAGCTGGCTGACATAGTTGTCACCTGTGGTCTCTTCTCCTGGGGGACATCCAAACTTCAAATCGCATGGTAGTCTTAATTCTCGTCCCATAATAATACTGGCCGGAGTCTGACCCGTGGACTTGTGCACAGACGAACGATATGCCATTAGAAACAAGTGCAGATACTGGTCCCAGTCTCTTTGGTGGTCAGAAACTACCTTGACAAATGGCGGTTAATGGTTCTATTCAAGCGTTCTACCATTCCATCGGATTGCGGGTGTAATGCTGTCGTCCGTGTTTTATTGATCTTCAAGAGCTTGCAGACGTCTTGAAAAAGAGTAGACTCGAAATTTCTACCTTTGTCTGAGTGCAACTCCAAGGAAACACCAAAACGACTGATCCATTCCTTGACAAGGATCTCAGCAACGGTCAAGGCTTCTTGATTCGGCAAGACATACGCTTCGGACCATTCACTAAAATAGTCCATCACCACCACAATGTATTTATTTCCAGAGACGGATTCAGGAAATGGGCCGGCAACATCAATGGCTACTCTTTCGAATGGACTGCCCACGTTATATTGCTTCATGGGAGCTTTTGGTCGCTTCTGAGGCCCACTACTTTCTGCACAAACTGTACATTTCCGGCACCAATCCTTAACATCTGCTTGGCAATTCACCCAATAGAAGCGTTCTCTCAACTTCCCCAGAGTTTTGGTCACTCCCCGATGTCCTCCAGTTGTACCGTCATGTAGTTCTCCCAAAACCAATTTTTAGAGACTACAATCTGCTTTCTGTCCTTGCCTTCCTCTGGAATTTCCACGACGCGCTTCAGAAGCTCGAGCCAATGCATCCACTAATTGAATGGGTCGAGCTAGTGTCAATGCTTGTCTGGCTTCGTGGTCCCTAAGTCCATCCAAAAATGCTTGCACTGCTAACATTTCAATTACATTTTCTGGTGTGGCTGGAGAGGCAGGGCGAACAATATCGACGAGCAATATCAGCTTCAAACTCTTGTAGGGATTCATTTGTTTTCTGGTGGCGATTCTTCAATTGGGAGTGGTAGACGGGCTCCAAATGTGTCTGGCCATACCTCAGTTCTGAATGTTTGACCAATTGTTCGTAGTCGTCTTGCTCCGAGGTATTCAAGGTTTGCAAAATATCTGTAGTATCCCCTCTTAAGGCGAGGGTTAATGCTATTGCCTTCTCATCTACCGAACATTCGTTTAACTTTACTGCAGCCTCGAATTGGCGCCTATAATTAGTCCATGACGAATTCCCATCAAATTGTGGAGGTTTCATTTTGTGTCTTGCTCCTTTTTGAATCCACTACTTCTGGACTGGAATTGATTGATGGCCGATTGCACCAGCTGTCGGATGAATTCTCGTAACATTACAATAAAATGCAATTCATTTTAAAATCCTTAAAGAATAAAATCAGAGAAAAAGAAAATTATTTGTTCTAAAATTTACTCTGAATTAGCAAACTTTCTCAACAGCACATTATTGATAGTTTCCGAATCCTTAATTGTATATCACAAATATTTGAAACTTAAATTCAATATATTAGAACTAGTGATGTGCCGGATATCCGTATTTGAATCCGCGGATATCCGAGGGAGAAGAAAAATCCGTATCCGTTAGTTTTTGGCGGATCTTTTACGGATCTTATACCTTATTAATTTTTAATTCATAGATAAAATTTTATATATAGGTGATTAGGTAACAAATTAAAAACTGTTCCATTCTGATAATTTTTTATTTTTTAAAATCGTTTTTGGCACCTTTATGTTGCAAACATTTGTAGTTAAGTCAATACCATACCAATAGTACATAACTCAAAAGTACTAAATCTATCTTTATCTTATCTTTATGAGATCAATCACACTTCTTGGTAGTAAGCTTATGAAACTGATGATATATTTAAACATTTATTATATGAAGTTTTTATAATATATTATATAAATTTTAAATTTCAAAATATCTTTATGTAATAATTAATAAGCAATGCAGCTATCGCTTATTTTTCGTAAATATGTCTAAAGCAGAAGTAGGTAATCTCATTCGTGGGCGTCGGACACAAAACTAAGCTACTTTTCTCTACTTGGTGGTGATTACTTGTCCAGTCTATAACTTATAGACTTATACTTTAATGTCTTTAGTTATGAGTGTTAACCCTTATACAGGTCAATAACTTTTGTGCATAACAGATTGTCTCTTTCCAAAGGTTTATGTGCAATATTTACCGCCGCGTACTCTAAAAAAGTTAAGATCCGTATCAGTGCATATACATTTTTAATGATCCAGCACATCACTAATTAGAACAAAAGATGGAGTTTACCATCACGTGGGGCACGAGAGATCATTATCTCACGTGCCTGAGTTAATCTTACAAAACTTAACTACGCTAACTTCTTTTAATCGATTTTCCTGTGTTACAACGACAATGATTCATAACATAGTTGTTTATTGCAAACAGCAGTATTTCCTCTTAACAGTAAATACTAGGCTAAAATCTTAAAACCTCTTTTTTTAGAATCCAAACGACTGTGTTTTCCAAGATTCTTTTTTATATCAGACCCTGTATTATTGGAAATATTGGGTCAAAGTTCAGATCCCTCTTCTATTCAGCCCCATTTACCCAGTTTATTTGATGCGGTTTACAAAGTAAGCACTGCTTTATATGTTTTAGAAATAGACGACTCTAACTCAATTTTTAGGTGGACTTTGACGAGACACATACAGAAGACATCATAGCCATGAATTCTGACCTGGGAGAACGAATACCTTTTGAAAAAAGTGTTCATTGCGCAGGAGGAGTGGAATTTTGGTTGAATAATCTTCTACAGATGGTTAGGGAAACTGTAAAGACTGTTTGCGCCGCCCAAGCTCAATGCTTGGTTGACCCTGAATATGATTTTGTCGCAGGTTTTGTCAGCTTTTGTGGCCAAGTAAATAAAAAATGAAATACAAAGTTTTGTTTTTTTAATAATTTTTTCTTGTAGGCTGGTTTAGTTGGTGTGCAAATATTATGGACAAAAGAAGCTGAGATTGCTTTGAAAAGGGCTAGAGTTGACAGAATGTTAATGAAAGTAACCAATCAGCGATTCCTTGATTTGTTAAACGCGTTTATCGAATTAACATCGAAAGATTTGAGTAAGATGCAGAGAACCCAGTTTGAGACTATGGTAACAATTCATGTCCATCAACGAGACATTTTCGATAACATTTGCAAACTAAAAGTGAAATCGTTGTTAGATTTTGAATGGCAAGCTCAAACTAGATTTTATTATAATGAAGAAAATGACGATATTCTTGTGAAAATTACTGACGTAATTTTCTTGTATCAGAATGAATATTTAGGCATCACTGAACGACTTGCAATTACACCATTAACTGACAGATGTTATATTACACTGGCACAAGCAATATGTAAGTATAAAGAAAACAACATTATTCGGAGTGTACCATCGACAATTAGTACAGTGCCTGGGGAGAAAAAATTTTTGCCAGCTAACCGATTTTTATGAAAATTGGATTCATTTTACCCCCTAGGTCAAAACTTATACAGTGATGGGCAAATGTGTGGAACCAAGTAAATATCTTTGGAATTATTAGAGATATCAAAATGAAATGTGGAAGGTGGATACTGCAGTAGATTGCCTATTCGTTTCCAAAATTTTTACAATTTTGAAATTCCTGTTTTACCGGAAGTAATGTCGATTTTAAAATTTGCAATGAAACACCCTGTATAGTATTTTAGTTTCTGATGAAACATTTTATTGTGAATACAAAAATATCGGGTTTGATATTGTTTACTTCAATACCTACCGAGATATTAACAGAAAAGTAACTAAGAAAAGGAAACATTCGATGGTAGCTAAATTCGGTTCAGATTTTATTTACGCCCGATATAAACAAACCGCTCGGTAAGGATTTGTATTTCTATTGGCTAATCGGTGGCATTGTACCGTCACGTGCGTTTGTTTAAATCAGGCGCAAATTAAATCTGAATCCAGTTTAGTAGTCCATGAAATTCATTGCAGAAGTGACAGTAGTTGTCAAAATAAGTTATTAATTCTTTTTATTTGAACGTAAAAAGATTGTATTGTTTTAATTTGATCGTAAAATGGCCGAATTAAGTGAAAGAGAAAGAATAGATATATTAATGATGATTGGGTATGGGGAGAGGAAAAGAATGCATCAAAAAGTTTGTATGAGCTTTTTAACATTGTTCATCCGAATACACAAATATCCCGTTCAGTAGTGACGAAAACTTTGCGAAGGTACGACACAAGTGGAACAGTTAGCAATTTACCAAAAAGTGGACGGTTAAAAAGTGCAAGTAATGAAGGTGTAGCTCAAAATGTTGCTATATCTTTGGAAGAAAATCCTCACTTATATACTACCGACCTCGCCAATATGCATGGAATTAGCCGTCGTTCAGTAGGAAGGATATTAAGGCGAGAAAAATATCATCCGTACAAAATTCGCCTCGTTCACGACGATTTCGACAGACGTTTGCAATTTTGTGAAACGATGATGGATATTTGTAACCGTGATAATAATTTTATAAGAAATTTGGTGTTTTCAGACGAGGCTACATTTTGTTTAAATGGTACTGTTAATCGACATAACTGCCGCTACTGGTAGCAAAGTCATCCTAATTGGATACAAGAGGCTCATACACAACATCCCCAAAAATTGAACGTTTGGGCCGACATTTATAACAACAGAATCGTGGGACCCTTCTTCCTACAAGCAACTTTAAACGAAGATAGGTATTTACAGCTCTTGGAGACACAAGTTATTCCGGCATTGGAGGTAAATGGACAATTACCAAATAATATCTGGTTTCAGCAGGATGGAGCACCACCCCATTACGCTCGCATTGTTCGAGATCATTTAGATAGGACATTTCATCACAGATGGATTGGAAGAAGGGGTACTTATGAATGGCCTGCACTAAGTCCCGACCTTAATCCACTAGATTATTTTCTGTGGGGTTACTTAAAGTCTAAGGTTTATGTTGATAGACCAAATAATTTGCAAGAATTAGCTGTAAGAATAACTCAATACATCCAGAGAATTACACCAGAAGTAATAGCTAATGTTACTAGAGAATTTAAAGACCGACTTGCTTATTGTCAAGAGTAAATGGTGCTCAGTTTGAACATCTAATACATTAAGTTTAGTTAAGTTTCAATGTTTTGAAAATCACTTAGATTTAGTTAATAATTATGATTATGTATTTCTTTAATGGATATTAGATTTTTCCTTTCCTTAATTACTTTTCTGTTAATATCTCTGTAGGTATTGAAGTAAACAATATCAAACCCGATATTTTTGTATTCGCAATAAAATATTTCATCAGAAACTAAAATACTATACAGGGTGTTTCATTGCAAATTTTAAAATCGACATTACTTCCGGTAAAACAGGAAGTTCAAAATTGTAAAAAAATTTGGAAACAAATAGGCAATCTACTGCAGTTTCCACCTTCCAAATTTCATTTTGATATCTCTTATAATTCCAGAGATATTTGCTTGACTCCACACATTTGCCCATCACTGTATAAGCTTGACATGTGCTAAGAAAAGTAAAAAATGTAAAAAATAAAAATAGACGTTTCTTAGGCTAAAGTTATATCTAATCGAGTAGAACAAGTATTATTTAACATAGTACAGCATTACTTGCACGTATAGTATTTATAATATTTCCACCCTTAAAACCACCCCTAACGACAAAATTACACAAAATTCTTTTTTATCATTTTCAAATAATATTTAGACGTATGTATGAAAAATAAAAATTTTCTGTATAGTTATGGTACAAGAAACAGTTTATTGCGATATTTTAACCGTTAAGAACCACCATTAATGACAAAATTAGGATTTTTTCAATTTTTTTAATTTAAAATATTTTTTATATTTTAACGATTTACACTGACTACAGCCAAGTAAACACAACGTCATGGGCAGATGTTCAACAGCTGCTGGGTTTGCTCCTTTTCTCCTTGTCTGCCACTGCTTGAATATACCAAATCGTCTAAATGACGTCAGTTTTATAAGGATAACTTTTTTAATTTCAAAGCACTCGTAAAAATTTGAAATCCATTTTACAAAGAATTGTAACAGCTACAACTCCAATGAATTTCAATATTTTTATGGCATTGTTTTCGAGATTTTTTAGTTTAAAGTGCTTGAAAAACATGGTCTCCACTCTCAACTGCTAAATTCTAACTGTAATATCGCGGTTAATTTTTGTGCTATGGGAATATTAAAAAAGCAAAATATTCTACAGGAAAAACGCTAAATTTTTGTACTGTAACATTTTTTATTACTTTTATATATCATGTTATTTTCAAAAAAATTGTAATTTTTTCAAAATTAAATTATTATTATTTTTTAAGTGTAAAATTTTCAAAAATATGCATCCCAAATCACTGAAACTTTCAGGGTATTTTATAAACATCTAAATAAAGTAAATTATAGAATGATAACCTTTAATTTAAAATCTGGTGGTAAATATATCAGTTTTATTGCAGTATTTTAACAAAAATAAAAATCAGTTAGCTGTTTTTTCTGAGCATAACTCCTTCAATTATTATGGTAATGGCTTAAAGTTCAGTGATTTATTTTTCTAAAATGTTTTTTTTTATTTTTTTTTTGTTTTTAGAGGTCATCGGACAAGAAAAAAAACTTATCATTTTCTTAAAAGCTTTTTTTTCTTAAAGGGAATTTTTTGTAGGACGTCAATTGTTCCACTTATTCGAGAAAAACCGCCGAAAAACGTAGTTTTTGTACGAGAAATGAAACATTTTCAATCATAAAAAACTCAAAAAGTATTGACTTTTCGAAAAATGTTTATAGGAAACTATTTACTTATAATTCACCCCTCTATCGATTTCTGCACTTACTTTTACAATTTTAATTTCCACCCCCTAGAAGGTGTGGCTTTCACCTCATCTTTTTTATGCTATTTTCAACTTACTGTCAAAATTTCAGACAAATAGATTTACTGCAAAAATTTTTCAGGGAAATTCCCCGTTCACTGTACTAAATGCTATACCTAACTCAAGAAATGTCATTAATTGATGAATTTTGACATAGTGAACTGAACTTTAAAATTAACAATTTTCCACAACTCATACACGTCATTAAAAATATTTTTTTGGTGGCCTATGCGTGTTTTAACTAAACACTTTTAGATATATTGATTATTTTTAAATCCCCTATTTATTTGCTTCTATACAAATATGCAAGTAATGAAATCATTTATAAATTACGTTTTGAAGTGTAATTTTCTCGACGCGCAATGACAGACAGTGTCTGATACGGTTTACGGATGAGAGTACTTGCTGTAATTCAATAAAACATACGTAATTTCGAAAAGATTGTTGAGGAGGTCTTGAATTATTTTGTCTATTCATTGGGTTTTCTCTCCTCCAAATTTTTTCCTGTAACAGATAAGTATTTAAAAATTGTATATGTAGAACAAAGTGTAGTAAGGCAATTTCGTAAAATTGCCCGGATTATTGGCTGTCTGTACAGAGATTCTTCCTCACAGTTTTTCTGAGAGAAAGATATGTCTATAAAATGATCAACCAGTATTCCTGTATATAAGTAATGTATTGTATATTTTGTAATACTTATCTGTATATGGAGACGTTTCAACTCCGAGTCTGGAGTCGTTGTCAATCGTTTAGTGTTGTTTTCGAGGTTTTTTTCCAAAAAATTTTCGCTTTGATTTCGAATTTGTTGTTTGTCAAAAAATTTGACACTGACCTGTCTTTTTTAAGTTTTTCTACGGCATATTTTTCTGTAGGAGTAAGATTGTATTTCATTTTGTGTTGCTTCTCTAGAAGTAATTTATTTCTTATTCGGTATTCACTGGACACTTCTGGAGGCAGTTTTTGGGCTGTGTCTTCAATCGCAACTATCAGATCTAGTTTAGCTTTATTTTGTGGAGTGATTGAATAATTTAATCCCTTAGAAAGTACGTATTGTTCTGTTGGTGTAATGTGTTTAGTTGATAAATTAATCACACTTTTATTGATGAAATTTGTTTTGGTGTAAGTACAGATTTTTTGTGTTTTTCATTTAAGAGATGTTTAAATTTATTTATATTTCTGTTTTTACATATTTGAAATTCCAAGCTGCATGAATCCTTTAAACAATTAAAGATGCGGTTATAATCTGATGGAATGTGCGTTTCTTTGAATTTGTTTTCTAATATAATGATGTTATTTTTAAGGCTTACCTTCAATTTCCGATGGTGTTGTATTGTATTTCTAACTAAAGCATTACCTGTTTTCAACTGAATTCTAATACTACCTCTGTCTGTGAATGGCATTTTTGGTAACAACCCCTTTGGAATTATTCCTTCATTTCGGCATTTTATTAGGAACGTTAAGCTGTTCTGTGATCGTGCTTGTTTCTTATTTAGGTTTTCTAATTTTCTAAAATTTGTTGTTGAAATTGGCCCATACCTCATTCGTAAGTAATTTCGAAAAGATTGTCAGTGTCAAATTTTTTGACAAACAACAAATTCGAAATCAAAGCGAAAATTTTTTGAAAAAAAAACCTCGAAAACAACACTAAACGATTGACAACGACTCCAGACTCGGAGTTGAAACGTCTCCGTACACAGATAAGTATTACACAATATACAATACATTACTTATATACAGGAATACTGGTTGATCATTTTATAGACATCTCTTTCTCTCAGAAAAACTGTGAGAAAGAATCTCTGTACAGACAGCCAGTAATCCGGGCAATTTTACGAAATTGCCTTACTACACTTTGTTCTACATATACAATTTTTAAATACTTATCTGTTACAGGAAAAAATTTGGAGGAGAGAAAACCCAATGAATAGACAAAATCAATAAAACATAATAGCGCTGAAGATATCAAAATGAAATTCAAAGTAGTGTATGATATCAATAACACGAAGAAAACCTATTTCATATTGTCAGTAATTTAAAAGATTCGCGGCGATATTCAGGTTTTATCTAAAACATCTAACCTAACCTAACCCCTCATTAAAGTGAATAGATGCCCCATCACGCTGAAACCACATGTGTTGTCTACTAGTTATGGGTACATTTTCCATCAATTCGTCCATAAATCCAATATAAATACCTCTCTATTTTCAATTAAACTTCCAACCATACCTTTCCACACATTCACTAAAAATCTCTGTTAAAATCGTCGTTCACGAATACAGTGAGGATTTTATTGATCTTAAACCTTTCGCTAGAATATTTGGCCTACTTGATATAGATATTTGATTTTTAGTGGCACATACATGAGTGAATTCCTAAGGGTGCATCAATTGTTTTTTTATAAATTCCGTAGAAGTGTCCGCTCTTAATGCATGGCCTAGAATTCGCGTACTTAAATATAGACTGTCAAAAGTTTAATATCACCTATTTCAGACGTTGTTCCTGATATTAATTAAGGAAATTCGCATTTCTTTCAATGTAGAATGATGCGCGGAATCTTGATTCCTACAAATGCACATCCATCTACCATTCTTCTGTTTTTCCCCATAGATCCTTATCATGTCTGTCAATTTTTCAAACGTAGACTCAATTTTGTACTAAGGAACTTAAATTAAAAATTTATAACTGTGTGGTTTAATTTACCAAGATTTTGTACTCGAGTTAATAGAAACTTGATGTGTGCCTAATAGGAGAAATATTGAGCAGTTACAAAACAGGCCATTGGGTGAACAGACTAATTTTGCCCTCTGTGAAAATTTTCTAAAATCTATTCTGGCATATATGAAATACATTTTATAAACATTTCTTACACGCTCAACTTCTTATCGATTAATAAAACTTAATAAGACAAAATACACGGCTAAACATAAGAACCGTTGAAAATAAATATTTCTTTACCAAATAAGATGCTGCCTTAATGGAAGTATATAAATATTTTATGTTTATTAAGGGATTAATATGGGTGGAGCACCTGCAGGTCCAGCAGGGACGGGAAAAACCGAAACTACTAAAGACATGGGAAGAACTTTGGGAAAATTTGTTGTTGTGTTCAACTGCTCTGATCAAATGGATTTTCGTGGATTAGGTCGAATCTTTAAAGTGAGTATTTTTATTTATTTACTTAATATAACAGATTATCCGAAACAAACCTTTACACTGATTATTATTATTGATATTATTTATAATTATTTATTATAGTTACTGAATCTGTTTCGGTTAATTAATTGTTGTCGAACCAAGAAGCAACGAAATATAATGCGGAAGACATCATAAATACTGAAATTCTAAAGAGAGAAATAACATGTTAATTTTCAAAATACTTATAGCTGAGTGTGTAGTGTGATGTTGTTTTTAATGTGCAAAGAAGTTCTCATAGTCACCAAATTCAAAATTTCATCGTTTGTAAAATTTCAAAGTCAAAATGTTTTATTTAACTGATTCCGGATAATAAGTAAACGCAGATCGCTGATATTGAGATGTCTCATAAAAAAGAAAGCAAATAGATCAAGAATACTCACATAAAGTAGATGGATTGTCATCAAAACTATTTCTAAGTTTCTTAATAATATCACATCTACTCATGCTATTAATCCAGCAGATTTTTAAGAAATTGCAGCAGGAATTATTAATAAATATAGAACCACAACTCAGTAACTAGCAAAAAAATAATACTGGTGCGTTCCCGCAATTTGTTTACTGCATTGTTTAAATTTGATTGAATTACTTCATTGATTTTTAAACTTCTGCACCTTTTCCAAAACCTTCCGTCGCGCTAATGCTAATTTTAAGTGTTTTTTGCGTGTAAAATATAGACAGTATTCGGGATTCGTGTATTGACTTTCAAGCTATTTGGACGCTTGTTTGATTCGTCTTAAGAGATGGCCGCTTTTTGTTGTTATTGTGTTACGATTCCACGAGTTATTAGTTCCGCTTTCATTTTGTTTCGTTTGTGTTTACAAAAGCGCATCATTTGTTGTTAAACCCGCATTTTTTGTTTGCTCAATCAATGAACATTACGTCGCTATTTTTTGTGTAACGTGTTGTCCAGACGAAGCTCTAAAAAACAGTTCCTGCCGCTGCGGGACTAGCCTCTGAAGAAAGAAGAAACAAGAAAACACCACCTGCAGAGCTTCGACATAAAAGGCCAGTGATTTAACTTTTATTTGGTGAATTAATTTATGCGACGGCACGTGTTTTATTGATTGTTCCGCTAAAGGTTCTTCGTCAATTATATACTTGCATTGAACCAGCATTGAACTAAAACCGCAACATCTAATTCGTACATTTTTTTGGATATTATATGTAATGTGTCATCGAAGACATTACAAATACCAAGAACCAAATGTGATGCAAGCCCGTGCAGAAGCTGGAGATGCAGCAGCAAGAAATGGAAGATAACGTTGGTTTCCCGCATTTAATATTATTTAATGTTAGCGTACTTAGAGACTTTCAATTTGATCAGTTGATGGATGAACTGTGATTTATACGAAAGAGAATCTATTCATACTATCTTAATCAAGTCAAGCATCAGTTGTGAATAGGATACGTGGATGCCGAAATGTATCGCCGAAAGTCAGTTTCTATTGTACATGTAAGGTAGGTGCTAGAACTTTTGGAACATTTGCACATGTATTGAGCTTCTTATGGTGCCTAAGACAGCTTGACATGAAGATACTGTTAAATATCAAACAACTGAATTTCTGGAAAATATTCACGATGTTAGTAATAGACAATTACTTAAAGATGCGAAGATGGAGATTTAAAGAAATCTGAACTTTTATAAGAGATTACTGTCACACAAATCTTTTTTATAATTTTTCCTGTAAAACCATTTAGTTGTCACTCCGTTACTTATAAGTCATTTATCAATCGCAAGTTCACCGAACTAAAAATACTATAATAGAAATAAGAGTATATCGTCCCGAATGGCGAACTGGTCTGATCGGCCTATGTGCCCTATCGTAGATTCAACTTGCATATGTTTCACTATTCTATACATTTTTTACACAACTTCAAATTATCTTCATCGATATTTAGGATTTTCAAGAGTTAATGAGATAGCAACACTGTAATTTGGTCACCAGGAGAACTTTTATTCTACACAACATCATATAATAAATTTAGTTAATTTGAATGAGCGCCATTTTTTATAAGGATATGGCTGGCTCTTTGATGTACTCCAGTGTTTGGAGCAGTCCATTATATTATTTTCTACTTTAGGGCTTAGCCCAATCTGGGACATGGGGTTGTTTCGACGAATTCAACAGGATAGAGCTACCTGTTCTTTCTGTAGCTGCTCAACAAATTTACATAGTACTGCAAGCCCGAAAAGAACGGAAACCTGTTTTTATCTTTATGTAAGGAATCCTCATACTTTTAGTGTTTGCAGGTTTTAACAACTATTTATTACAGGGATGGTGACAATGTTTCCATGAATATCGAATTTGGAATTTTCCTTACTATGAATCCAGGCTATGCCGGGCGACAAGAACTACCAGAAAATTTAAAAATTATGTTCCGCACCGTCGCCATGATGGTACCGGATAGACAGATTATTATTCGAGTCAAATTGGCATCGTGTGGATTTAAAGACAATATTTATTTGTCTAAGAAATTCTACACTCTGTATCAGTTGTGTGAAGAACAACTTTCCAAACAAGTGAGACTAAAATAGTTTTTAAATACTGTAAATTCATTCATCATTTTATTTTTACTAGGTCCATTACGATTTTGGGCTTCGAAATATATTATCTGTTCTACGTACTCTTGGAGCCCAGAAACGGTCGAATCCAAATGATACTGAAGAAGTGATAGTAATGAGAGTATTAAGGTAAAATATATTAAAAGCCCTTTGTAGCTCCACTTTCTCCCTGTTCTCAATGAGATATTTCAGGTTTTTCGATTTTTTCATCTTTGATTAATTTGTTTTATTCATATATATCTTACTACTACATTTCATTTAGCTTTCATTCTTGCTATTAGTCTTTGTTAGTAATTTTTTTTAGCTTCGACATCTTTCGTTTAATCTAACATGTTTCTCATCAAGAATCCAAAATGAAATTATAAATGAATATTGTGGTATGTTCACCGATTATTATGAGGTAAACATTTTATACTTGTAGTTACTCAAGTTTCTTCTAAATCTTATAGGAGCTGGGTTGATTCTTCTGTTCATCTCTAGTTGCAGGGCATCAGTTCACTGTCTTGTTTGGCCCTAGTTTATTCAACATTATGCTACTTTCTGAATTGTATCACTTATTAATTAATGTTAACATCATTTTGAAATTAGGCCACGATTACAATATAAAATATTTTATAAAATATCTTGATAAAACATCTTTGTCAAAGATATTTAATGGTGTAACACCTAATCTTTAACAAAACATATCTTTGATCACATTTACACGCGTCGTCCTATCTTTTATAAAAGATCTTGACGTTAATTGTCAGTGAAAATGAAAAAATACGCCTCCAAAGTTTATTGTAGAATTGTATAGCAAAAATTGTGTTATTTGAGTATTAAGAACGTTGATTTTGTAATATAAAATAGAAACAAAAGGTTAATTGCCTACAATTAAATTATTAGTACCATAATAAATATACCGAAAAAAGTAAAGTAAAGTAATTTTGTGTTGTTAAATAGTGAGCTCTATAGAGAAACTAAACCGCAGTGTTGTGCGTTGTATGTTGTGTGTTGTGTTGTGATTAAAATGATTGTTGGTAGACCGTCTATACTAATATTTTTTTGTATATTTCTTTAGCAATTAAAAAAGACAATTATAGTATCAACATCTGTAATGTTGAGTCATGCATTCAAAAATAATTCTTGTGCCATTCTTGCCTTCTAACTCAGCTCTTTTAATTTGTTCAGGTGTAGAGTAGTCGCTTTGCTGGCCGTTGGTAGTTATCGGTCCCTTTTCTATTCTTCTACGAAGTATAACATA
This sequence comes from Octodonta nipae, assembly GCA_034190945.1. Classification (NCBI taxonomy): domain Eukaryota; kingdom Metazoa; phylum Arthropoda; class Insecta; order Coleoptera; family Chrysomelidae; genus Octodonta; species Octodonta nipae. The sequence goes on along the minus strand of CM067221.1, from coordinate 42,868,591 downwards.
TGCCCGTGCCCTTGCATATGTCTGCCGCAATTGCAAATAAAACGTTTGGAAAAATTCCAATAGTTGATCCAATAATAATCGTAGAATTAACATTTTGGTTAAACTACTAATAAGAAGTTTTGCTTATCAGGCCGACTACTGATACACCATACCTTTCTAGGCTCCCATTACTTTCCCTTTTTTTTTAATGACTCAAACTGTAACCATTAAAACACAGCACAGCAGCACATTCAAGCATAAAATTACGGTATATTCCCCATTTGGAATAGAATATATTTATATTATATTTTATATCATTTGATGAAATTTGTTCTGACATTCATATCGTATATTTTATTTATAAAAGATTTTATCAAAGATCTTTGACAATGTAATACCGGCCCTAGTTCTTGTATCCATTTAGACTAAATTCTAGAAATATTTACTACTAAAAAACAAGGCACTACAAACACCATCACATAGTAAATTGATAACTAATAATGCTATCTAAGGTATAATTAACATCAATTTTATTATAGAGATATGAACCTGAGTAAACTAATTGATGAAGATGAACCCCTATTCCTTTCTCTAATTGAAGACATGTTCCCTGGTATAAAATTGACTACAAAATCTTGGAAAGATTTGCAAAAAGCAATAACAATTGTGTGTAAGGATTTAGATTTAATTAATTACCCATCGTGGAATCTGAAAGTAATACAACTGTATGAAACGTCCTTAGTAAGACACGGACTAATGGTTATGGGTAAGTTCATTCACCCCACATAAACTTTTTTTGGCATATTATTGTTTACCAGACTTTGGCTGGTAGTATTAATTGACATCCCGATCCATAGCATGCATAGAAGTGAAGCAAGAAAACAAAATTAACTTGCAGGAAGTAAAAACATGAAATATTTAATTAGTCCAGGGCACCGTTGTAGGTAATACCCTATGTGGGGAACAAATTTAAGCTGCTCTAAAAAAATACAAAGAGTCTAGGATACGGCTGTTGTTTGTTCGTGAATGGCGAGAGGAGAATGTTTCCTCGGCAACAATTTTTGATAGTTCTGAAGCTGGAAGAGTTGAAAAAAAAAGTCTAATTAAGTCACTCTGTTCTAATAAACTAAAAAAGAGAAGCAGAGGAAAATTTAGCTTAATAACTTAGGTTTTTAAAAGAAAAGAACCGAATATTGTCCTGAAACAAAATGGGAGATCATTATTGAATATGATAATTAAACTGGGGTTTACTATTACCTACCCAAGTGCACTGCCCGCATTAAATGTAACAAAGTTAAAAAAAAATCTATTAGCAGTTAATCTTTGTGCAAAGCCCATAAATAACGATCTCTTTATATATTCATTATTTTTAAGGACCCACTGGTGCCGGAAAAACAAAGTGTATGCTTTGCTTGATGAAGTCAATGACAGAAACTGGACTACCACACAGAGAACTACGAATGAATCCCAAGGTATAATAAATCAGACAATATCAGATTTAAAATTACTAAGCTACTCTAATACCTTGATATCAATACATTCTTTATTTACACAAAAATCCAAAAAATAATATCGTTCACACTTGAGTTTTATGTTCGTTACTGACTATCTTCCACTGGGTGCACCATTCCATTAGCGTCATTTGGTGATGGAATTTCTATAGTATAGATCCAAAATAGTGTCCTTAAGTTGACTGCTGCCTAGGGAACACCTATCTCTGTGACCCGATATCTCGAATGCTAGTGACTAATGACTAATTCATAATATTATGAATATGAATTTCATATTTCTAATATTCGATGTAGTATACTTACTGGAATGTTTTTAAGAAGTAGTTTCATAGATATTTTTTAACTATACTCTAGCAAATATTGTGCTAATATTGAAAAAAAAAACATTTGCTAGTCATTCTCAATTTATATCTAACATTATTGGCTTGTGTTATATATTTTTCATAAAAACAATTTGAAATGGAATGGGGTTTTAACTTTGATATGTTGGTAACTATTGAAAGAACGATCATGCCAGAGTACTTACGGTTTGTCTTTGCTTGCTCTGCTGACCGCTCTGTAGTTGAAGTGGACTGTATTTTGAGGAGTTGACCCCGCACTGCCCTTTAGTGAATTTTACTGTGTCTATTTCACGACCGGTCGTATTTCACTTAAAACTACAACAATGAAGAACTAGAGAGATTAGTTCTTTTACCAGCGAGAATGTCTATCCGTCCCAGAAGGTTGATCAAGTGACTCTGGCAATGAGTGTGCGCGTAAAAATCACCAACAAAAACAAAAAAAAAATACAAAAGAAAAGATTCGGAATTACACTGCTAATCCAAAACTCTTGTCCCAAAATATATACACTACTCTACTAATAATTGTTAATGAATCCTCAACACAATTGGTTTAACAATTTGGTTTATACTAGCTTTTGTCCGCGACTTCGTACGCGTGGTATTTAGAATTGAGAATCTATATTGTAATATTTTTATTTTCACACACGGGTTCTGTTCAGTTCTTGGATTTATTTAAAAACACAGTCCAACTCACTCTAACTTATTTCCACTACTTCTACACAATTTATATTCACAGAAACTATTTACATTTTCTCTTAACTATACAATACGACCGTCGAAAACAGAATGAATCTTATCGCCAGGTATTCGTATTTATATAATTCTCTTGGAATTATTATGGCAAGTCACCGAACTATCGGGAAACTACTTTCATGTTCTGGAAGCTTTAAGGGAATTCCCAGTAACGGCAGCGGTCGGCCTGTTGAGAGACGAAACATTTCGGATTCCCAGAAGTATCGGAATAATGCCCTTTCCACGAATTGGTTGATGGCCGATTGCACCAGCTGTCCGATGAATTCTCGTAGCCTTCTGCTTTCGCTCCAACCCGCAGGCTCTAGTTATGAGATTCTCTCCATCATCACATTCCTCAATTCTATCAGAAAGTATTCGAGTAACTAGAGTTTCTGCTTTCGAACTAGAAGCGAAAGCAGAATATTTTCTCTTCCAGCTACGAGAATTATGCGAGTTTGTCTTCTAGAGTTTTAGTATTTTCCGCTTCTTTCAAGTTTTTAGAATTTTCCTTTCTCTTGAAGTCTTCCAGGGCAGATTTTCTTGTATCTTCTAAAGAGAATTTTAGCTCTCTTCTAGCCCATTTCATGAAACGTCGTCATTTTACCGTCGATCCCGGCAGGGATCAGTTATCAACTACGCAAAAATGACCAATATTATTTAACAAGATAATAAATATTGAATTCCCGTCTCAACCAGTGTTTCTAAACGGATTGCACCTAAAATAATGACATTTAGTAATTCTAATTATTCAATATTTTAAATAATGCCCCCATTAATCTCTAGCCCATAACATACACATTTTTAGAAAACTAATAAATATATATATATATATATATATATATATATATATATATATATATATATATATATCAAAGGTTTTTTGTATTTTAGGCTATCACAGCTCCGCAAATGTTTGGTCGTCTTGATGTAGCAACAAATGATTGGACGGATGGAATATTTTCCACATTATGGAGAAGAACACTTAAATTTAAAAAATCTGAGTATTGTTGGTAAGTTAATGTTGAAATAGTAAGTATATATTTTCTATCAATTAGAATTAATTTCTAGGCTAGTGCTAGATGGACCTGTTGATGCGGTATGGATTGAAAATTTAAACTCTGTATTAGATGATAACAAAACTCTAACACTAGCTAATGGAGATCGTATAGTAATGGCTGCTAACTGCAAATTGGTGTTTGAACCAGACAATGTCGATAATGCTAGTCCTGCTACCGTATCACGTATGGGAATGGTCTTCATGAGTTCCTCAGTGCTTCCTTGGTCGCCGATTTTAGAAGCTTGGCTGAAAAAGAGATCATCTCAAGAAGCTGATTCTCTTCGAGTACTATTCAATAAAGTCTACGATGACATGCACCAACATGTGCAAACGAAGCTGAAGACAAAAATGTTTATTAGAGAAGCTCTTTACATTAGGCAAACTTGTGATGTACTCCAAGGAATTTTGGACGTTGGTGACGAGCAGAGTAATTAACTAATTATTAGTAAAGTAGTATTACTAAATTTAATGAAGCCCAAACGAGTTGAAATTGGACACTTTGTAAGGAAATGGATTTTCAGGGAATTCAGATATCAATCGCTCTAAAATGATTGCAGTAATTCATTTTATATAACTCTGAAATCACTTCACAAATTTCCAAAAAAATATGAGATCCGATTTCACACAGCAAATGTTAATTATATAGATCACAGATTTTGATAATATAGAACTTGTCACCCAGCTATCTAAAGACAAACTTAGTTCTACAGGCTTTCTTAAAGACAAGTCTTCTTGCCACATTCAAAAAAACAGAAAATCTTTTTTTAAGAAACTCTAAAGTGATTGGAGTACACATTCAACAGACTACTTAAGCAAATAAAGGAAATTTTAGGTCATTTATATAGATACAATTGTGACAATTAAATAAAAGATTATTCCATTATACAAAGCAGTGCTGTCACTTTCTTTAGCATCTATTTTTTCACTTGAACGTCTTCTGCACACAGAAAACATTGCTATAATGCACTTCACACTTTTAGAATTGGAGTACAATCTATTGAACACAGCTGATAATTCCTGTACTCGAAGTCTAGGAATTCTATTTTACGTGAAGAACTGCTTCATATTCTGCACAGGACGTTTTTCTGGCGTCTTTCACAGATTTCAGTTCAGATTTATTTCCTGTCATCCGTTTGCTCTCATTTGGAACCATTTTTGCTACTAATTTGTCATTTACAAACATTTTTCTTATAATTTCTGTGACATGTCGCATGTCGGTTATGTCTGTGAGCATCCGATTACTCAACCCTCGATGTTTCCGTGAAATTTTGTTAATTGTTTAAATGTATACCTCTTTTCCATCTTCCAATAATTGTTTGTACCATTGTTCAATTGACCACGTATAGACCTTTAATGGACTAAACCATTTTTTGCTCATAAGTTCCGCAATACCTAACCTTACCTCAACTAACAAAAGAAATATTATTCCGATTTTTGAAAACATTATAAATAAGAAATATCAACTTTATTATTAAGATTTATGCCCAATTCACTCTTAAACCCGTATATCTTGATAACTGGTTCACGCAAATCTCATACGTTGTAACATCAGCTTTAATTAAGATTAAAGAGATTTTAACCCAGTCTTTATATTAATAATACTAAACCGGTATTCCTGAGTACTAATATAATAATCTAAAAATTTCAGAAGTATGGACTGATAAACAACTAGAGCGACAATTTCTGTTCTCGGTGATGTGGTCTTTAGGTGCTTTATTAGAATTAGACGAAAGAGTAAAACTGGAAGAATTTGCTGTAACCCACCCCTCCAAGCTAGACTGGCCAAAATGTAGCGAAGGCGAAACTATCTTTGAATTTGTGGTGAATCCGGAAAATGGAAGATGGGAACATTGGTCAAAAAGAATAGAAGAATTCATTTATCCAACAGACAGTGTGTTGGAGTTTACCAATATTTTGGTTCCGAACGTTGATAACGTTAGAACAGCATATTTGTTGCACTCTGTGGCAAAACAAAACAAAGCAGTGTTACTTATTGGTAATCTGCATCTATTTAGTGTTCAAACTATGACATAAATTAAATATCTTTATCACAGGTGAACAGGGTACTGCCAAAACAGTTATGATAAAAGGATATACTTCTACTTTTGATCCAGAATACAAACTTAACAAATGTTTCAATTTCTCTTCAGCGACTACTCCAAATATGGTACAGGTGAGAATTTCTGCCACTTAATCATTTCCTTTATTTTCAATTAAACGAAAAGAATAAACTAATGATAGATGAACAAAATATTTTGACTAAACTGATAAATTTTCACACATGTCAGTTAAGAAGAAAAATAATAAAACTGACAAACATTTAACAATGACACAATAAAATTGTGTAGATCAATCCAAGACGAATTAGTATTAATAATTTTCGATGTTTGCTCAATGGCTAGCAACCAGTATTGTTCTTCCTTATAATAAGAGTAGTTATTAATTATGTCTGTTATGTCAATTTAAATGTTATAAATCAATTATTTTGTCTATTCATGGGTTTTCTGTCCTCCAAATTTTTTCCTGTAACAGATAAGTATTTAAAAATTGTATATGTAGAACAAAGTGTAGTAAGGCAATTTCGTAAAATTGCCCGGATTACTGGCTGTCTGTACAGAGATTCTTCCTCACAGTTTTTCTGAGAGAAAGAGATGTCTATAAAATGATCAACCAGTATTCCTGTATATAAGTAATGTATTGTATATTGTGTAATACTTATCTTTGTATGGAGACGTTTCAACTCCGAGTCTGGAGTCGTTGTCAATCGTTTAGTGTTGTTTTCGAGGTTTTTTTCTAAAAAATTTTCGCTTTGATTTTGAATTTATTGTTTGTCAAAAAATTAATTAATCCGGGCAATTTTACGAAATTGCCTTACTACACTTTGTTCTACATATACAATTTTTAAATACTTATCTGTTACAGGAAAAAATTTGGAGGAGAGAAAACCCATGAATAGACAAAATAATTCAAGACCTCCTCAACAATCTTTTCGAAGTTATAAATCAAATTTTCATTTTGCAATTTACATCAATAAATATAAAGCCATTGACAACGAAGTCAGAATAGATTTTGAAACGTTTGATTTTCCTTCAATATACCTCGTTTTATTTCGATTGAGGTGTTATTGCCCAAAAAAATATAAAACTAATTATGTCTCTACAATTAATATTTTCGTTAAGTTGGAATTAATATTCACATCTTGATGAGTGTTTGTCAATTTTTTTTAAATAATAACTGAGAAGCCCAACTTACAAAAGCCTATTGGATTTTGAAGATTAGATGATACACAGAAAAAGACATGAAATGAAGCTCCCTGTACAAAAACTGACGTTTTGGATGTGAAGTAAACTCGAAGCAGATTTTTAAAATTTCGGAATACATTGAAACTATACAAGTTAATATCCTAGCAATGCCAATCAATACTGAGACGGTTATTCAGAGGCGTTTTCTTAATATGACGGGTCAAATAGATTTTTTATCTTTTTAAATCGTTGAATGTGTCAAATACGTCGACAATAGCATACAAGTAATCAATATTAATCGGAAGCTGGAAGGCAATGCAACTCGTTCCTCGTAGTTTCCTTGGACTTCCATCTGATGATTGATGGGAAATTCAGATTACCCCTCGTATTTATACCCTTAACCGGTAATGCTCATTGGATCGCTTAATCCACTGTCTCGCTCAATCAGCGTAGCCGGACCTGGCGCTAGGTTAGGTTAGGACTATGATCTCTTTGCTTATTTTATTATTTTTTGCACAACCTATTAATTGTATTGGTTACCCTTATGTCACTGTAATTTTACAAATCTCCTTGTTTCCTGTTTTGTTTATGGTCGTAATCCACCCTTCTTTCCCCATGACTTTCGTACTGGTTCTTCTTTTCTATGAAGATTTTTGAGAATATTAAATCATTTGTCTGTTCAGGTTCTTTATCAACTGTGAGGTATCCCTTCTGAGATATGAGCATGTCCATTTTTTAGCTATGCTATTCCTTTTTTGTTCTTTCAATGATAATAGTTGCTGGTTCTCCATAAATTTGTATTTCATCATGAGGTAATGCATTCAGTTTAATGTTCTACAAGAACAGATTTGTAATGGTCTTGCTATTTTTCTGACTGTATGGGGTTTATTACTTCGCCGGATTGTCAGCTTCCTAAAGTAATTATCTAATTCCTCATATTAACTATCCCAGCTTTGGTCTGCGTTTTTACCACTGCAGATTTAAACTGGCCAGAACTTCCTTATATTCTATCCTATTCTTATCTTCTATAGTAATTTACCAGCTATGATGTATCTGTTACTTCTGTTCCTGCAGTTCTTGCAGTTCATAGTTCCACCAAAATTTTTTATTATAAACTTTTTATCCTAAAACTTTTTTGGCTTCTTGGTGCATGCCTTCAATTAGCATTTTATTTATATTTTCTTTATAGTATACGTGTACTTATATTATATTCTTATATTCGTTATTCTACTGTCTTTTAGTGTGGCGTCATTTTGTATTTAATTTCGTTGATGTTCATTATTATTTAGCTTTTAACAAATACTGGTACTTTTACACTCGGCATATCTGTGTCAACTCACGTCAGGATACATTCGGTACGATTTATAATTATTTCATATTTACCTCCTATACTGGAGTCAGAAATATGTTTGTATTTTTATGATTTCTTAGGGATAACACCACAATTGTTGGAGAGTCTCTATATTCCAAACATTTCAAACGTTATGGATCTAAAACAGACCCCATTTTTAATGGCTATAAAAAACTAACACAACTGAACAGTCAGAAATATACCCTGAAAGGTTTGGGGTATTTGAAATATACAGACTTTTCAATAATTGTGGAGTTATTCCGGAGAAATTATAAACATACAAACTAGAGATGGAACAACTAAAAAAAAGGATTATGTTTCTTATATTTTAACTATTATACTGTGTATATCTTATTAGAATTAAAATGTACTTTTCAATATTTAATATAAACTATTTATATTATTGTGTTACCTAATTCGCTGTTAAGAAATGATGGATCTAAATGACTGACCGTTAATACGACGAAACTGGTTTATTATTTCAGAGAATTATTGAATCATATGTCGACAAAAGAGTTGGGACAACTTATGGGCCTCCAGCTGGCAAAACTCTCACGGTGTTCATTGATGACATAAATATGCCTGTAATAAATGATTGGGGAGATCAAATTACAAACGAAATTGTAAGACAAGTTATGGAAACTGGAGGTAAGCATTGAATAACTATAGTTATAGTATTTAACACAATTTATTTTAGGATTCTTTAGTTTAGACAAACCTGGTGACTTTTCCTACATAGTTGACGTGATGTTTTTAGCAGCTATGATACATCCAGGTGGTGGAAGAAATGATATACCTCACAGGCTTAAGAGACAATTCTGTATTTTCAATTGCACTCTGCCTAGCGATGTTTCTATGGATTTAATATTTGGTAAGGTCAAAGTTAAAACTTTGGCATTTAAAATATACTTCTTTTAAACTACCAGAACATGACACCCAAGACGCAGATTTTAAGTAACTGAAATTAAAATAGATTATTACAGTGTTTATCATGTTCTGAAACTGTTTTATTTTCGATACTGATTAAATTTAGAAAATATTGTCACGGGGCTAATAAGGGTCAGTAGAGTAGATAATGGTTTTATTATTTAATAAAATTCTTAACCTCTAACAAAATGAAGAATTCTGGTCTGTTTGAACCTTTTCTACCTAATTGTAAGGTTCGGCTAAAATGCCACCGAATCGTGTAATACAACGAGAGAGCAAAGTGCTGTTTTTGATAGCTGCAACATTTGAAGACGAACGCCCAGATACTATTAAATGTGATAAAATCACAAAAAATGTTCCTAGTTCAATAATCATTAATCAACAACTAAAATCATTTATTTTCTTAAATACATATCCAATAAAGATTTTAGTCCTGCAGGTAAGGATAGGCAAAATATTTTCTTAAAGCGGTATTATATTAACCTAGCAAGGTTTCAAAAATTAAATAGATCAATCTATGAACTACTTTAAAATGAAATTTGATAATATAAACTTCATTATATTATACTAGGAAACGGATGGCATTTAAATTCACGGAATTAAACAGTATGAGCAGAGGAAAGCTCGTGAAGATGATAATTTAATTATCCCACAACATGAGGAAAACGAAACAATTCTATGTACGTTAATGTCCTCGAAACAACTCTCCCCCCACCCTATTATAATTTTTAAAATTAAAAAAAAACATTTTGGAAAGTGAAACAGGTAGAACGACAGAAATTCATACAGTCTGTCTATAATGTAGGGAAATTGAAAACGCGAGAGATCTTTAAGGGATCGTCGTATCAGTGATGAAAATACTGAAAAACGTTCTCAATAACTGCCAAAAAATAAATTTGTTAACCCTTTGTTTGAACATGGGCAAATATATTCCAGGAATTCAGTACCTACTACAATATTTCATCTATTAAAAATATATAGCAGTTCCGCCTTCTTTATGAACAGTAATGCCGCCCTATACAAGCACTATATGCAAGTGACTCTAATACTAATTGATATCTTAATAACTTTATCAACCAATAGAAGTGCTGTTCCATAATATCGGTTATTAGCCGTCAGGTACAGAAAATAAATGTGAATCAATATTTGTAGGAAATATCTGGTGGTTCTAAAAATAATTAATTCATCATGAAAAACTTTTGTAACCTGTGCAGATCATGAGGGCTACGCTAGCAATAAACTAGCAACAAAGATTGTAAGCAGCAAGGAAGTTTTAACTAATATTTAAAATGCCATATTTTCAGGAGTATTATATTACACGGTTGGTATACGTCGAATAGTTTATAAATTATTTATAATTACTACTGAGGATATCTATTTACACTCACAGAAGCTAATGCAAAACTAAAAACAACAAATATAAATCTATATTTCCAAAAACTTTTAAGGACACATTAATGTTATATTATAAATAATAAACCAAGAAGAAGGTATTCAATGACAACAATTAGAAAAATACTAAGAATCTTTTAAGGCCAAATGAAAAAGCTAAAAATAAAACTAAAGATAGCACCAAACCAAAATCTTAGGTTTTGAATATAAAGAGGACTATTTATGCACAAGCTGCTTGGTATTTTCGTGCATACAAGGAGGAACCTGTAAAAAATATGCATGGGCCTAATTTTTGGTCTTGAATGTGAAGTTGTAAAAACTCAAAAGATTCTCACGATTTTTATCTGTACCCCGTGTGCGACTTCGTTTTAAATGCGACCAAGAAAATCTAATGTTTCAGAAATCCCATGAAAGTAGTCAGTGAACTATGGCAAAACCTATAGGCTGGTTCAAAAAGAGACTACAATCACTGATTTCATTTTATTGGCAACATGGGACAGACTTCTGTTCTCCTGTGTGCAATATTTCTATTTTATAGTCCCAAACAGGTTTAAAATTTTGTATGTTGAGCATTTATTTCTGTATGGCAACAAAAGTTTTAAATGGAAATTTAGGAATTTTCAGTGGTGTATTTTTAGTTTTATTTGTTGATATACTTGATATAAGGGTATTTCTTTGTTCTGAATATCGGGTGAATATTAAATCTGTTGTGTACTCTTTTTAATCTTTGTGAAAGATCCTGCATGCAAAGGTTGTTATTGTTATTATTGTAATGTAGTTGTCATAGCTGTCAGTATTTTGTTCATTTTTAACGATCACAGTTTTTAATTAGTTTTATTCAAATTATATACAGATTTTTTTTAGTACATTATTATGTTCAATTAATTGATATCGGATTTGGTGGGGTTTGGTCTCTCATATTAAAATCTTATGTTCAGTTTTTGGATGATATTAGTATTAAAACTAGGCTTCCTGTTAGAGTAAATTTCCCGTGAAGATTCCATGTTTGTTATTAAATTATTTTAAATAATATGTTATTATATTTATTTTCTAACATACATGTTCCTAAACAGTGAATATGTCGTTAACATAGACCACCAAACTAAAAGTTTATCATTATTTGTGTAAATAATCATCAGTTAATATAAAAACATTCTTTTTAGCAAAGATCGGCTGTGGCTACTTCTGTATTGAACGTTTTAAAGAAGAAATCGTAGAATTTCTTCCAAAACTGATACCATTAACCAGACATCTTTGGCAAAATACTAAAAAGAAAATGCTCCCCACTCCAGCGAAATTCCATTACGTATTTAATTTACGAGATTTGTCTAGAATTTGGCAAGGAATTTTAACAGTTCAGAATCTTGAATGTCAATCCGTGAGTTCACTTCTAAAATTATGGAGGCACGAATGTACAAGAGTCATAGCGGACAGGCAAGTTTAAATTGTTTCATCAATAATAAATATTCTACAAAAATATTTTGTATCTCAATGAAAATGTTAATTGACATTTTCTAACAGAAATATTTATATTTTATTGATATACAAGCGTAACTAGTTGACATGGATGGTATAAAGTCATATTATCGTTAAGCAAATTTCTGTATTGCTTTCTGACTAATAGTTCGGACATCTTTATATTTATGGATTTCTTGGGAAAAATTACACCACACTTGTAAGATTCCAAAGATGTTCGAGTCTACATCAGACCCAATTCTGAATGGCAGTTAGAAGAAAATATAAAATTTAAAATAGAATATGATGTAACGTAAATAAGTAAGAGAATTAAGGATTATTTCCTATATACAATAGTACAAAAAATCTAAAGATCATATAATGAAACTTTTTTTAAGTTGGATAGAAATAATTAAGTTAGATTAAGTTAGATAGTTAGATAGTGTTTAGCTAAAAATGTGCTCAAAGGGTTTATAATACCTACCATAAGAGGAAATCTAGAAAAAACCTTATTAACTATCTATAGCAGGGCTTCTTAAACTATGGGTCGGTAGCAAAATTCTGCGGTCGCGAGAGATTTTGTAGGTTTCAAAACGAATTCTAAAACTATATATTTTCATATGTATATGTGTATTGTTACCTAATAAATAAATCATCAAAAAATATTAATTTATTTCTCTTTTATATTTGTATGGGGTCGTCAAGAAACTCGCAATCATAAATGGGGTCGTGAATGACAAAAGTTTAAGAAGCCCTGATCTATAGGATTGTTCAAAAGGACAAACATGACTAATTTCATACTAAATTATCGACAACCGAGAAATATTAAATGAAGAAGATGCGGAAGGTTGGGATAAAATTAATTTAAATAAACAAATGTGAGAACTTGAAACTGAAAAAAAGGAAATTACTCCATTTTAGATAGCACACACGCAGAACTATAAAATACGGAGGTACATCTATTGGACACACGTTGGACGGAAACAAAGGTCCCCAGAGATTAGGCTAACGTTAAAATTATTTAATTTTTTAGAACAGCGTATTGGATATCCCACAAAACATATGTGTCAAAATACTTAATGTCATAACGAAACATCTGATAAATGAAGAACAAATATGATTTACGAAAATAAGATAAACAATCAATCATCGAAAATACACAGTTGAAGAAGAAAACCTATAATATTTATTCCTTAACCTTTAGAAAACGCAAGCTGTTATGGGAAGCAATTGTCGAAAATAATAATAATAAAACTTAATAAGCAATTCAAAGACAATAACTTAAAAATAAACGTGAAAGACCACAAAAATATTATTATAAACACAGGTGTAAGACAACAAGCTTATAGGTCGAGATCATAAGTTTTACTGCTGTTTAGGACTTTACAAGGTACGAAATGCTTCTAGATCTCCCACAAGTGTAGTACACCAGAAATAAGCGTAATTACAGTTTAATTTGTTAGTTTTTTTTTCAATATCTGATGAGCACAACAGAAAGTGTTACCGAAAATCAATGAATATAGAACAGCTTAATGCTTGATCTGGTCTATTTTCCGATTATAAGACTTACTAGTGGAACATACTAATGAGAAATCACTCAGAAGAACTTAAAATTGAGTCTTCAATATAACTAACACAAAAAGCCATTAGCCCTTACATCAGACCTGTTTCTCAACTTTATAAAGACATGCATCAATAACTATAGTTAATCAAGATTATAATAGTTATATGCTCTATTGCGCATCAGATACTTAAAAAATTAAGAGCAGTTACATTTTTTGAGAACTTACTTACAATTTATCGTTTTCGACAGATGAAATAAGTCCAACCTTTTTAAGAACTTGAAAGCTATAATAACAACGTAGGAGGCAAAAAATCAAGTTGTAATTTAAACCCTCGACCTATAAATAGCAATATCCAAACTTGTGAATACCTGTGTCTTATTAATTCCTTAAAATTAGAAAATGACAAATTAAAAAATCGCTCCTAATTTGACAAGAGAAATCTGTAGTTAAGCTGTGTCCCATTACTTTCCAGACACCCTGTATATTTGATATATATATATATATATATATATATATATATATATATATATATATATGTTTTTAAGTTTTCGCGAGCACTAAATGTGTGATATATATATATATATATATATATATATATATATATATATATATATATATACCTTGTGAAAATGGATGAGGAAGGTCGATGAAAGTCGGAATTTTAGGCTACAAACATTAGTCATATAAAAGAATAGATATTATATGATATGAATTGTTAACAACAGAATTGTTGTGGTAACATAGTCCGAAAGCACAGCCAATACAAAACTTCGCAAATTATATTAAATAACTCGTTTAGCAAATAGAAATCTAAACTGTTACCTAAGCAACAAAGACTATAGCCTCTAAAATAACCGCTGTGCTGCATGTAAATATTAATTTTAGTAATCCTTTAAAGAGTTTTACAGTTTCAGTCATCGTGATTTTTTAACAGCTTTACTATAGAACATATAATTGCGATTTAGGAATTAATTGGACATACGTACATGAAATAACTCCTATTATGTCTTGAAGGTGATGCAAAATACATATAATTTCACCACTTATCGGTCGAATCTGTACAGTATCTAAAATATTTTTTTCTAGATGTGTTGAAGAAAGTGATCGAGCGTGGTTCGTAAAGGCCATGAGAAAACAAGCTGAAGATGAATTGGGAGACGCAATTGAACATTATCCCGATGAAGAAACTTTCTGGGTTGACTTTTTACGCGAACCTCCTGAAGCAACGGGTGACGAACCAGAAGATTTCTGTTTTGATGCCCCTAAAATATATGAGGAAATTCCCAGTTGGGAGTTCCTGAAAGAAAAGTTACTAAGTACGTTAGTTGCCTTCTCAACTGAAACAAAAATAAGTTTGCACTTTTTTTCTTAGCATTTATGGCGCAATATAATGAGCAAGTCAGAGGAGCCCAAATGGATATGGTATTTTTCCATGATGCCATGGTGCATTTGATGATTATTTCAAGACTAGTCAGAACTCCAAGAGGAAATGCACTCCTTGTTGGCGTAGGTGGTTCAGGGAAGCAAAGCTTAACCCGACTAGCATCCTTTATTGCGAATTACAAAAGCTTCCAAATCACTTTAACTAGGTACAAGGGATTATAGAGTAAGATCCCAGGGCCGCCATATGTTACTTATTTTCTCAAAGATGAAATGTATCGGACAAAGTAGTGTTAGTAAGTATCCTTAGGATAAGCATACTAGCTAGCTTGACTTGTTGATCCCGTTCGAGGTACCAGCTAAAAATTAATCCTACTTTTTTTCAATACTCAGGACTGATTTTTATGTATGTTTCAAAGGATATGACTGAAATTAATAATCCAGACCGCCAGACACTTCCCGTGGGCCGTAACTTTTGCCGGACGTTTTAAAGCTGGCGATAATATAATAATAATATATAACTTTACTTATATTCTCAGTCTTGAATGATACTTAGGGAACTATTTGAATGTCTTTTGTAACCAGTTTTGTAAATTAAGTTAACATTAATGCAGGGATATGACATTTTCGTCATAGCCATAGCATTGCGGCCTTTTTAATACACCGTATAGAATACTATTTATTAAGCACACGTATGCGCGCGCATATGTAGAATAAGTAAGTTGTACGAGTAGGATATAGAGACGAATGGAGACCTCGCACTCAAGGTCGTAGCGACCCTAAAAGTGTGGGGTGTTTGAAGAATGAAACTGGTCTGACTGGTTACAAAAGACATTCAAATAGTTCTCAGAGTATCATATGTAAATTTCTGGACTGAGAATATAAGTAAAGTTGCATTATATTATCGGGAGCTTCAAAGAGTCTGGCGAAAGTTACGAACTACGGGAAGTGTCTGCAAGTTTGGATAATTAATTTCTGTAATATCTTTTGAAACATACATAAAAATCAGCTCTGATAATTTAAAAAAATAGGATTAATTTTTACTGACCCTAAGTACCTGGTACCTCTAAAGTGACCAACAAGTCAAGCTAGAACGTATGCATACCCTAAAAGTAACATTACTTTGTATAATGCATTTCAGCTTTGAGAAAATAAATAACGTCTGGCAGCCCTGTGATCTTTGACTATTACAATTTATTATATAAAAAGCAATGAGTTGAAAATTAATGATTTTTATTTGTTTCTAAAACTGTTATAATTTAATTCTGAAGTTAGACAACCATAAACTTATCTCCGAGCGTTTATGTATTTCCCCCGTTGAAATATGGTGTTTCTCAGTAGACGAAAACGCTCATTCCATTATAAAGTACCTGCCTGTGAAAATCAGTTATTTAGAAGATTTTTCCGGGCAAACCAAGAGACATAAAGACGAACAGGCATGTTTTAGTATAAGTCGAATAACTACTGGGTGTCCAGTCCTGTGTAAAATCTTGATTTTGCTTTGTTTGTTTGTTTATGAGTTTCAAATTGGCTGACTGATTATAGGATTTTACTGAGATCTGAACTTGAGTTTTGACGAAATTTCATTAATATATATATTGCCACAAACACAATGTATACTTTATACATTTGTTTTAATTTATTATTATCCTTTAATGTGTGTAAGCAAGTCGATCGTAGTGTAATATGCCTACATCTATTTTCAACTTTCTCTCGTTAACATGAAATAACATAACTTTTGATGTTTTTGGTTGGGCCTAATGACATATTCATCTTATGTTCATTATTTCGCACTTTTTTGTTTATAGTTCTGTTATTAAATATGTATACATTAATGTATTATTTGTGTCTTTTATACAAGCCAGAAGTAGGTCACCAAGTCATTTTCATTCTTTTAGTTTTTTTACAAAACCATGTTAAAAATTTAATCAACGTAGATTGTGAATTGTAAATTTTGGTTTAAATTTTTATTTTTATTCTTTTAGTTTTGAACAAAACGATCTTTAAAATTTAATCAATGTAGAATGTGAATTGTAATTTTTTATTTTAAACCAACTACTGAAATCAAGTCAACTAATTCTGCTTTGTTTTTGCTATGTGGACGACCGAAAACTTTAACCGTCATGTTAACTGAATACAATAAAGAATATGTATCTATTATGGGATGTTCAAATGAAGCACCATGAATTAATTTTTCCTTAATAGCAATGGTGATCAGCGGAATGAGCTTTTTATCAAGCCAGTTTCGAATAAAGAGCCTGAAACTTTCATATTACCGCCTTTTTAAAATGGCGTACGCGTGGTAGCTCATTAGTAGAAATTCGACCATAATTTCCCTGAACGTCATTGAAGTTCGTTAAACAATAGTTTCGTCCATCGATCGGAAGTTTAACAGTGGTAGTTCAGCTATTATCGAAAATGAATAAAATATGGTTTTCCGGGATGTTTTGAGCTGGTACATTGAAATTTTCTTCCAACTTTTCATCTGTAACTGCGGCAGACCAGTAACGAGCTAGTATCTATTTCTGCCGGAAATATCTGGCTCGCAAGTGGCTACCATGTGGGCGGGGCCTGCATGACCCTGCGGTGGCCTTGGTTTCGAACGTTGTAGTGCAGAATATTGTATTCAATTCTGTTTTAGAACTATTTTCTTAGAATTGTTCTGAAGTTTATAAATTTCTATGGCTTCCCGCTAGAAGCGAGAAGAGTGGTGGAATGTAGAAGAATGCATCGTTAGGTTGGTCTTATATAAGACGATTTCCAGAAAGTAGTGCATATTGTGCGACAGCCGATTTTTTCGGTTGTAACAACTGACAATTTCGTTTATGTTCAGAAATACGAATGTTGACACTTCTCTTGGTGGTACCGATATATACAGCACCACATGAACAGGATATCCTCTACACTCCTGATATTGAGAATAGGTCACTGGAATCTTCAGAAAAACTGAGTATGTGGACGAATAGTTGAGTAGGTTTAAAAACCATTTGAACATTATGTTTCCTTCGCAGCTTCGCATTGGGATCATTGTATATGTAGTATATGACAAGAAAGCTGTCCATAAAGTTTCAAGTGATTGTTAATCTTTTTTCGTATGAGATTTCGATCTTGATTTTAAGGACCTTATCTTATTGGCCCAGTAACCCATTCCCCTGTAGTGCACGATCTAAATAGAGTGATTGGTCTTTTATACAGGGTGAGTTTTTTTTTTGATGATCAGTATGGGGATCTCGGAAACTAGCAGAGGTAGAGCAATGGTTAAATTGGGAAAGATTTGCAGTTTTACTTGCCCAATTTAATGACCCTTTCGGATTTTTGTAAAACCTCATGGCTTACTAGATATTTTGAAAAAACGAAATTCTCTCGATTTAGTCAAATCCCTATAGCTCATTTGTTTTTGATTTTATAAAAAAGTGTAAATATCAAAATTGAAGGGAATTGTATCCCGAATATGATTGTCATGTCCTCGTTTGCGTGACAGCTCTCGTTTTCGAGATATGACACAAACTTATCATTTTTTGAATGGAAACCATAGTTGGCTATGACCTCAAAAAATCGGACATTTTTAGAGCTTTTCAACGATATAATACTCGATATAGTTATTCATAAGAATAACGGAGTTATGGATGCTTTTCTCTCTTATTTTCACTTTTAACGTAGTTATCCATGAAATAGATTGATTTATTAATAACTATTCCAAAAAACATTGAACGATTTTTTTAGGTATATCAGAAATAACGAAAAAACTAAATAAGTTGGTACTTACTAAAAACTTAAGAAATTAAAGTAAATAATAATGGTTACAATTTATGTTCGAAAAGTCCACCATTGTTATTTAGACAAAAATTGCATCTTTTTAAGATTGACATTACCGCTTTCCTCACAGACCTATCAATTTCTTCAATTGCTTGTAATACCGCCTCCCTTAGGTAACCAACTGTCTCATACTTTCTTTTGTATACTTTGTTTTTTAGCGCACCCCATTAATAGTTAGTCTATAACTGCCAAATCGGGAGACCGGGGTGGCATTCGCGTGGGCCATTTCTTCCTGTCCAAGAATTTGGATAGATATTATCTAAGTGTTGTCTTACTAATAACGAGTTATGAGCAGATGCTCCATCATGTTGGAACCACTCAATTTCTAAACGAGTTCTCAAATTCAAATTATGCAACATGTCTTGAAAAGTGTATTGCAATAAATGCAAGTAGCGCTCCCCAGTAAGTCATTCGTCACAGATAAAAGACCCCAGAATAGTAGACCCTATGATACCACACCAAACATTAAAACCACATTTTATCTGGGGTCGTCTTTGTTCTACATGGAACGGGTTTTCTTTAGCCCAGATATGCTCATTGTCTCTAGTGAACATACCGCAGTTAGTAAATCTAGTTTCATCTGACCATAACACCTTTAATGGAAACTGTGGATTGTCAAGGCACATGTCTCTAAACCATGTACAAAACAAAATACGTCGATGTTCCAGCATGCAAAGTTTGCAGTTTGTACGGGTGGAACTTGTGCGCTTTCAGTGCCTTAACTACAGTTCGTTGAGACGTGCCAGCTTCTGCGAGTTGATGTAGATGGATTTTGATTTACCATTGTTAAAACATTTATTTGTGCTGCTTCGTTAATTTGATTACGTTCCTTTGGTGGTTTAGTAAAAGATTCATATCTGCGTAAACTATCGTAAAGCCTCTTAAAAGTTCATAGAGCAGGTTGACGACGATTGAAATATCTATGAAAGAATTTCTCAGCTGCACGAACTGAATTTTTATGGCATATGAAATAACATTCCACCATATTCAGTTTTTCTTCGTTAGAATATTCCATTTTATCACGAAAACTTATCATTATCGACTGTCAGTTCAGCACTACTAATGGAATTACTCTCAAATGAGGAAACGTCAAAGTGAAAACAAGCTTTTTCATGGCTACCTACGTTAAAAGTGAAAATACGAGAGAAAAGCATCGATAACTCCGTTATTTTTATGAATAACTATATCGAGTATTATATCGTTGAAAAGCTCTAAAAATGTCGGATTTTTTGAGGTCATAGCCAACTATGGTTTCCATCAAAAAAAGATAAGTTTGTGTCATATCTCGAAAACGACCGCTGTCACGCAAACGAGGACATGACAATCATATTCGGGATACAATTCCCTTTAATTTTGATATTTACACTTTTTTATAAAATCAAAAACAAAGGAGCTAGAGGGATTTGACTAAATCGACAGAATTTCGTTTTTCAAAATATCTAGTAAGCCATGACTTTTTACAAAAATCCGAAAGTGTCATTAAATTGGGCCAGTAAAACTGCAAATCTTTCCCAATTTAACCATTGCTCTATCTCTGCTAGTTTCCGAGATCCCCATACTGATCATCAAAAAACCTCACCCTGTATAATTCGGTTCACAGATTATTATGAAACTAAAACATCTAGAAACACCAGTTGTCCACTTTTTTCTTTCTCTAAGGAGAATTGAAGTCTTGGATAACTGACGTGCAAAGTACTACATACATTCCATCAACGTAAAGGAACCAACATGACGGTTTGCAGATAGCGGTTTCTAGATTTTGGCTTTGAAAAACTCCATGTACCAATTAACGATGACCGGACTACACCTTCAACTTATCCATAGAATCCTTGATTCCACTGAAAGCAATTGGTGCATAAAATATGTCAGGACAGTTCAGTTATTTCATTCAGGAAGATGTTTTGTAGCTGCTAGGTTGTTTTGTTATTGAAAAGATGTTGCCATCGTCACCCTCCAATACAATAATTTCTTAATATTAATTAGTTATTAAGCCTATCAATAGCTATCAAACAAACGAAAAAGAAAATCAAATTATAAATCGAGCAGAAAAAGGTACTGTACTATTTTGTCTTTGCATATTTATATATAGATAGATATAAATAGCCAAAGACAGAGCAACTCATTACTTTTTTTTTGAGTCGATAGCTTTATTTAGAAGTCACTATTCGTTATAATCTACGCTCAAGTTTTTGTGGGCATAGAGGACTGTGAGACTTGCAACAGTTAAAACTAATATGACAAAGAATGCAGAAAGCTATTAATTTCAATGATAATATTAAGAAATTACTCTATTTTATTTTGAACATGACAGCATCAGCATCTCTTCAATAATAGCTGAATAAACTTTTTGCTGCTGTAGTACACCATTGTTCCATATACTCTGACAAAACAGAACATCAATAACGTTCAAATGAATTATAAATATACCCAGTTGTACAACTTAGCTAAGAACTTTAATTCAAGGCCGAAAGTAGGTCCCCAAGTATTTCATATTATGATGTAATAAAGCACAGTATTTACTTTCAGAACCTACAATGTTGGTAATTTAATGGATGACATGAAAGAACTTTATCGACAGGCTGGCCTAGTAGGGAGTGGTGTGAGTTTTATTTTTACCGACAATGAAATCAAAGAAGAAACATTTTTGGAAAGCATCAACAATATTCTCAGTTCGGGCGAAATTGCAAATTTGTTTGCCAAAGATGAATTAGATGAAATTCAATCAGCGTTAATACCAATTATGAAAAAAGTTGCCCCTAGACGTCCACCTACAGTTGACAATTTATACGACTTCTTTATCACGAGAGCGAGATCTAATCTCCATGTGGTGTTGTGTTTCTCCCCAGTAAGTTTAAGATAGTTACATAATTTTAATCTTTTTAAAATACAAAAACTCGTGAATCCAGGTAATGGTCTAACACTAAACTTTAGACAGGAGTTGTAAAATAAAGAAAGAATATTAGATTTTGGGAGGGGCAAATGACAGCATAAGAGGGTCAAACTCCAAGCAACTACCCCAAAACAATACATTTCAATACTGCGCTATATATTTTAGATAGAAAAAATTTTCTATGACATTACTCCATTGATTAGTTCTCGAAACAATAATTGGCGAAATTGTACTGCTTTACAAAAATAATGGTTCCGGAAACTGGAACAAACTTTGATTTTCTAACAATTTTCCCTGACATAAAAGTAATTAAAGCCTATACAACGTTTGTGAAAGTATTTAATTTAAAAAGAATTGACTATTTGGCTTCGCTGTACACACTAACTGGTTATTGCGGTAATAAGAAAAAGTTCAACAACCTACCCTAAATCGGTAGGGTCCAAGAGTATATAACCTTGTGCCGAATTAATTCTAGAATACTATATATTACCTAAAATAATTAAATGAAGTAAATAATTAACTCTTAACTTTGTAATAAAAATTATATTATATTCACTGACAGAGAAACCGCTACACCCAGAAGGAGATGTTTAAATTTAATATTGTTTTGGTAAAACAGATCCTACAGTAAAGAGTAAATGATTAAAATTTAGTAAAGTTCGGTGTATATTTTTTCATGTAATCTTTTTTTATCAATTAATCTTGTAATTACCAAAAACAATACCTAGACTACGCTGAATGCACCACCAGCTAAGTAAATTTAAAAAAGGTAGAATTATTGATTTACGGGAGGCAAATTTTTCATTTCGAGAAATCGCTAAGCGCAGGAACAGAAATCCAACTACTGTTATGAGATATTCTCAACCGTGGTTTGATAATACCTAAAATCGAAGAAGAGCAGGCCCGTACGTCGAAGGGGCACAAATGAAGTTTAAGATCGACGTCTAGGACGTATGGACTTTAGAGACCGTTTTTCGCCAAATCGAAATTTGGCTGATTAGTGATTAGGAGAACAATGCCATCTTGTAAGTATCCGAACAGTTTACCGCCGTATAAGGTCTTTTGGACTGCAACGTTATCGACCCCATCTTGTGCTACCTCTGACCGCTGAGCATCGACGGCAATGACTACAGTGGTGGTGAGAACGACAACTTTGGAATGTGGAGCGGAATCAGATCGATTCTTGAAATTCGATTGTACTTGGGTGGAAGAAGGGTTAGATGACATCGAGGAGAAAGAAGTCAGTCTCAAGTTGATGCTGAGCGACATGTACAGCGAACAGTAAGCGTTGTGGTATGGGGAGCTTTTACACATGGAAGTAGTTCACCTTTAGCCTTTGTTCGAGGCAACATGACAGAGCAATCTTCAGGAAGTAGTGTAGCCTTATGAAATTGTTTATTTAATAAAATGTATATATTTTACAAAGTTATAAGACATTTCAGCCATCCTGTTACCCGGCTGTAGGGTTTACAATTTTATGAACAGCTAAGCTGTTCTTATGTGTCGTTAAACTAAGTGTCAAAACCTATCTAAACAAACAGGGAAATCCTATAAACATAATCAGTATAATTACAATAATACAGCAGACTCAATCTAAATAATGTCAAAATGTAAATTATAATTGTAAAAATATAAATTAAAATGACAGAAATATCAGTTAAAAGACATAATAGACACAATTAGACGATCAAAATTACAGTACCTACATTCTAAATAAAAGTCTCCTAATGGCGCTACACCAGAGAGACGAGAGCTGAATTTACCGTTTGAAAATTACTTCAGGCGAACGTCTGGAACCCAATCGCTTTCTGGAATTTACATTGCGGATGAACAGAAATATTAAAAATTAGCGTGACAGAGTGGACAAATAAAAAAATATATTTAAAAAAAAGAAAATACATGAAAATGACATAGCACACAATGTATATTATTAAAGCGCCATAGGGCTTTGTTGAAGAAGTTATGGCAAGATAACGGACCTACGATGACGCTATGGATCAATCTTCGTTTAAAAGAAAGAGTGTGTCAATTTAGAATCGTGAGAAGAGAATGAGAAGACTTTAACGTCAGTGGAGTTCTTGATTGCCATAATTTTGTTCGTGAAGTCAGGTTCTTCATAATACTTCTTTTTCAATTTATAACTTTCGGCGAGCGAACGAGGACCTTCCCAAAAAACACCTACTTCAATAATAATGGTTTGTAGGCCTTTGTTGATAATAAAGTCGGGGATTCGTAGGGTTCCAGAGTCTGCTCGAATCCTCGGCTCGACTTCAGTTTCCCACCCACACTTTTTGGCAACATCCTCGATGATATTAACGATGTTGTTCTGTCGTTTTATTTGAGTGCCGTGGCTGATGTAGCATCCCTGTAAAATATGGCAATTAGATTGACGTTTTTTACATCCCCCGCGGCAGATTCGCTGTTCTATAGGTTTATAATGCACGTCCATTGACGGTAATCACTTACCGCGGACGTGAATAGCTTTAACATAGCTATTTCCTGACCAGTGGGGGAGGGTTGGCTATCCAAGAACTCAAAGCACTGGCTCATGGATCCCATATTTCAACAAGATATTACTCCGTCTCATATTGCTCGAGTTAGTTTAAACTTTTTTGAAGAGACCCATGTCAATGTATTGCCGTGGCCGCCCAGATCTTTCGCCTATAGAACATTGTTTGGGATATGATAGGTAGAAGGCTCGGAAATTTACTCCAGCCCCCACAGACTTTGGAGGTTCTAAGACATGAAATACAGGTAGCTTCGGATAGTATTCTTCAAGACGAATTAGACCATCTTATTGAATCAATGCCAAGACGTGTTGGGGAGTGTATAGAAAATAAAATGTTGAACTTACTCCCTACAATATTTCTTATGTTTTGGATAATTCTTTTACGATCGTCCGGCCCAGTTAAAATTCTTTTTTTTTAATTATAATTTTAAATTTTCAGGTAGGTGAAAAATTCAGAAGCCGATCCCTGAAATTCCCTGGATTGATTTCCGGCTGTACAGTAGATTGGTTCTCTAAATGGCCAGAAGATGCATTAATCGAAGTATCATCGCATTTCTTAGAAAGTTACCATATGGTTGCAACACCAGACATTAAACAAGAACTAATATTTATAATGTCTGAAATTCAGGACGGAGTATCAGACTTTTGTAATCAGTATTTTGAAAGGTATTAGGTACGTTAAAATGTGATTTGTATTCATTAGATAACGTTTGCTAGGTTTCGGCGAAGAACGTATGTCACACCTAAAACCTTCATATCATTTTTGGCAACTTATAAAACAATATATAAAAAGAAAGTCGATGAGATAGGAGTTCTGGCAACAAGAATGAGAACTGGCCTCACAAAACTAGTGGAAGCCCAAAGTAGTGTAGACATTTTGAGACAAGAATTGACTGTTAAAGAAAAAGAAATGACTATAGCGTCAGCAAATGCAGAAGAAGTAAGTATTTAGGCGACTTTAAACAAAATGTTAAACGGTAGTCAATTTCAGTACATTTATCAGAAATTTTCTATTAGCTTTTAACATGATTAAAATAGCTTATTCTAGTGTCTATTTACAGATTAGGTATAACTCCCCTCTCTTGAATAGACAAATTGCATTTTTGAAATATCAAACTTTTCAGTCTAAATCAAATCTTCTCAACTAAATTCAGCATTTTTCAGAGTTTTTAAGGAGGGGGGGGGGTCAAGAAAAATATTATATGTATACAACTTTGTACTGTACTCTTTCATTCCAAATACATGGAGGAGACAGCTGACCCCCTTGTCCCCTCATAAATACGTCTATGACTAAATTGTAATGAGAAGCAAATCTGAATATTAACTGTTTAACACTTACTAATTAGATTGACAAGGGCTTGTGAAAAAGCTGAAATAACACACAAAATGTCAAATTATTGGAATGCATTGGGGATAAGGATTTATAAAAAATGTTATTTTCATGATTAGTGCCAGCTTTTTTTCATGAAGATTGCAATCCATTTTTTCGACAAATGCGTTTATTGTGGAGAGACTATTGGCCGCGAAAAAAGTAATGTTCAGACGAATGGTGCATGCAGAGAGCAGCTGTAAAATGAGAATTTTTATATTTAGACCACCTTATGCAAAAAGTCTCTCAAAAACTTACGAAGGAATAAAGTCTCCAAAAGGGAAACTTAATCTCTTTGAGAGCTTCGCCTATTCTGGTAAATTATTCATGTAATTGTAGCCTACTACAAATGAAATCTTGAAATAGTATTGAATATCTCCTCGACAGGTTCAGTCACCCTGAAGAATTATGCGTCTAGTTCTAATGCCAAAACTATAGAACGACATCTATAACATCGAATTTGAAACCTTTTGGCTTTTTAAACCAAGACAAATACCGCATCTCAGTACATTAATATTTTCTGAAGAAATCGTTTGTTGGAAACGCAAGTAACGTCAATTTCCTGACCAGAAACAATAGGCCTACAACGCTTTTACTTATGAATTTAAGAATAAAATCTCGGTAACTAGCGGTAGCATATTTCAATGAAGAAAAAGGTTCTCAATTCGTCAGAATCTTTTTTATGTATGTTCAGTGTTCACCTACTACTCTAAAACAGTACCATATAACTTTCTATATTGTAAAACTTATCGTTTCTCAGTTAATCTGAGAATACTTATATTAATATTGTTTGTCAATAAATCTCCACTCGTTTCTCTGAAACAATTTAATCAATTTGAATAGTTTGAAGTGTATTCTGTTAAAAAGAATCCCGTAGTGATTCCATATATTTTTATAACGTAAAACATACCATTTTAAAGAAAATCTGATAAATAAATGCAATAAATCATAAATATCAATGAAGTATGAATAAATTCTCCTCACAAATGTCTAAATTTAAATGTCCACACATATCAAAAACTAATTATAAATCGCACAGGGTTACAAATTTTATCAGTCGTACATGCGGTTTGTCAAAAAATATGATTTTATTCAAGAGTAAAGTACCTACCTTCATGTTTTACAGTATCAAAAATTGCTATAAAAAAAGTTGATCCAAACTAAAAGTTACATACAAATATACAATTACATGTTTATATATCTATTTTGCATCCCAAGGGCCAACAGATTTTAACCAAATATTTTCTTAGCATTGAGAATTTTTGACTGAACTGTATACGTTTTATACTTTTTTAACATGTGTTATCTCTATGAAATATTCTGGTCTACATCCTGACATCATGAAAAACTGAATTAAATTAATGTCTTCGGAACACAAGAGCCCGTATTTGTAACAAAATAATCTTTTAGGTCCTCAATGAAGTATTAGCAGCTTCGGAAATTGCAGGAAAAATAAAAGAAGAAGCTACCGCTGTTAAAGAAAGGGCAGAGAATCTTGTGGCAATAATAAGTGTCGATCAGAAAGAAGCAGAAGGTAAATTGCTAGCTGCTCAACCAGCCTTGGAAGAAGCAGAGAGGGCTCTTATGGTAACATTTTTACTTAGTTTATTTAATGCCTAACCGTATTTTTTGTCAGACCATCAAAGCCGCTGATATCGCCACTGTAAGAAAACTGGGGAAACCACCGCATTTGATTACTCTCATTATGGATGCTGTACTTATTTATTTCAAGCATAAGATGGAATCAGTTAGGCCAGATTTTGATAAAACTTTCCTTATAACCTCTTGGAGTGAATCTTTGAAGGTATTATAATAAATTTTTATAGTGTTGATAATTGCTGTAGCATTATAAATATTTTACAAATTCTGCTTACAACTATTGAAACTTCAGAGTCTACCAGACAAAATCAACAGCAATAATATAATGTTACTTTTATACAGTTTGTTTATAAACAAATTGCATTGGTACGCTACAATATCTCGATCCATGTAATACGATAATCCGATTTGCATTACTATGCAGACGAAGGTTTTTTTTTCAACTAGAATATATAAGAAATTGCACAAGCTTCTTACGTGGTGTACAATGGAACAAATTCCTTCTTCTCAGATACTGATGAAATATGTGACTTAATTTTAAAAGCGGTAGCAGATAGGTCCTCTTCTACGACCCCCTGTGCGAGCCATGGATCTCTACTAACTACGATATCGAGAGGAAAAAGTGTCCCGACCCCTCTCGTTCTCCTCACACATCAGCGCACCCTCTACAATAACTTCCTACTAGCGAATTTGAAAAAACCCAGAAATATGTCCCAAGTAGGTAGATCATGAGGTGCTAAGACTCATTAAAATTAATCTGGAAGAGTTAAAAATTTTCGAACTAAATCTATAGACAATCATAATGAACATGTAATGTATATAGCCACATTCACTGTGCGGTCACTATTGACAAATAGCAAACTAACCCATCTTGAGGAAAAAGTCCGGAATATCTAATGGGATCTAATAGGACCACGTGAAGTCTGAAGAATGAGAGAAAACAAACTCATACTAAACTCCAGAAGACCAGAAGAAACTGATACGATAATTGTTTAATTTATAGTTGACAAAATTAATATATATATATATATATATATATATATATATATATATATATATATATGTTATATGAGAAGTGCACTAACTTACAATTTACACGTTAAAGTTACCATAGGTGCTTGAACCGTAATTGACTTCACACAAGTATCATATTACAACTTCCTAGAATTCTTAGAAATCACGTAGACGCTTTGTTCACATGAAAACTGATGACATAGCGTCAGCATTTTTACGTTATAAATGTAACCGAAAACATTTCTCAGTGTTCATTATCTTCATATAACTTCATACCTATAATATTGTCTTTGTAACTTAAACATATTAATTTTTTGTAATAAATATATTTTTTTAAAAAGTGAATTTAGTGAAACCAAATCTAAAAGTGGCGCAGTCAGTAGGATATTCCAGACGTAATTAGAACAAGAAACAGTCTAACTAATTACGGTGGTTTCCTAACCTTAGCGGATACAAAGAACCTACTTGGACACCAACTACCGAGCTCAACAAGGGAACAAGCAGCGGCTAACCAGTGTTCAGTGACGGATAGAACAAGTCCTATGATAGGAATAATCACGTAAGCGTTTAAAAAAAGTTACAATATTTAATAATTGTTGAACAAACAGTTCTATCATTTTTCCTATTTTAAATGAACCATCCTAAATATTTACCCAAGAACGAATTTTGAAATTTTATTTTGATAGTTTAAGATATTCTAAATATTTATTTACGTTTATACCTTTATTTAATTTATACTTATTTTAGAACCAGTAACAAAAATTTATTTCTCATATTTTTCTTCATTTTAATTACAATCGCAATTATTTACTTCGCTTTTCCCAAGCTTTGTATTTTCCTAATATTGCACAATCTTGAGTAAAATTACAAAATGCCAGAAACTAGAGCTGTAGCACAAAATGTAGAGCCCTACAAGCTCTCAGAAATTTTCGCCATTATTCCCGAATACGATGGGAACCCAATATTTTTAAACACATTTATCTGTTCTTGCAATACCGCATATAATATGGCATCTGATAATCAACAAGTTCTGTTAATTCTCCACATTAAGAATAAGCTCCGTGGACGAGCGGCTGAACTAGTTAATTCACGTAACCCCAGCCATTTAGCAGATATTCAAAGTCTATTAGAAAACCATTTTGGAGATCCAAGGGATCTCTCCGCCCTTATTCAAGACCTACAAAGAATGAGGCAATTACCCAACGAATCTCCATTGACATTTTCAGCTAGGCTTCAAACACATCAAGCAAAAATGTTATCAGCTGTCAATAAACAAAATTTAACTGTAAAGGAGAAACAGGCCCAGATTGACTTAATTGAGTCAATGGCTCTAACTAGCCTACTTACGGGTCTAGAGCCGAAAATTGGCCAAATTGTGCGAGCCAGTGATCCCAGAGATATCCTGACCGCCATTTCCCGTATTAAAAGAGAATTACAGCTGTCCAATCTGGAAACTCAAAAATTCTCAGTCAACCGAAATGCACCCCAACAGACTCGTAAACCGAATAATGGTCCACCCCCAAAACAATGTTCGTTTTGCAAAAGAATAGGACATTTCAGCAGCGAATGCCTCATCAGAATGAGACAATCCCAGACTAACCAAAATTCTCACTCAAATTACTCGGGCCATCGCCCATATTATCCGAATCAGCCCGCTAATCAACCTACGAATTTTAATAATAGGCCTCAGTTTTCTCACCAACAACAACAACCCTCAACAAGTAGACCAACCCCAACTTCTAGTAATTTCAGACCAAATCCGAGTTTTTTCAAACAACAACAGAAAACTCATCACTTAAACAACGAACAATTCGATCCGTATGAACATAACTATGATTTTTCTTACAATGAGCAACAGAACTTTCAAACACCAACTGAATACAAAACCGTATCAGACTATTATTACCCTGATACACAAAAACACGACAAATTCGAATATCATTCCAGCGAAAATGTTTGTAATGATAATTATAACCAACAATATGATGAGTATTACGATAGCGAACAGTTTTCTTCCCGACAAAATTTTCAGACTACCCCGGTAGAAACAAAACCTCCCGATCACGAGATCTCCGATCTCCAAACACAAATTCAAACGATGAACTTGGACGATTTCAATCCAAACCTAAACTTTCCCGAACAGAATTTTCTGTAAGGCCACTTCTTTCGGTCAATTCGAAAAACCTTTACTACATCACCGACTCTTCCAATACATACAAACTCCTTATTGACACCGGAGCAGGACTGTCAATATTTAAGCCCGAAACTTGCCAACGATTTAAACAACGATTTCCCGAAAACGTAGTCATCCAAGGAATCACTGATCAGAAAATCTTAATAAACGAATCCACCCTTGTACCTTTCAACGTCGCCGACCCACACAAGGTATATATTTGCAACATCGACATTGAATTCGACGGATTACTGGGTTCAGATTTCCTTGAACATTATAACTGCGTTATAGACTTTAACAGCAAACAACTTGTGACTAATTTTAAAACCTTACCTCTCTACAAAGTTACGGATGATACTGTCATGCGTACTCAGAACCCTTCAACTTTCAATAACTGCATCCCTGTTAATACAATCTCCATAGAACCCCGAACAGAACAAATATGTAAATTAAAATGTAACCTCACTAATACGGAGGCTTCTCTATCATCCGCCGAAATAGAAAAAGTTTATCTTCCCCGTGCCCTTGTTAAAATTAATGAAAAAGGCGAATTTCTTACTTCAGTTTTAAATGCAAATGCTATCCCCAAAACTGTTAATTTCGACAATTTGGAACTCGAACCGATAACCACTTTTTCCGTAAACATTCTTTCCGGAAATTACTCACAAAACTTAACCCAACCTGATAGACGAACTACAATTATGGAACAACTTCGTTTAGAACATCTGAACGATGAGGAAGCCGAACTTATTTCTCAACTTTGCCTCGAATATTCCGACATATTCTATTTAGAAGGTGACCAACTGACCTTCACAAACGAAATTAAACATTCAATAGACACTAATAACGCGAAACCCTCTTTCGCAAAGTCATATCGGTACCCACAAATACACAAACAAGAGGTAAAAAGTCAGATATCGAAGATGCTTGACCAAGGCATTATACGTCCGTCTAATTCGCCATGGTCATCCCCAGTTTGGGTAGTTCTCAAAAAACTAGACGCATCTGGTACCCAAAAATGGCGTGTCGTCGTCGATTATCGTAAACTAAATAAACTTACTGTTGACGACAAATACCCCCTACCGAACATTTCGGATTTACTTGACCAACTTGGCAAATGCCAATACTTCACCACTCTCGACTTAGCTTCAGGGTTTCACCAAATCGAAATCGATATAAAAGACATCCAAAAAACAGCATTCACAGTTGATAATGGTCATTTTGAATTCGTTAGAATGCCCTTCGGTCTTAAAAACGCTCCATCCACCTTCCAAAGGGTAATGGATAATATTCTTTTATGTGTTCAAAACGAGAGATGTTTAGTCTATATGGACGACATAATCGTTTATTCGCCGACTATACATGAGCACATAGCCCGACTTTCTGAAGTTTTCAAACGATTGCGAAAAGCTAATCTAAAGATCCAACCCGACAAATGCGAGTTTCTTCGCAAAGAGGTCGCCTATCTTGGACACCTTATAACTCCCGAAGGCGTGAAGCCTAACCCCTCAAAGGTAGATTGTATCTTAAATTTTCCCCAACCAAAAAACCCAAAAGATATCAAGTCCTTCTTAGGGTTAGCTGGTTATTACAGGCGATTCATCCCCAATTTCGCCAAGATTTCGAAACCTTTGATAAAATTACTTCAAAAAGACGTACCTTTCCAGTTCGATTCAGAATGCGTCAAATCTTTTGAAGAATTAAAAAGAGCCCTTACTTCTACCCCCATACTCATATACCCTAATTTTGAAGAGCCATTTATTCTTACAACCGACGCCAGTTCATTTGCTATCGGCGCAGTGCTCTCTCAAGGCCCCGTAGGTAAAGATTTACCCATAGCCTATGCCTCCAGAACTCTGTGCAATGCTGAAACTAAGTATTCAACCATAGAACGAGAACTCCTTGCAATAGTGTGGGCGGTTAAACACTTTCGTCCGATAATTTTTGGCCGTAAGTTTTTACTTCTGACCGATCACCGCCCGTTAACTTGGCTGTTTTCTATAAAGGATCCTGGAAGTAGACTTGCAAGATGGCGCCTTAAGCTCGAGGAGTACGACTATCAAATAATTTACAAACCAAAGTAAATAAAAATGCCGACGCTCTCTCTCGCATTAAAGTTAACAACTTTAATGAATACATATCATTTCAAGCAAACAATCACCTAACACCATTTACAGTACTCCCAACAAACGAAACTGACGATGACTCACAAGAACCCCAGACAAGAAGTCCCATTAATCTCCAACAAATCTCCGAAGAATTTAGAACTTTTGTCGAGCGATATCAAACCGTCTCGCTCATAGATTACGACAAAATTCAATTTTCTAATTGCCAACTCTTAGACCGAGAAAACAAAAACATCTTAGTATTTCCCCAAGGCTCTCTCATGAAAGATTTTCACCATGACATCATCGAAGACATTTTCGAGGAAAATGCTGATTTCCGTCTTTGCTAGCAAAAGTGTCAGAAAAAGACGTTATTACATCGTCCCTCTCCCTTCTGACCCAGAAGTAGTCAACGAAATTCTTTTCGCATCTTTGTATAATAGTAGAGATGTGTTCACTGAAAACCAAGTATTCTGTGTTGAGAATAACATTGAACTGCCCATTTTGGAAATGCTTTCGTTTATCTTTTCCGAAATCGATATCAAATGGAAAGTTTGCCAAAATATCGTCCAAACGGTTGAGAAAGACCAAATACCTATCATTCTCGACCAATTCCATAACGGCAAAAATAATATACACCGAGGTATCAATGAAACTATCCGCAGAATAAAAGAAAAATACAATTGGCAAGGACTGACTAAGGACGTTGACAATTTTATCAAAAACTGTCAAACTTGCCAGAGAGCAAAAGTTTACCGGAAAAATCTCGACAGCCCACTTGTCATTACTGAAACCCCACGGACATCCTTTGAACGTGTCAACATCGATATCCTAGAAGTCCCAACAAAAAACTACGCATTGACTATCAGGGACGAACTAACAAAATTCTCTCAGGCCTACCCCATAACTGACAAATCCGCAAAAACCGTTGTTAGTACATTACTACTATATTTCCAACACTTCGGTACCCCATTACGGATACACTGTGATTATGGCAGGGAATTCGACAACGCTCTGATGAGAGATTTGTGTAAGCTATTTGATATCAAACTGTCCTATTCTAGTGTGGGACATCCCCAGTCGAATGGTTCATTAGAACGATTCCACTCGACCTTACTAGACATGATTAGAATCCACAAATTAGAAAATCCCGACGAACACCCCTTCAACATCCTTCCTTATGCAATCATCGCATACAACAACTCCGCAAACAAAACTCACGGATTCACTCCTTACGAACTTGTTTACGGACATACTTCGAGTAGGACTCCCGAAACTCTGTACAACCAACAATCATTGATAACTAAATACATCCGAGATCTCAACAACCGTATCACACACTATTATAAAATCGCTCGTGAAAGAACAGAAGTTCAAAAGCACAAAGCGAAAGCCCGATTCGATAAACATGTTTCCGAAAATCTCCCGAATTATCAAATAGGCGATAAAGTCTATATCAAAGAATCCCAAATCAAGGACAAACTCCAAAATAAATTCAATGGTCCTTTCGAAATCCTGGAGATTCACAAAAATTCCGCGACATTACTAAATCCAAAAACCAAACAAAAAACTAAAGTAAATTTCGACAGGATGAAACCGTTCTCAGAAAGTTAATTTCTGTTTCAGGTTATGCCTGCTGTTCGGATCAGCAGTAGCCCAATATCAAGTCGAACCTATAAATAACACATTAGGGATATACTACCACAACGAAGCTCAAATAACCGTTTCTAACAATAAATGGACACTTTTGGTCCACAAAAATTTCGGCCCTCGAACACGTTTTCACGACAAATAATAGACTTTTACAAACACTTATCGAAACTGTTAACTATAAATCTTTCGCAATGAATTACTTCCGCTCAGATGTACAAACTCATATAAATCTTCTAAACCAAATATCCACCACAATTAAAGACAAATTTATCGAAATAAATATGGACACCAAAAGACCAAAACGCGGCATACTTGATGGCGCAGGTACTCTTTTCAAAGCAATTACCGGAAACTACCGGATGACGGTAAATATTTTACTGATAGTATCACTAGGCTCAATCAAGGTCAATTACAAATAGAAAATTTACTCAAAAACCAAATCAGTGTAACTACCTCTGTCATTAAAAACTTCAACGAGACCGTCCAAAAACTGCAAATTGACGAAAAACTCTTTAACAGCAATATGAAAAAACTAGAAACTACAATCGGAAAAATTAACGATAAAGTCGGCTATATCGAAACGAAACTTATGTTGCTCGAATTATGCGAGAAACTAATGGAGAATTACCTTTACTTGGAAGATAGCCTAAATGATGTGCTAAATTCAATTACTTTCGCGCGTCTTAAAATCATACATACATCTATTTTAACGCCGGAACATCTCATTACAGCATTGCAAGAAATATCGCAAAACCTAATAAAAAACAATCTTCCACTACCAATAAAATACTCAAGCATTGGACAATACTTGGAAATTATCGAGTTAGAAGCTTTCCAAACAAACTATGATCTTATTTTTGTCTTAAGAATTCCATTAGTTGAACAACAACCATACACCCTTTTCCGGTTATACCCTATCCCAATTTACGATGACAGAACTGGATTACATCACCTTTTGTCTTTTACTCAAAAGTACCTCGCGAAAAACGAAGACTCTTTAATGTTTATTTCAATCAAGGACTTGAGCGCGTGTAAACCGCTTGCTATCGGAAGAAAATTGTGTCCCGACCTATACGCCTATCCTATAGACTCTAACGCACCGTGTGAGGTGCAACTTCTGAAAAGTATTAAAAATGTGCCGGACAATTGCAGGAGTGCAGTAATTTTTAGTCAGGGTTACAGTGTCCAAAAACTTGAACAGAATATGTGGCTTGTCGTGACCTCCGAACCTTTACGTGTTTTGGTGAGTTGCAATCAAAAGAACTCAACAACTTTAACTCTAGTGCGCAACTCCATTCTAAAACTTCGATCGGAGTGTAGTGCCTTTGTAGGTGTTACTAAGGTCCAGGCTGAGTCTGGAAAAGAAACAGCCCTTTCCGAAGTCTATCACACAGTTACAGTACCTTACAACTGTTGCGATACAGTTCCAGAAAAGGTACAAATTCCCGAGCTGAAACCCTTCGACATAAGCAGCATCAACGTGGAGGAAATGGACGTTGCGAACCATAAGTTAGAACAGTACTCCAGAGACCTAGATGGTCTTATAAATCAGCCTTTCCTAACCAAGAACATCTCTTGGTTTACGTATACGACAATAGCTGTCGTCATGATCATTTCAGCGATCATGATTTTCAACATCATCAAAAAGAAAATTGAAGAGCGCCCAAAAGCTCAAGAAAATTCCGACCAACCGACGACGCCTTCATCGTCTCTAAGAATGCTGCCTAAACTAAGGCCAGTATTAAAACCAAACCCGATCACAGAGACAACTGTATAAACATTTCTTTTATAACAATGTATTTTTTGTATGTTTACCCATATTTTATGTATTACCCTTTTTATTTTATTTACTAACCATTTATCGTTGTTATATTATATAAGTTTGATTGACTTATTATTGACACTAACATATTTTATACTAACAATTTTAATTTCATTTTCGAATTACCTTTGTAATGTTAATACTACCATTTGATATTCCTAGCGATATTTTGTTATTTACAGATGTTTCATTTTTATTAAAAAAGTTGATGTAAAGCATCAACTTTTCATGTATAAGGGGAGTTGTTATATGAGAAGTGCACTAACTTACAATTTACACGTTAAAGTTACCATAGGTGCTTGAACCGTAATTGACTTCACACAAGTATCATATTACAACTTCCTAGAATTCTTAGAAATCACGTAGACGCTTTGTTCACATGAAAACTGATGACATAGCGTCAGCATTTTTACGTTATAAATGTAACCGAAAACATTTCTCAGTGTTCATTATCTTCATATAACTTCATACCTATAATATTGTCTTTGTAACTTAAACATATTAATTTTTTGTAATAAATATATTTTTTTAAAAAGTGAATTTAGTGAAACCAAATCTAATATATATATATATATATATATATATATATATATATATATATGTTTCAGGTGATTTCCGGGAATTCATCCGCGTAGTTGATAACTGATCCCTGCCGGGATCGATGGTAAAATGACGACGTTTCGGCAGAGTC
Organism: Octodonta nipae; assembly: GCA_034190945.1. Classification (NCBI taxonomy): domain Eukaryota; kingdom Metazoa; phylum Arthropoda; class Insecta; order Coleoptera; family Chrysomelidae; genus Octodonta; species Octodonta nipae. Next base: position 42,832,018 of record CM067221.1, on the reverse strand, counting down.
GCATCTGCCCTCTTCAGGTCGGTTCGCATAATTAATAATAATAATTACCAACTACGCGGATGAATTCCCGGAAACCACCTGAAACATTTAGTGCCCGCGAAAACTTAAAAACATATATATATATATATATATATATATATATATATATATATATATATATATATATATATATATATATATATATATATATATATATATACATATATGTTTGTGTATACTGTTTCACGGATGGAAATATGTGGTTGATGATTTATTCCGTTCCGTGCATCCGTTCGTCTGTATTCATTTGAAAGATCACTTGACATTTCGCCAAAATCATATTTAGCTTTCTCAAAAAATACTAAGTAACTTAGTATCTTAGTAGTAGTAGTATCTTTTGAGAAAGCCAAATATGATTTTGGCGAAACGTCAAGTGATCTTTCAAACGAATACAGACGAACAGATGCACACCGGAATAAATCATCAACATATATATATATATATATATAATATATATATATATATATATATATATATATATATATATATATATATATATATATATATATATATATATATATATGTTAGATGAGAATATTATGCACGTGTACGTTATCAAGTATCGTATTTCGCTGACAGCTTCCTTCGGATCCGTTGAATTCGTTGAAACCGTGGGAATGCAATTCAGCAAAGTAAATGTTATAAATGCGAGACTTGCCATCCCACGGCGTTCATTTCATTCAAGTAACTTTTATATTTTGTATTTTTCAACTATTGTTTTGTGTATTAATTAAATCAATTTTTTTAAAAAAGTGACTTGTGTTTTAAATAATATAAAAATGGCGCAGTCAGTAGGATTCGTTCAACACGTTTAGAACAAGGATCAAGAAAGAAGACTAACTAAACGTGGCAATTCCTAAATTCTTGTGAACGAGGACTTCCCGACCAGGACATAACTGTAAGATAGCTGACCAGGAACACGCACTGAGCTAACCAGTCATCGCTGAGCAGAACAGTCCATGCCAAGAGCATTTACGTATGTACAATAATTGTTTTAAACTTAATGACCACGTTGCTATTTAATTTTTACTTTTAAATCGCAATATCAGTTCAATCGTTTAAAGTTAATAAGACATTTTCCTTACCTTTAAAGCAAATTTCGAACCACTTCGGAACCTATCACCAATTATTGTTGCCTTTTGAATTTACCAATACACTTGATATTTATTTAAGGGATATTTGAAATTTAAATTTTATCATTGTTGATTTCATTGCTATACATATTCAGATATTTTATTTGCACTTTATATATGCTTGCATATTTCGTATCTTCCGGAAAGTAATTTAAAATTATATTCACTACTCGCCTTAATCTACTATTTTTTCCATTTACATTTTACGTGAAAACTGTTTACTCGATTTCATTTTATATCTAAATAACTATAAGTAACCATGCCTGAAACACGCCAGGGAACGGTAGAACCATACAAGATCTCTGAGATTTTCTCTATTATCCCCGAATATGATGGTAACCCGATTTTCCTGAATACGTTTATCAGCTCATGTACGACAGCATATAGTATGGCTGTTGACAACCAATCCACGTTACTAACCTTACATATTAAAAACAAGTTAAGAGGCCGTGCCGCCGAACTTGTTAACTCACGCAACCCGCCTACCTGGGACGATATCAAATCGCTCCTAGAAAACCACTTTGGTGATGCCAGAGATATTTCCTCATTAATCCAGGATCTGCAACGAATGAGGCAGATAGCGAATGAATCACCTCTTACCTTTGCTGCCAGACTCCAAACTCACGAAGCCAAAATGTATGCGGAAATTAATAAACAAAATTTAACAGGTAAAGAAAAACAAGCACAGATATCTCTTATAGAATCCATGGCTCTTAATAGCCTCCTAACCGGCCTAGAACCGAAAATAGGACAGATTGTACGAGCAAGCGATCCGATAAATATCATAACCGCAGTTTCCCGAATAAAAATGGAACTTCAGCTAAGCCATCTAGAAAATCAGAAATTTCTCAACACCCGTAATCAACAAATACAACAACAACAAAAAAGACCCAACCCAGCAACTTTGTCCAAACAATGTTCATTTTGTAAACGTTTAGGGCATACTTTTAACGAATGCCTATCGCGTCTGAGACAACAGCAACAACAACAACCAAACAGAAACTTTAACAATAACAATTACCAACAGTTTCGCCCTAACCCGCCTCAACAAAATGCTAACCAAACTAGACCAAACTTCGCCCAGCAAAATCGTCCCTCAACAAGTGGACAAAATCCTGGTCCTCGCAACGCTTTTTCCCCAAATCCAAATTTCTACAAAAATCAACAACCCAAAACTCACCACCTCAACCAAACTGATACATATAACTATTCATATGACTATACAAACGACCAATTTGACAACCTTGACGAATCTAATTATTACCAAGACGATTATTCTGATCCTGACACCCAAGCCCTAAATAACTACATGGGCTACCCCCAAAATCAAAATTATGAAAACTATGAATATAAATATTCTGAACCCTCTTCTGACGCAGAAATATCTGGTCAAAATTTTCAAATAGCTATAAACATAGACAAACCGCCAGACAACGAGATATCGAACATACAAACTCAGATCCAGAACATGAACCTCGACGACTTCAATCCCAACTTGAATCTCGAAGAACAAACATTTCTATAAGGCCCCTCCTAACTGTAAACTCAAAAAATTTATACTATATTAATGATGCTACAGGAAAATTTAAACTTCTGATCGATACAGGAGCCGGCATTTCCATTTTTAAAAAAAATACGGTCAAAAACTTCCCTCAACGATTTCCCGAGAGAGTTACCATACAAGGTATCACTCACGAGAAGATCCAAATTTCAGAATCTACTTTGATCCCGTTTGCCCCACGAAATCCACACAAAGTCTTCATTTTCGACTTGGATATCGAATTCGATGGAATATTAGGTCTAGACTTTTTGGAACACTATGAGTGTGTAGTCGACCTAAAATCTAGACAACTAATTACAAATTTTAAAACTATTCTCCTTCACAAAGTAGAAGACAATGACCACTCCAATAACGGATTTTTAAAAACACTCAGCTGTGAACCACGAACCCCCACGCAAACTCCCCTCAACTTAATTACTATCGAAGCACGTACAGAGAAAATTTTTAAACTTAAATGCATTCTTTCAAATACCGATGCTATTTTACAATCCCAAGAAAACGAGAAAGTACGAATTCCCAACGCTATTGTACACGTCAATTCGCAAGGTGAATTCCTTACCTCCATCATAAATGCTAATGCAATACCCAAAACTATAGATTTCTCGAACATCCAGTTAGAACCAGTGAACCAAATGCATCTTCTTTTGAACTTAAACTCACAAGACTACCCCGACTCTGACCATTTAGACAGGAACGAAATCGTTCAATCGCAAATTAGGACAGAACACCTTAATGACGAAGAAAGAGAGATGATTGTTAACCTCTGCCTAGAATTTCAAGATATCTTCTATCTTGAAGGAGACGCTCTGACATTCACTAACGAAGTCAAACACGCTATCGATACGAACAACGCAAAACCCGTTTTTACAAAATCGTATAGGTACCCCCAAATCCACAAGAACGAGGTGAAATCCCAAATAGGTAAAATGCTGGCCCAAGGTATCATCAGGCACTCTTCGTCCCCTTGGTCTTCGCCAGTATGGGTCGTCCCCAAAAAGGTCGATGCATCAGGTAAACAAAAGTGGCGCGTCGTTATCGACTACCGCAAATTAAACGAGTTAACCGTAGGCGACAAATATCCATTGCCGAACATCTCTGACTTACTTGACCAGCTAGGAAAATGCCAATATTTTTCTACCCTAGACCTCGCATCTGGTTTCCACCAGCTAGAAATTCGAGAGGAGGACATCCCTAAGACTGGATTTTCAGTCGAGAATGGCCATTACGAATTCGTTCGTATGCCATTTGGGTTAAAGAATGCGCCCTCTACATTCCAAAGGGTTATGGATAACATTCTGCTAGGTATTCAGAACGAGCGTTGTCTTGTCTACATGGACGATATAATCGTCTACTCTCCGACTATACACGAACATGTTACACGCTTAACGGAAGTCTTTAAAAGACTTAGGAAGGCAAATCTCAAAATCCAACCGGATAAATGCGAATTTCTCCGCAAGGAGGTCGCTTACTTAGGGCACGTAATAACTAAAGACGGCGTTAAACCAAACCCGTCAAAGGTCGAATGTATCGTGAACTTTCCGCAACCGCAAAATCCCAAGGATATTAAATCATTTTTGGGTCTTGCTGGTTATTATAGGAGATTTATCCCGAACTTCGCCAAAATATCAAAACCATTGACTAAACTCCTCCAGAAAGACGTACCGTACAATTTCAACGCTGAATGCATCAAATCGTTCAGTGAACTCAAAGAGGCACTAACTTCCACACCGATATTGATCTATCCCAACTTCGATGAACCTTTCGTCATAACCACAGACGCTAGCGCTTTTGCGATAGGCTCTGTGCTGTCACAAGGACCCATTGGTAAGGATCTACCAATAGGATACTCCTCTAGGACTCTTTGCAAAGCCGAAACGCGGTACTCAACCATCGAGCGAGAACTCCTAGCCATTGTTTGGGCCGTCAAACACTGGAGACCTATCATCTATGGTAGAAAATTCCTTTTAGTTACAGACCACCGCCCATTAACATGGCTGTTTTCGATAAAAGACCCCGGAAGTCGATTAGCTCGTTGGCGCCTCAAGCTCGAGGAGTACGATTACGAAATCGTATACAAACCTGGCAAAATAAACAAGAATGCAGATGCTCTTTCCCGCATCAAAGCAAACCACTTCAACAATTATGTATCTTTTCAATCGAGTAACCACCTAACACCCTTCCAAGTAGTCCCCACTAACGAAACCGACGATGACTCTTCAGAACCCGAGCCACAAAGCCCTAATATCCAACAAATCTGTGAGGAATTCAAAACATTTGTCGAACGGTACCAGACTATATCACTTATAGATTACGACAAAATCCAAATGTCCAACTGCCAATTACTTGACAAGGAAAACAAAAACATCCTGGTATTCCCCCAAGGTTCCCTCATGAAAGATTTCCATCACAACATACTCAAAGACATTTTCGAGGAAAACGCCGACTTTCACACCCCAAAAGTCAATGTCTTTGCGAGTAAAAGTGTCAAAAAAAGACGCTATTATATCGTCCCACTTCCTTCCGACCCCGATATAGTTAATGAAATTCTTTTTGCATCTATATATAATAGTAAAGATGTGTTCACCGAAAATGAAATCTATTGCGTTGAAAACAACTTAGAGCTACCTATATTAGAGGTACTATCGTTTATCTTTTCGGAAATGGATATCAAATGGAAAGTTTGCCAGAACATCGTGCAAACGATTGATAAGGAGCGGATACCTATAATCCTTGATCAGTTCCATAACGGAAAAAGTAATATACATAGAGGCATAAACGAAACCATCCGTAGAATCAAGGAAAAGTACAATTGGCAAGGATTAACCAAAGATGTCGATAATTTCATAAAAAATTGCCAAATTTGTCAAAAAGCAAAAATCTGTCGCAAAAACCTCGATAGCCCCCTAGTTATTACCGAAACTCCACGGACACCCTTTGAACGTATAAACATAGACATCCTGGAGGTTCCTACAAAAAACTTTGCACTAACCATTAGGGACGAACTTCTCTCGAACGAAATTCTCTCAAGCTTATCCGATAAGCGATAAATCCGCGAAAACCGTCGCTAACATCTTACTCTTGTATTTCCAACATTACGGAACTCCCCTTCGCATTCACTGCGACTACGGCAGGGAATTCGACAACACACTGATGAGAGACTTATGCAAACTTTTTAACATAAAAATTTCCTACTCTAGCGTGGGACACCCACAGTCGAACGGATCATTAGAACGATTTCACTCGACTTTACTAGACATGATTAGAATACATAAACTGGAGAACCCTAACGAACACCCCTTCAACATCTTACCCTATGCGGTTATCGCATACAACAACTCAGTTAACAAGACCCATGGGTTTACCCCATACGAACTCATATACGGACATACTTCAAGTAGGCCTCCTGAAACCCTGTATGATCAACAAGCTCTAATAACGAAGTACGTTAGAGATCTCAATAACCGTATTTCTCGTTATTATAAGATCGCCCGTGAAAAGACAAATTTACAGAAACAGAAGGCAAAAGAGCGATATGATCAACATGTTTCCGAAAACCGTCCGGAATACAAAATCGGCGATAAAGTTTATGTAAAAGAATCACAGCTAAAGGACAAGCTACAAAATAAATTTAATGGCCCATTTCAAATAACTGAAATCCACACTAATTCCGCCACCCTTAAGAACCTTAAAACCAACCAGCAAACGAAAGTTAACTTTGACAGGATAAAACCATATCCTGAAAATTAACTTCCTTTTCAGGCTCTTACTGCTGTTCGGATCAGTGGTATGTCAGATAGACATCAAACCCATTAACAACACTATTGTCATCTACTACCACGACGAAACTCGAATTGTAATCTCCAATTACAAATGGACGTTATTAGTTCACCGTAACTTAACAGCCCTTGAACAAGCATTTGAGAACAATAATCGAATCCTTAGGACATTGGAACAAACTGTTGACCCTATTCCGGGTTATAAATTTCACGATACCGGTGCTTTTCGCATTGATGTACAAACCCACATCAGTCTTCTAACCCAAATCTCCGACTCTATCAAAACTAAGTTTTCCGAAGTACTTATAGACACTAAGAGGACTAAACGAGGAATAATTGATGGTGCAGGAACAATATTTAAGGCAATTACCGGAAACTTAGATGCAGCCGACGGTGAATTCTTCACCAACAGCATTAATAGACTTAACCAGGGACAACTACAGATAGAAAATCTTCTAAAGAACCAAATGAGCGTAACAACTTCAATCATCAAAAATTTCAATGAGACCATTCAGAAATTACAACTTGACGAGAAAACATTTAACGAAGATATAAATACTATCGATTTAGCCATTCACATCCTTAACGATAGCATCTGTGTTATCGAAGCCAAACAATCATTTCTCGAGATCTGCGAAAACCTAATGGCAAGTTATATATTTCTTGAAGATAACCTTAACGACATTCTAAACTCAATAACTTTTGCTAGACTAAAAATAATTCATGCATCAATCATTTCACCCGACCATTTAATAACATCCTTACAGGAAATTTCACAGAATCTTGTTAAGAATAATCTGCCTTTGCCAGTTCGCCTTTCAAGCGTCGCCCAATATCTGGAAATAATAGAATTAGAGGCTTTTCAAACTCACTCTGATTTAGTATTCATATTAAAAATCCCTCTCGTTGAGCAGCAACTATATACCGCTTACCACCTATACCCAATCCCAATTTTAGACGATAGAACTGGTTTTCACCATATTCTATCATTTACACAAAAATATATTGCGCGGAACGACGACTCTCTAATGTACATACCGATCAAAGACTTAAGCTCATGCAAGCGATTAACTCCGAATCAAAAGCTGTGCTGTGAACTATATGCCTACCCAATAGAATCAAATGCACCCTGTGAGGCTCAACTCCTTAAGAACATCCATAGTGTCCCGGAAAACTGCCAGAGTGCCGTAGTGTTTTCCGAAGGGTACAACGTCCAAAGACTAGAATCGAACTCGTGGTTAGTGATCGTTTCCGAACCTATACATGTAACTTTTAGTTGTGCGGGAATCGATTCAAAAACTATTGTGCTAAAAACCAATTCAGTCATTCGGCTACAAACAGACTGTAGTGCCTTTGTGGGAATTACTAAAATTCAAGCCGAACCCATGAAAATAAGTAAAGTTACAGACAATTCACACCCAGTTTTAGTTCCGTACAACTGCTGCAATGCTCACCCCCAAAAACCAGCAATACCAGAACTTAAACCCCTTAAATTAGATAATCTCAACTTAGAAGAACTCAGCGTAGCCAACAACAAGCTGAATCAATATTCTAGAGATCTAGACGACCTCATCAACCAACCCTTCGTCACCAAAAATATATCCTGGTTTACGTATGCAACCGTAACCACCATCGTAGCAGCGGCAGCTGCATTTACCTTCTACAAAGTAGCGAAAAGAATAAAGAAATCTAAGGGAGCAGATTCCAGCCCAGGAAACCCCCAGAATCTCCAGAAAACTCTATCCAGATGGATTCCCAAACTCCGACCAGTAATAGAAGACCATGCCGACGAAACCGAAAATAATTGTCCGGTTTAAACCAAAAGTTGAAGTTACACCTTCAACTTTTCTTTGTAAAGGGGAGCTGTTAGATGAGAATATTATGCACGTGTACGTTATCAAGTATCGTATTTCGCTGACAGCTTCCTTCGGATCCGTTGAATTCGTTGAAACCGTGGGAATGCAATTCAGCAAAGTAAATGTTATAAATGCGAGACTTGCCATCCCACGGCGTTCATTAAGATAGTTCATTTCATTCAAGTAACTTTTATATTTTGTATTTTTCAACTATTGTTTTGTGTATTAATTAAATCAATTTTTTTTAAAAAGTGACTTGTGTTTTAAATAATATAAAATATATATATATATATATATATATATATATATATATCGAGAGTTATATACATAATCACTCATGACTACAACAACTACTACTTTGACTTGACAAATTGACTTGTTCACAAGAAGAAAAGGCAAGCATTGAGCTACTCACAGGTGACTACAATGCCAAATTAGAAGCCATATAGATGAAGTTGAGTTTAGCATTTGAGAACCATATTGACTAGAAGAGAGAAATGGAAGAGATTTGGTAGAATTTCTTGACCTCAATATTATAAACATGGCAACCATCTTTTTCCAAAATAATAACAACAAAAATGGGTACGGATAAGCCCACATGCCAAAACTAAAAACGCTATAGGGTTCATCTGTAGTGACAGAAGATATTGTCTAGACGTCTTTAACCGATTTTCAACGGTTAACGACTATCGAATTGTTAGAGTTAAAATGAAAAAAAAAAGGAACGACGGAAACAAAATAACTCTACACACAAACTGTAAGAAGTCGACTACTTCACAAAAAGTTAAAGACAACAACAACGTTTTTAATGAAATGGAATACAAAAATAACAATTCCTAGTTCATCTACTCGTTGGAGATGAGGAAGATAATGACTGACTTCTGACTGTGAGGTTATCTGAAGTTGCAGGTTTATACCAACAAGCCTGCGAGCACCGAGATATTGAAGGCTGAAATTAGTGCTTTATCAATGAAATACCATCACATGTATATAATAATGTTATTACCAATTTTGTCAAAAGAGTACGCATGTGCCACCAATCTACAAAATATTTTGTTTCCTAAACAATTCCTTAATGAATAGATTATAAATCAATGAATATTTAATCATTTGCTATAGAAAACCATGTTTTATTGATCCTTAAAATCTCGCGTTATTGAAACACCCTTTATTAGTAAAATGGCAGAGTAACGGGAGAACCTATCATATTTGGTATATGAAAATATAATCCCAGCATATAAAAGATTAATGTTTCAGCGATCTATAGGGATATATATAAGTGCTGAATGAATTAAGTACGAAAAATTTACACCCAAACGGGTTTTTCGGCGGACTTATCAAACCTTAGAATAATATTCAAGACGGTGTAGAAAAAAAACGAGAATCAGAAAACTGTTTAAGAACTTGTAACAAAGAATTAGAGGTAATAACTATAATAGGAAAACAAAGAGCAGAACATAACAGTTTGCACAAACCTAGAGAAATTATACAACTACAGTTAATATGAGCAAGTGAGATATCAGCAGCGGGAAAATGCTTGCATATAAGGTAATTATAACCGTTAACAAAGATGGAAACTAAACGTAGACATCAATAACATGAAAGAAAAAGGATGAAGGATGTGTCCAGCACCATTAAAATTCTATTCTCAGAAAGGAAAAGAAAAATTCAACCCAGAAGTAACGAAAGAATTACGTGAATACATTTAGATGAATTGTTAGTTACTAGCTATTCATGCGTTGAATTATCACATTAGAAATAAAGTCATTATAGAACATCTGATAAGTAAAAAATATCAGAGATCAACAATTGACAGAATTTCTCATCCAGCAAATAATCAAAAAAACAACAGAGATTTCCACAGAGAACCCCATTTAGCCTTCATAGATGAAAACGAAAATTATGACATATTCGACAAACTCCTTATCCGACTAAACAGTCCTAAAAAATTTCAGATATCTTTGATGCAACAAATTATACCAACGAGGTGGAACCGAAAATAAATAAATTTTCCAGAATAAGTACTTGCTGTATCAATAAAAACTAGTAGCGAAACATAAGCAACAACAAAAAAAATGAATAAAAACATATATACCCAAAAAGATGAAGTTTCTAAGGGGTAGGGCAAAATATAAACGGAATGAAGGTAAAAGAACTTATGAAAAATATTTGAATAATAGAATCATGATTTTAGGGGTGGAGGGGGGCAAGTCGGGAGGTTTTAGTTATATAGTTATATATATATATATATATATATATATATATATATATATATATGTTAGGCGTAAATATCATGCACGTGTAAGATACAAAGTATCATATTTCGCTGACCAGTTTCCTGCTTCACTATGTAAACGTGGGAACGCATCGACTTGACCGTTCTTTTGACTAGTCAGCTTTTTAATGTTATAAATCAGAGCGACGCGGTCCCACGGTCGTCATTTATCTAGTATACTTGTACCATTTAGTCATTTCATTTAATTTTCAATTTACTGTTTCATTTAAAGTTTTAATTTCAATAAATAATTTTTTTTTTGAAAACTCTAAAGTGATTTACAACATATAAAATTGGCGCAGTCAGTAGGATTGTCCAACACAGCTAGAACACGTGTACACTCACTAGTTGTGTCGATTTCCAAATCCTTGTGGACAAGAACTTCCAGACCGAGACAACAACTGTGGCAGCGAGAACCTGGAACACGCAACCTTACAGCTAACCAGTCCTCAGCTTCTCCAGAACAGTCTCATGCCTAGGGTACTAATAACGTATGTAGAAACATCCGTTTTTGATTCAATTATTTACCAATTGAAACGATTTTTATATTTATTTTTATATTATTATTATCAGTTCTCTCGTTTAAAATTTCCATATATTTCTTATTCCTTTGAATTACGTTTTAAGCTATTGAATAATTTTTGAAACGCATTTACTATTATTCTGCATTATTTTACCACGCTTTATTTTATTTTATGTTCGCAAACTGTTGAATTTATTTAACCAATTTACTCATACCTTAATTTTGAATTTTTATAAATTATTTTGTGTTACTTTGCTTACTTCCATTTTACTATCTTATTAAATTTTTATTTTCGTTTTCGTTACACTTGAATATTTGAAATGGCAACTACAAGACAAGGTGCTGCGACTCCTACTGTAGAGCCATACAAAATATCAGAAATTTTCGCAATAATTCCGGAATATGACGGAAACCCTATATTCTTAAACACTTTCATTTCTTCATGCCAAACTGCACATAGTTTGGCAACCGACTATCAACAAGTGCTTTTAATATTGCACATAAAAAATAAACTTCGCGGCAGAGCTGCCGAACTAATAAATTCTCGCAACCCGACTCAACTAACAGAAATTCAGACACTCTTAGAGAACCACTTTGGAGATCCTAGAGATCTCTCAGCCTTGATACAAGATCTTCAAAGAATGAGGCAATTAAATTCCGAATCCCCCTTAACATTTTCAGCCAGACTACAAACCCACCAAGCAAAAATGCTTGCTGCGGTTAACAAACAAAACTTGACTCAAAAAGAGAAACAGGCACAAATCGACTTGATCGAATCCATGGCACTAAATAGCCTCCTAACAGGTTTAGAGCCAAAAATAGGACAACTAGTTCGTGCTAGCGATCCTAAAGACATTCTCACCGCCGTTTCACGCATAAAACGTGAACTCCAACTCCATCACTTATAATCTCAAAAATTTTCAAATTTTAGAAACCCAGGTCCACCTCCTCGAAAGCACAACCAGTTTCCAGTACAAAAACAATGTTCATTCTGTAAAAGAATGGGGCATACTGTTAACGAATGTGTCACCAAATCGAGACAAATGCAACAAAACCAAAATTACGGACAAAACTTTTCGAACATACGTCCTAACCCATTTTCTCAACCACCAGGCCAATTACAGAATAGGCCACAATTCCAACCCAATACTCAGAGTTTCCAGCAGAACAGAAACTTTCAACAACCTCGTCCTTCAACCAATACACTACCCCAAAGTTCAGGTCAATATAAACCTAATCAAAACTTTTTCCGGCAACAACGAACACATCACTTAAACAATTCTTATAATTATGGGTACGATCAACCCAATACTAACGTACACGAAAATCAATACCAAAATACCGATTTTGAAAGTTACGACCAAGACTATTGCGACTCGACTCATACCGATTACGACTATTACTCAAAAACAGATAACGCAGAATGTGACAACTATGTTGAAAATGAACACGAATTTTCATCCGTAAATTTTCAGAATCTCCCTTTCCAAACGGAACCCCCGGAAATCACAGAACTTCAGACCCAAATTCAAACACTAAATCTAGACAGTTTCGACCCGAATTTGAACTTCCCCGAACAGAGCTTTCTATAAGACCGCTTCTGACCGTAAATTCTAAAAATTTATACTACATCACAGATTCTTCTAACACATATAAACTCTTGATAGACACCGGTGCTGGTCTTTCTATTTTCAAACCAGACACTTGCACAAGTTTCAGAGAAAGATTTCAGGAAAACGTAGTAATTCAGGGAATTACTAACCAGAAAATCCTTAGAAACGAATCGACCCTCGTCCCTTTTAATATAAAAGATCCGCACAAGGTTTACATCTGCAACCTTGATATAGAATTCGACGGTTTGTTAGGCTCTGACTTTCTCGAGCACTACAACTGCATTATAGATTTTGACAAAAAACAACTAATAACGAACTTTAAGACACTTCCTCTGTATAAAGTGACAGACGATATAATCAATGCCACTGAATCTATACAATGTCCCCCTTCTTATACGTCCATTAATACAATTTCGATTGAACCCCGTACCGAACAAATCTTTAAACTTAGCTGTGAACTAAGAAACACCGAAGCCCTTCTAACCGGTATGGAAATTGAAAAAGTTCATCTCCCCAATGCTGTTGTTACAGTAGACAGCAAAGGCCAATTTCTCACATCTATTCTAAATACGAATGCCATCCCTAAAATAGTAAATTTTTCAAATCTAAAACTTGAACCGTTACAAAACTTTTCTGTGAATTCTCTCTCGCAAACTACTCCTTTGAACTATAACGAACCCGGCAGACAAGAAGAAATTGTTAAACAACTCCGACTAGAACATTTAAACGACGAAGAGTCAGACTCAATTTTACAATTATGCCTCGACTTTTCAGACATATTCTACCTCGAAGGCGATCACTTATCATTCACAAACGAAATCAAACATAGTATTGATACCAACAACGCGAAACCCGTTTATACAAAATCATACCGTTATCCCCAAGTACACAAACAAGAAGTTAAGTCCCAGGTAGCAAAAATGCTCGATGAAGGCATTATACGACCCTCTAATTCGCCTTGGTCCTCTCCCGTCTGGGTGGTACCAAAGAAATTAGACGCCTCTGGAAAACAGAAGTGGCGTGTTGTAGTAGACTACCGCAAACTTAACGAACTTACAATCAATGACAAGTACCCCCTACCTAACATCTCAGACTTACTAGACCAACTAGGCAAATGCCAGTACTTTACGACTCTTGACCTCGCCTCTGGTTTCCACCAGATAGAAATAGACCCAAAAGACATCGCGAAAACTGCATTCACTGTCGAGAACGGACATTTTGAGTTCGTCCGGATGCCCTTCGGATTGAAGAATGCTCCTTCTACCTTTCAAAGGGTGATGGATAACATTCTTATGGGAATCCAGAATGAAAGATGTCTGGTTTACATGGATGACATAATCATTTACTCGCCTACAATACATGACCATCTATCACGACTGACAGACGTATTTAAAAGACTCAGAAAGGCTAACCTTAAAATACAGCCTGACAAATGTGAATTTCTCCGCAAGGAGGTCGCTTACTTAGGACATCTTATAACTAAAGACGGTGTAAAACCCAATCCATCAAAAGTAGACTGTATTTTAAACTTTCCACAACCAAAGAACCCTAAAGACATAAAATCCTTTTTAGGCCTTGCTGGTTACTATCGTAGGTTCATTTCTAACTTTGCAAAGATCTCCAAACCACTGACAAAACTATTACAAAAAGACCAACCGTTCAATTTTAACGAAGAGTGCGTAAAATCCTTCAATGAACTAAAACGAACATTGACTTCCACCCCTATACTCATTTACCCAAATTTTGACGAACCGTTTATACTGACTACAGACGCCAGCGCTTTTGCCATCGGCGCCGTATTATCTCAAGGGCCAATAGGTAAGGATTTACCGATTGGATATGCTTCTAGGACCCTTTGTAAAGCCGAAACCCGGTACTCCACCACTGAGCGAGAGCTCTTAGCCATTGTCTGGGCGGTTAAGCATTTTCGTCCGATAATCTATGGCCGTAAGTTCCTACTACTGACCGATCATCGCCCGTTAACCTGGCTATTTTCTATAAAAGATCCCGGTAGTAGACTTGCCCGATGGAGACTCAAACTAGAAGAATACGACTATGAAATTATTTACAAGCCTGGTAAAGTTAATAAGAACGCTGATGCTATATCACGGATTAAAATCAACCATCTTGACGAATGTTCATCATTTCAGTCAAAATCAAAACTAACACCCTTCAAAGTCCTACCCCTAAACGACGAATCCGAAGACGACAGTCATGAACCCGAACAAAATGAAATATCTCTTGAAACTATGTCCGAAGAATTTAAATCCTTTATAGAACGTTATAAAACTACTTCTTTAATTGACTACAGCAAAATTGAATTCTCCAACTGTCAACTATTAGACAAAACAAATAAAAACATTTTAATTTTCCCCCAATCATCCAATCTTCAGGAATTTCATCACGACATTTTCGAAGACATTTTCGAAGAAGTCGCTGACTTCGAAACCTTTAAAATTAATGTATTCGCCAGTAAAACCGTAAGCAGAAGGCAATATTTCATAATCCCACTTCCAAACGATCCTGAAATTGTCAATGAAGTTCTTTTTGCATCAATATATAAACATCAAGATACATTATCTCCATCTAAAACATACTGTGTCGAAAACGATCTCGATCTTCCGATTCTAGAGATGCTCTCTTTCATTTTCGCTGAAAAGGAAATCAAATGGAAAATTTGCCAAAACGTTACAAAAACCCCCGAAACAGACGAAATACCGCTGATCCTTGAACGATATCATAACGGGAAAAATAACTTACACCGCGGCATTAACGAAACCGTCCGCCGTATTAAAGAAATGTACACCTGGCCAAGTTTCACAAAAGACATTGAAAATTTCGTTAAGAACTGCGAAATTTGTCAAAAAACTAAAGCGTGTCGCAAAAACTTAGACAATCCCCTCGTCATTACGGAAACGCCTAAAACACCATTTGAGCGAATTAATATTGACATACTAGAAATACCTAACAGGAACTATATCTTATCTGTAAGAGACGAACTGACAAAATACTCTCAAGCTTATGCTTTGGCAGACAAATCAGCCAAATCAGTTGTCAGTACTATGATGTTATACTTCCAACATTTTGGTACGCCATTGCGTATCCATTGTGACTATGGTAGGGAATTTGATAACGCCATATTCAAAGACTTGTGTAAACTGTACGACATCAAACTAACCTATTCAAGCGTAGGACATCCTCAAACAAACGGCTCTGTAGAACGATTTCATTCTACTTTGTTAGAAATGATTCGAATCCATAAAGCCGAAAATCCAGATGAACATCCCCTAAATGTACTCCCGTATGCGGTTATTGCTTACAATAACTCGACAAACAAAACCCATGGCTTTTCACCTTACGAACTAGTGTTTGGACATACGTCCAGCAGACCACCTGAAACCACTTACAACCATAAGGAACTGATTAGTAAATATATACGAGACTTGAACAATCGGATTTCCTATTACTACAAAGTAGCCCGCGAAAAAACTAACTTACAAAAGCAAAAGGCTAAAGAACGTTTTGATAAACACGTTTCGGACAAACTTCCCGAATTTAAAATTGGTGACAAAGTTTACATCAAGGAATCCCAAATTAAAGACAAACTTCATAATAAATTCAACGGTCCATTCCAAATTTTAGACATTCACAATAATTCAGCCACACTCTTAAATCTCAAAACAAACCAACGAACGAAAGTTAACTTTGACAGAATGAAACTCTGTTCTGAAAACTAACTTTCTTTTCAGGTTACTACTGCTGTTCGGATCAGCAGTCTCACAGTTCAACATCAAACCAATAAACAACACTCTTGGTATTTACTATCACGACGAAACTAGAATAGTCATCTCCAACTATAAATGGACATTACTAGTTCATCGTAACTTGACGATACTCAAAGAAATCTTTGAAAACAACAACAGAATCCTCAAAACATTAGAAAACACTGTCGATCCCATCCCAGGTTTCAAATTTCATGACACAAGTGCATTCCGAATTGATGTACAAACTCACATCAGTCTCTTATCCCAAATTTCAGATTCAATTAAAACTAAATTTTCAGAAATATTCATGGACACTAAAAGATCCAAACGAGGACTAATTAACGGCATAGGAACTATCTTTAAAGCCATCACTGGAAACCTTGACGCAACCGATGGCGCATTTTTCACAGATAGTATCAACAAACTTAATCAGGGACAATTACAAATAGAGAATCTCCTAAAAAATCAAATAAGCGTAACTACTTCTATTATCAAAACTTTCAATGAAACCATTCAGAAACTCCAAATTGACGAAGCAAACTTTAACGAAAACATTGACGCAATCAATTTGGCAATACATACTCTAAACGACAAAATAGCCCTTATCCAAGCAAAACAGTCATTTTTGGGAATATGCGAAAAATTAATGGCAAGCTATTTATTTCTTGAGGATAACCTCAATGCTATTTTAAATTCCATAACATTTGCTCGATTAAAAATAATTCATTCCTCAATAATCACACCTGATCATTTGATAAAGTCACTACAGGAAATTTCGCAAAATCTTGTCAAAAACAATCTACCGTTACCTGTCAGATATTCAAGTGTCGCCCAATATTTGGAAGTAATCGAATTAGAAGCGTTTCAAACTAATTCAGATTTAGTCTTTATTTTAAAAATTCCTCTTGTAGAGCAACAACTCTACACCGCCTACCACTTATATCCTATCCCAATTTTAGATGACAGAACTGGTTTTCATCATATTCTTTCATTCACCCAAAAATATATTGCGCGAAACGATGATTCTCTAATGTACATACCCATTAAGGACTTGAGTGTATGCAAGCCACTAACTCCACAACAAAACTGTGTTCTGAGTTATATGCCTACCCCATCGACTCCAATGCACCCTGCGAAGCTCAACTTCTGAAGAACATCCGTAGTGTACCGGAGAGTTGCCAAAGCTCCGTTGTATTCAGTGAAGGATACAATGTCCAAAGACTAGAAACTAACACGTGGATTGTTATAGTGTCCGAGCCCTTACATGTGACAATTAATTGTGCGGGAATAGATACTAAGACAATAGTTTTAACAAACAATACCATTATTCGCTTACAATCAGACTGCAGTGCTTTCGTGGGAATCACAAAAATACAAGCGGAACCTCAAAAACTTATAAACATTTCCGACAATTCATACCCTGTATTAATCCCTTACAACTGTTGCAGTTCTCACCCCGAAAAACTAGATATTCCAGAACTTAAACCCCTTAAACTGGACGATTTAAACATGGAAGAACTATCCATAGCCAACCACAAGTTGGATCAGTATTCAAGGGATCTTGACGATCTCATCAACCAACCCTTCGTTAATAAAAACATTTCCTGGTTCACATATGCTACAATAATCATCATTGTAACAATTGTTATTGTATACAGCTTCTTGAAAATTATAAGGCACGTTAAGAGACCTCCGAAAAACGACATCTCTAATCCAGAGAGTCTGAGACCCTTGGCAAAACCGTTCTCCAGGCTCATACCAAAGCTGAGGCCCCACATCGGAGAGGAACCAGAACATCCAGACCTATAGAAGTGAGAACTTTTATTGATTCGTTTCTATAGACTAATTTCACTTTCTGTGTTTAATATATATTTTTTTGTCTTTTTATGTAACCTTTTAGTCTTAATCATTATGTTCATTTTACGTTTATTTTATTTCCATAATTGTATTTTTTTTTGCTTATCTAGCTAGTCCAGTAAATTCCAAAAGTTGATGTTACAGCATCAACTTTTCTTGGTAAAGGGGAGCTGTTAGGCGTAAATATCATGCACGTGTAAGATACAAAGTATCATATTTCGCTGACCAGTTTCCTGCTTCACTATGTAAACGTGGGAACGCATCGACTTGACCGTTCTTTTGACTAGTCAGCTTTTTAATGTTATAAATCAGAGCGACGCGGTCCCACGGTCGTCATTTATCTAGTATACTTGTACCATTTGGTCATTTCATTTAATTTTCAATTTACTGTTTCATTTAAAGTTTTAATTTCAATAAATATTTTTTTTTTAAAAAAACTCTAAAGTGATTTACAACATATAAAATTGGCGCAGTCAGTAGGATTGTCCAACACAGCTAGAACACTTGTACACTCACTAGTTGTGTCGATTTCCAAATCCTTGTGGACAAGAACTTCCAGACCGAGACAACAACTGTGGCAGCGAGAACCTGGAACACGCAACCTTACAGCTAACCAGTCCTCAGCTTCTCCAGAACAGTCTCATGCCTAGGGTACTAATAACGTATGTAGAAACATCTCGTTTTTGATTCAATTATTTACCAATTGAAACGATTTTTATATTTATTTTTATATTATTATTATCAGTTCTCTCGTTTAAAATTTCCATATATTTCTTATTCCTTTGAATTATGTTCATTTTACGTTTATTTTATTTCCATAATTGTATTTTTTTTGCTTATCTAGCTAGTCCAGTAAATTCCAAAAGTTGATGTTACAGCATCAACTTTTCTTGGTAAAGGGGAGCTGTTAGGCGTAAATATCATGCACGTGTAAGATACAAAGTATCATATTTCGCTGACCAGTTTCCTGCTTCACTATGTAAACGTGGGAACGCATCGACTTGACCGTTCTTTTGACTAGTCAGCTTTTTAATGTTATAAATCAGAGCGACGCGGTCCCACGGTCATCATTTATCTAGTATACTTGTACCATTTAGTCATTTCATTTAATTTTCAATTTACTGTTTCATTTAAAGTTTTAATTTCAATAAATATTTTTTTTTTAAAAACTCTAAAGTGATTTACAACATATAATATATATATATATATATATATATATATATATATATATATATATATATACGAAGCGCCAATGCTCAGCAAGTAAGGTCTAAGACCCATGCCTAGCGACGCCCTTGTAGGAATATGAAATATGCTTAATTAATTATTATTCACCTTAAATTACATTAAGCACCAAATAAAAACTTATATTCGAAAAGCAAAAATAAACCCACAAATGTCTTATATTTACCAAAATAAAAAAACATTAAGGCGTAAATACTACATAGAGAAGTTCCCCATCAACGGGCAGAATAAACATACCAAATTTATCATCTCAAAAATCTACTGCTGCGGGGTTAGCGGTGTTAACGGGTTTGATCCGTAATTCATCTCAGTTTTGAGGTCTATAATCTGAATTACAGTAAAAAACAGATCATACCCGACGTTTCAATATCACTACTATAAAGCTCTGAAACCGTTTTTCTGCAAAAACAGGCATCCGAGTTAAACCAAACTTCTTTAAACTTAAAGAGCTGCTCTAACCCGACGAATAACCGATACACAGTCGGTTACCTAAGTGCGCAGTGACGTCATTATTAATGGCAGCACACTTTGGTTACCGGATGTGCATCAGTTATTCATAGGATTGGAACAAATACGATTACAGTTCAATAAGTAACACATACGAAATTTACCATTTATTTCTGTTTATTGATCACCTAGGTCATGGCAGAATCGGCATTTTTGAAAAAACTTCAAGAATACCCTAAAGACACTATTAATGCAGAAATTATAGATTTGTTAGTACCATATTTCAATTACCCAACATATACCTATGAGGCCGCCAAAACAGCTTGTGGTAATGTAGCTGGTTTAATTTCTTGGACAATCGCAATGGCATCATTCTTTGATGTAAATAGAGAAGTGTTGCCTTTGAAAGTAAATATTTAAATTACACTCATAGTAAGGACATTAAATAATAATTACATTGCAGGCAAACTTGGCAGTTCAACAAGCAAAACTAGATAAAGCCCAAGTCGAATTGGCCGTAGCAGAGGAATTAAAAAGAAACAAAGAAGAAGAAGTTAGACAGTGTCAGGAAATGTATGAGAAAGCTTTAAGCGAAAAACAAGTATGCTGTTGTATAACAATTCTAAAAATATCATATCGACCACAATTGTTGTCCTTCTTCCTCCACTTATCAGAGGCCTTACTTCAATTGCATTTATTAATATCTCCCAATTTTTAACCAAACGTTAGTCCTTTTTTGCATATAATCAATGTCCAGGCTCTCAATACTTTCGTTATGTTATTTCTGCTGTTGTCAATTAAGACGCCCCTGGCCCATGTCTGACTACTACTATAGTTTTTGTATGTCGCTAGTCAAAGTAAATAAGTTACTGTTTAATTTCAAATGTGTTGTTCAATGTTCAATCCACAAATTTTACTGGTATAGGGTCTTCTTTTTCTTCATTTCAGATATGAGACATATTGAGTTCTATATTACCCATTTTTTCCTCAACCTACTACGCTTGTTCTTCCTTTATTTCGTAACTGTTTATTTTAACTATTAAGAGATCTTCTGTTATTGTTTGAATCTTCTGTGCATTAGTTCAGTTGTTCTTTATTTTATTTATTTTTTTTTTTGTTCAGATCGGTCAACTTATTTCATATCCTTTCAATTCTGGAACAACCCGTTACTCCTCCTAAGAACTCCTGTGTTAGTGTAGTTCAGAAATCATTTTTTTTAATTTCATCTGGTAAATTTTTCATGTTATTTTTAAGGGTTTTGTTTGTAGTTTCACATATTCTGGAGAATTTATTTGTTTTTAGTTCCAGGTTCTGTTTGTAGTTTCACATATTCTGGAGAATTTATTTATTTTTAGTACCAGGTCATCACTATAATCATAGGAAACGGTGCATGTAAGAATTGTTCTAATGTTTGCCCGAGAATTGTCATACCAAATCTCTTGAATTATATGTTATACCAAGTAGGTGTGCCCCTTTTTGCAACTCTACTATCTACATAGTTCGTAATCAACACAGATTATGTTTGTTGGGCAAAGTATTTTGTCCATGGTTCCGGAAATTTATCAATATATTAAATTGTTTAAACTATTAATATATAAGCTTTTCTTCATCAGTACACTTGTCTATTTTTTCGTTTCATATTCTTAGGCTTTTCCGTTTTCTGAATCTCTATATCTTTTCTTGGTTTGACATATTTGTTCCATTGATTTATTCACTGACAGGGGAAAAACAGTTGCCTTTCTTGTCTACTTTTAACCCTAATTCAGACCACGCTAATATTTTAGTCGAGTTGCGAAAAATTTAATAGAACCATTTAACAAGTAATCGAAGTGCTCCATTTTATTCTAAGTTGTCTAGCGAGTAGTCTCCTCCATCACGCGTTACTGCTCACTGACTCTTAGGTTAAACAAGTTTGTTTCTTGTTCTAAAATAAGGTATGTCAGTATTGTCATTAATATAAATCAATAGTCGTTTCCTGATATTTCATGAAACTTACCTTACCGGAATTAATTAGTGTCCTAGGATCTCATTTTTTATATCGAGATTACTGGTAATATCTCCTTTTATTCCATGCGAGCCTAGCAATTCGAAAATGGATGTGAGGAAAGTGTCTTGGGTTGTAAGAGAACTGACATGTCTTAAGATTCTAATTGCACGAATCGAGCTACATATATGGATGTAAATTTATTCCGGTTCGTCAGTTGAATTTTGTTGAATATTGCCTTGTCGTTTTACCAAAACCTTATTTTCAAAAGATGTTATCTAACTCTTGTTAGATTTTGGCGAAACGTCAACTTAATATTCAACAGAACTCAACTGAAGAACGGGTATACACCTGAATCGTTAACCTTATAGGTAAACATGATTTCTACAGTTTTTATCCGTTTCTTCCTTTCATAAGAATTCATACTCTTTGATATATTCTATTTTCTTGTATGGTTTAATTCATAATTATAATTATATATATAATTATACCATTTATCATGCTTTTTCAAATTTTAAATATTTTTACACTAACCTAACATATAACTGAAACCTGTCTAAAAATAGTAACTCAAAATTGAATTTGGTTAATTGAATAAAACTGTTTAAGGTAATATTTGATTCTGCCATGAAAGTCAAAAATAAAATGGATCAAGCTACAGCTTTAATAGATGGTTTATCAGGAGAAAGAATCCGTTGGACTGATCAACTTGCGCTATTTAAAGCCGAAACGGAACGACTCATAGGAGATGTCGTACTACTAACTGGATTTTTGGGTTATACAGGACCGTTCAATCAGGAATTCCGTGCAACGATGCAGCAAGCATGGCTTGATGGTTTACTGAAACGTAAAGTTCCAGTGACATTAAGTCTTAATATTATTGACAGTTTAACTGATTCCGCAACGGTAAGACATATTCAACTTCAGAAATCAGTTCACTCTACATACGGGGTGTTTCTAAAATAGGGCTTCAAACTTCTGCTGTGTATAGAATTCATTAAAATAAGCCAACAGGTCCCGATTAGCATGTGCCCTAAAACGCACTCTTAGAAAGTTTAATGCCCTTAAAAGGGACAAAACGGTCCACAAAAAAATGGAAAAAGGTATGGGTATTACATAACTTTTTACGTTAAATAACATGTGTTACTCTGTTTTTCGACAAGCAAATCATAAGTGTCTTAATTAGGTTGGAGAAGGGGGTTTTCGGCCCGTGTTTTTTTATTTAATTTTTTAGATTTTTCTCTGCAGATTTATAAAATCTTAACAATTTCAGGTAAAAATATTATCTTTGTACAAATCAATATTTCCATTGGTTCAAAAGTTTCCGAGTACATTGAGTTTGAAAATTACTCTGCCCTTTAAGGGCCGAAAACCCCCTTCATCAACAAAAATAGGACGCTTATGATTTGCATGTCGAAAAACGGAGTAGCACATGTTATTTAAAACGTAAACAGTTACGTCAGACCCATATATGTGTCTCTATTTATTCTGTCATGTATTAGTTCAATATTTTCTATCGTTTGTGAGATTTACTAAGCCATTTTTATAAATAAGAATTTATTCCCAACCTGTAACATTTAATGACACTTAATTTTGTGTAGTAAACTGATTATTCAAATTGCCCAATTTATTAAAAACATTTTTGGCGTTTTTTTCTCCAAACTCGCAAACTGGAAAATCTTAAATGAGGTGAACTACCCTTTAGTATTGCAATATTTTTAACGTTAATACACCTGCCAAATATAAAGTCAAGGTGTTCTATCGTTTGTGGGGCATATTAAACCAGCATTTTCGAAAATAAGAACTGCAACAAATTTGTTCCAGAACTATTGAAATTTAATGAAACACAAATTGGTATGCACATATTTTTCACAGCATTATCACTGTCGGTGTCAAATTGATTTTCTTAATTGATATGGGATTTATTCTTGGGTATACTCAAAGAATTAATACTTTAATTTTCCGGGTATATGGAGACAACAAAGATCCTACCGTGAAATTTTTTATTTATTTAACACTTTTATCCTGACTAAAAAAACCTATAGTATCGAGAACGATCGTACGATATCAGTAAACAGGGAAAGGATGGTTTTTAGAGCCTAAATCGCTAAGAACAAATAGTAGTATTAGCGACAATCATATCTAAATGTTCTTCTGAATCTGGAGGGGAATTCAAAAGTTGGCACGATTCAACTGCTACTACTAATGAAATTATATATTCAGCATCCACAGGAAATTTAATTTTGGTGTGGTTTACGCAATATCCACATTATCGGTCTATTTTTCATTGAAGTGAGCCTTACTGGGCAAAAGCACCTTCAACTTATTCGGAGGAAAATTATACCCCAAATTCAATATACATGTTACCAGCAAGAAGGAGCGCCCCCACAGTATTCAACAAACACAATTCATAAATCAAATAATATTGTTAAACATTGTAATTTAATATTTTAGAATTGTGCCTTTTTCGCTAACCTAATAAAATACAATTTAAATAGGCCTTTTCATTTTCAGTGCGCATGCGTTCGCATCAGCCATTTTTTTCGTACTGTTATTTGTAAACAAACGTGTTAAAGTGCCCACGTACTAAAACTTAAAATTAATAAATACTATTATAAATGTGTTTATGATTTAAAAAAGTAATAAAAGTAAAGTAGTAAGTGTCAGGATTCAATACAGCAATTTTGCTGTAAACTATAATTATGTTGTCTGTACGAAAAGGTACAACAAAGCGGTGTTGTTATGGAGTATGCAAAAGTGATACACGGTATAAATCTTTTAAAACAAATACCTATTATTTTATAAACTTTCCAAAGCCTTGCCTGGAATATCGCAAGAAAGTAATTAAGTCATCCAAAAAAATACATATTAAAACATGTCAAAAATGTTCTAAATGTGATTCGTGGGTGAAAAAATGTGGCCGAAGTGACAGAGGATTTAAATCTATTGATGATGTTACTAAGGACACTTATATTTGTTCATTGCATTTTTCTGGAGAAAGTGGTCCAAGTGAACAAAATCCTGATCCTTTATCAACATTTGGATCGACAGGTATATTATTTCTTATACCAATTTTTACCCTGAAAATAATATTTAATATTTTATATTCAACATACTTATTTTTTATTGAATACATCTTCGATTTAATTAATTATAAGATATAACTAATGACAATTATTGAATTTAGCTTGCATATATGAACATTATTTTAGTCTTAGAATTTTCAACTCCTTTTTAAATGTCATGTTGATTTTATAAATATTTTATTATGACATTAGTTATATTTGTTAATTTTTATATTAATTAAGGTGCTTTTACATGCAAATTCGAATGAAATCATGATTTTTATTTATTTTTTCTGATTTTTTACAAGAGTAAATACAAGTATTGATACCTAACCTCTCAACCAGCACACTTTTTTTTCCTTGCTGTGAACGTCCGTGACATTTTAACCATCTTTTTAATTGCTCACAGCTATGTGCTTCCACAGAGTTATAAATAAGTGAAGCACCATCAATTAATTCTTCAAGTAATTTATTATTTGGCAGAGATATTATTGCATTCCCAGCCATTGTTAACTAAAACAGTACGAAACTTTTAAATTACGGCTATTTCAAAATGGCTGCAGCGCTTGCGCAATCACCTGATGAAAAGGCCTATTATCCGAATTGAATGAGATGTTACCGGGAAGGCTAATGAGATAGATGCTATTCTCTTTTCTTGCCTCACCCCCAATCAAAGTGCTGAAGATAAGCACCTGTTAATGAGTTATGTTCTGTAAATTATTTTCAACGTTTTGGTTTTTTATTTCATTTCTTAGTGACTGTTTACAGTCTTTATAGTTCTATATACCTTAGTCGGGGCGTGGCTTCGAGAACTTGTGACCAATGGGCATGTAACATATGTCTTATGTTGTTTAAAAAATACTGTTATTTTAAATATTACAATAAAAACTATAATATTGGCACAGTAACTTTAATGTAATGAAATTAATGCAGCAGTTTTCATTAAATAACATAAATTATTTTAAAATATCTATCCTTACCTACAATTTATATAAAATTTGTATTTTCTATTATATGTGTTAAGAGCAAACACATACAAATACATATTCATTCTAGCAACTCTCATTTAAACTTATGTACATTTCTCAATTGGCAGATAGGAGAATGGAATTTGCAAGGTCTCCCAAATGATGAGTTATCAGTACAAAACGGAATTATCGTTACAACTGCTTCAAGATTTCCGTTACTTATAGATCCTCAAAATCAAGGGAAAGCCTGGATCAAAGAAAAGGAAAAAGATAATCAACTTATTGTCACTTCATTGAACCACAAATATTTCAGGTAAATTTATATTATTATTATATTATTTGAAAGCTATTAAATGTGATTAATATTTTTAAATGTGTTTTTCAAAACACGCCCTTCCAAAAAAATAACAGAAGCAAAATATATTGAAAACATTTGATATCTTCAGTGACTATTTTAAGGAACGAATAGTAGTCCTATTAAACACCTACAAAGCTAGAAAACCTTAATTGCCGTGTAATAGACCGGGAGATCCGAATTAGAAGTTCAACCACGATTTTCTAAGTCTGGAGTAATGAAATGTTATATGAGGTACTTACAATTCATGGAAAAATCATAGAGTTTCCTTACAGAAAAATCTGTAAAAATTAGATTCGCCAAAACAAAACAAAAAGTAGATGCTACGACGATTTTCTGAGTACTGGCATGTTAATAAAACGATAGGTTACTATAGATTTTAGATTTTTTTTTGGCAGGAGGGAAGTAATGGGTCTAAGGGTTGAAATCGATATATAAACATGTAAGAAAAATTATTAATTTTGAATGATTTTCTGAGTCCTGCCAACTAAATTAATCAAACATATTTATATTGAAATGACCAGAAAAAATTGGCATGAGGCCTCCTAGGGGATTAATGAATTTTCGCTTGGAAAATTTGGCGGAAAATTTACATCTTTATTCTATTTTTCCAGAAATGTCCCTAACAGGCATCATGACAATTTTTTTTATTATAGTTGGCAGAAAATCATTCCAGATTTAAACATTTTCCCTACAGGTTCATATATCGATTTCAATCCCTTAGACCCATTACTACCCGCCTATCGTTTTATTAACAAAGCGGTACTCAGCAAATCGTCGCAGCACCTACTTTTTTTTGTTTGAAAAATCTAATTTTCACAGGAAAATCCCCTAGGAAACTCTAGGATTTTTCCATGAATTGTAAGTACCTCATAGAACCTTTCAGTACTCCAGAAGGCAGGACTCAGAAAATCGTGATTGAACTTCTAATTCAGTCTATAACGAGAAGGGTAACCAGACAGATATGACGGCAATATATGCAAACCTATATCGACCAAATTATTAAACACGCGAATTTATTAAGCATTTACTATCTAGCATTTCTATGCTGATTGCCACAATTTTAACAGTTCCTAATAGGTGTGCAAATTTTGAGATCAATCACAAGGCTTGAGGTCGGTCAAAATTACATCGAAGGATTCCGCATAATTAACTGATACATCTATGCCCACAGATTAAACAAATACAAACGGTTAATTATTAGTAACAATATTAGATACGGCAATTTATTCGGTCTATACTTCAACAAAAATTTAAAGGAACTTACTGTAATGTTCTTTTTTTGCAGAAATCATTTAGAAGACTCTGTTTCTCTAGGATATCCTCTAATTGTTGAAGATATAGGTGAAGAATTAGATCCCGTTTTAGATCATGTTTTAGAAAAAGATCTAATAAAAAGTGGTACAACTTATAAAGTCAAAGTTGGAGATAAAGAAGTCGATTATCATTTCGATTTCCGAATGTATATGACTACTCGGTTGGCAAATCCAAGCTACACACCAGAAATATTCGCCAGAACCTCAGTAATTGATTTCACTGTCACAATGAAAGGTTTGGAAGATCAATTGCTTGGACGAGTAATTCTGACAGAGAAAAAAGAATTAGAAACGGAAAGAACGAATTTAATTAGAGACGTAACGGCAAATAAAAGGAAGATGCTGGAATTGGAACAAAATTTATTATATAAGTTAACTACAATACAAGGTTCTTTGTTAGACGATGAATCTGTTATAATCGTATTGAATACTACTAAGACCACTGCTAATGAAGTGAAAGAAAAGCTTCAAATAGCGAAAGAGACGGAAATTAAAATTAACACAGCTCGAGAAGAATTTAGACCTGTGGCAACACGTGGAAGTGTTCTGTACTTCTTAGTTGTGAGCATGGCAATGGTAAACGTAATGTACCAAACATCTTTGGTGCAGTTTTTGGAAAGGTTTGATTTATCCATGTTTAGGTCAGAAAAAACGCCTTTGGTATCAAGGTAATTTTTTTGCTACTAACTTATATAATAGACTAGAACTTTGAAAATAATGCTTATTATTTTAACACATATTAAACACATGTTTCGGCAACTAAGTTTTAATATAAAATAATGACGTTTATTATCCAAAATTTACTTGTCAACAATTGTAACAGAACAAAACGGCCAATTTCAGCCACAACATGCCCCTACTAACTAAAAAATAACTAAAAATATATGTGATTTTAGCAAACGTATTATTTAATCTCCCTCATTAATGTTGTTAAGTACTATTCTTATAGAAAATGCCTTTCGGCTATTTTTTTTTTAATTTTGCCATTTGATAGTTATGTACTTGTGGATCAAAAGTCTCTATGGGCTCAAACTCTGAAAGTCGTTTATTTTCGAAATACCGCCCCCAAAATTGGGAAGTAATTAATTCGTATGCAACTTTTTTTATGTATGTGGGGCGATTATTGGAGAACGGCTTGGGCAATTTTGATAATTTAAAAAAAAAGGTTCCATATAATTGTCTATAACATTAGATTTGCGGTTTTCCAGAAAATCAGAAAAAAAAGTAAATAAGGGTCTAGATTTCAGCGATTTACAATGAATCTTCACTGTTTTCTCTAAAGATATGTTCCAGTTTGATTCCGTATAGTTTTCTATAACGTAAAACTTACCAAGTTTCTGAAAATCAGAAAAATATATGCAAAAAAACTGCAAACATCATGCTAAAAGTCAAATTTTTATAATAAATATCTAGTTTAAATGTCAAGATTTGCCATGAAAGTATGTCGTACAGGGTGTTTGTAATGATTTTCATTTTGATGCCTTCGAAGTCAGTTTATTTTAGAAGCGAAGTTAACTCACAGTAGCGTGAAATTGCAAAAAATACTTCATTAGCTTATTAAAATGAAAATTAGTTATTCCGGCGATCTCTTCTGTGTGGAATACGGTTGAAGGTGTGTGCGTTCGTACATGTAATAATAGGTGGTACATCAGCAGTTATATACATAGGATGGTTGAAATATAAGTTGGAATTGAATTAGTTATACAGGGTGGTTCTACAAATATTGCATTGGGTAGAATATATGCAGTTGCGTATACAAGGTGGTTGAAATAAGAGTGGAGCAAAACTATAGTTATACATCCTCTGTATAACTGTATATGCGTTATAGAACGGAGAATAATTACATATATACAAAAGGCTTTAAAAATTGTCAGAAGCAGTTGAGTATACAGGATGGTTGAAATATAAGGTGGAGTATAATTACAGTTATACAGGGCGGTTTAAAAAAGTTATACAGTTTGGAACATAAGTAGTTGCTTAGACAATGTGTTTGAAGTAAGGGTGGGGTAAAATTATTGTTTTTGAGGGTGTATCAAACGTTTGTTATATAAGCATAAGCAGTTAGGATATTTAAATTATAGGACGTAGGACGGGGTATAATTATAGACATGGGTTTAAAAAATATACCGGGTGATTGAAATAAATGGTAGAGGAAATTTATAGTCATAAAATGTGGTTTAAAAAGATGAATTTTGTTATATAGGGTAGACTATGAACAGCTACATAAATGGAATACTAGACAAATGGGCGAAGTAAAATCATTGATATACTGGAATAATTTAAACAGTAGAAAAATATATAGTGTGGAGAGGATTTGTACTTATACAGAGTGGTTTTAAAGATATCAGAATCGTTGTAATAATGTGTTGAGTTGAATTTTAGGTGTATAGGGTGATTCAGAAAATGATAGACCAATACTCCTTTATAAGGAGTGACCAGTACCCAGAAGAATATAGAGTGTGGATGCAATATAGAGTGAATTAGTTACACTTATAGAAAGTGGTCCAAATAATAAAACAAATCAAAAAGTTAAAATATATTTGGTAAATATAGACAAAGAATAAAAATTAGAGAGGTAGAAAGAAAGAGAGAGAGAGAGAGAGATATGAATACGCTAAAATTTTCAATTAAATCAGATAAAAAAGATGATATATCTGAAAATAGTGAATAACTGCACACGGTTTCTAAACTGTTTTTATTTTAAGTCAGCTGAAGTCGGTTCTTTTTAAAGCATAAATTATTTACCCTTTTAGCAAAGTTGGAAAATATTTAGCCGAAAACCATTTTTCATAAGAATAGTGCAGAATCCTTAGGGATATACATTCTACATTTTTGTGCTTTAGCTATATTTATTATCCTCTTTTAAATAATCAAATTTCTAGTTTTGTTTGCCCCAATATTTTACAAGTACAATTGTATTATATCAGGGTCAGGCACTTCCTATTTTGCTTTTTACACCATCTTGTTATTTCTCCCGCTATTCTTTGACAGAGATTTTCTTAAATACCGCGAATATTTTGTCACAATTATAAAGATATCAACTTAGTTGACGAAATATGGCTTGAGATCATATCAAACCACCATTAGTTTTGTCTCCTAATTATATAAAATTTGTATATTTAAGTTTCCTTTAAAGATAAGTATTTATATTGTTGCAGGCGTATAAATAACATAATTGAATACCTAACTTTAGAAATTTTCAAATACAAATGCAGAGGACTGTATGAAACCCATAAGTACATGTTTGTGCTACTAATGTGTTTAAGAATAGATCTGGAACGGGAAAGTATCACTCACGAGGAATTTCAAAATTTCATAAAAGGCGGTGCTGCCCTAGATTTGAACACTTGTCCACCTAAACCAGCAAAATGGATTACTGATATGACTTGGTTAAACTTGGTAGAATTATCGAAATTAAGACATTTTCAATACATCGTGCAACAGGTACAAATTGGTTACTGATTATCTAATATATATAAATTGTTTTTAACATCTAAATATCATTATTTTTAAGTTTTCTTGAGAATAACACCACTATTGAGTTAAAAAAGCTGTATATTGAAACAAAATACCAAACGTTTCAAAGTCGATTCTGCTTCGTTGTCAATGGCTTTAAAATATGTAATGAAAATGTAAATTGCAAAATGTCATCCTATCAAAAATATCCATAATATTCCCAAACACTAAATAAAAATTAAATCATAATACAGTCGTTATCGCATACAATTTGCCGCTATTTTATAACTTTGTTTTGAAATATCATCCTAAAACTGTGTTATTACAAAAAATATATATTTCAATATTTTGCAAAAAATTATATCATATGGAATATCGTAAAGATTTTGAGGCAGCCAGCAATATCAACCTCGATTAGATTTGCCAGGCTTATCATTTCCGGTATAATATTGTGTCGGACGGTAGTAAAGTGTAGAAAAATAATCAGTATATTTAATTAAACCCCTATATTGTATTGTATTTTTTAAAGAGCAGAAACAAGCAGCTTATTTTCAAATAAAATTACATACATACTGCGAATTTTTATAATATATAGGAAAAAAACTAAAATTAAGCAGCTTCTTTTAATTTACTGATTAATCTATATTTTTGTAGACAATCAACATACAGTTGACCATCAATCGTAAAAAGATTTCTCTTGCTTATTAATTAAATTTAAAGTACATAATCAATTCCAGCAAAAAATTATTAAAACTAAAATTTATACGAGTCTGCAGTTCGGTCTAAAATTGAAGCCGCAGATATTCGGTTTCGCTCTTCCAGGTAAAAACTCAGGCAGCCTAAATATTCTTTAGCAAAGTGTGAAAAATAATCCCTTCATCAATTTTATCGCTAACAAACAGCACCCAAGCAAATAATCAAAACTGGTTGTAGTGAATTGAATTAAGTGGACTGTAGTGCCCTTCATAAGAAAACTCTTACCTTGTCTACGAGTTAGATCTAGTAAAAGCCTCGGGAAATCTGCCATCCATGTATTTGTCTGCATTCGTCGCGGGTAGCCGGCCTTAACCCTGCGTTTTAGGCACAAGTATAAACTCTCTTTATACTGTTAGGCAATGCGTGCTCACGAGGGGGTTTACAATAAGTTAGTCATAGCTGCACACGCACTTTGGGTTTGCACTAGCGAGCACATAGGGAAACGTTTTTCCTTGAGAGTTTCGGGAGAGGTCCGTACTGGACGAAAGCCAAGCAGCGAGTCTCTTTTCTTCTTACTGCGATTGCGCCCTAAGGCAGAGTTTTTTTCCAAGCAATTGAGAATATACATAGGTAAATATATAAAGGCTGTCTCTTTTAAACCCAAAAAAGACAGAGTGTTCCGAACATACCGGCCACCAAAATGGTACATTTTCAAAACACGAGTGAGAGATAAAAATAAAAAAAAATATTTTGAGAAAGAGAAAAAAAATATTATTATCTATGCAAAATAAAAAAAGTTTATGAGGTTGCGAGCCTAGTTGTACTCTAGAGATGATTTTAATCTATATATATATATATATATATATATATATATATATATATATATATATATATATATAAATATATATATATATAGTTTTTCTTAAGAGCCGTAATATCTTGAGAATCATGTTGAGTCTGGGGAAGTTTAATGAGAGTTGTGAATAAATCTCATAAAGTAAGAGATTATTCGGAGAATTTTCTGTAGAGATGAAAACTTATTAAGAAGATTTTCTAGAAAATTGTACTGAACTGAGAGAGTGCATACAAGTTTACGTTGCTCTACGGTAGTTTCAGGTATATCCTCGAGACATGGGAGAACCTCAGGAGGCCACTGGGATTCCGGAAGCGAGAGCCATGACGGTCCCGGCCACCATAAGGAACTCTCGGCAAGAGTTTGAGGTAATAGTCCTCGAGAAGCAGGATCGGCAGGATTTTCTTCAGATCGCACACAGCGCCATTGAGATGGAGTCAGTCTTTCTTGAATTTGAGTTACCCGGTTGGAAACAAATGTAACCCATCGATGAGGAGAACTTCTTATCCAAGCCAAGGCAACAGTAGAATCCGAGTAGGCCGTGATCGACGAAAATTCAAGCTTTCTGCCTAGAGAATCTTTTACGACGACTAATAACTCTGAGAGAAGTAGAGCAGCACACAATTCTAGTCGAGGGACAGAAATTGTCTTGAGTGGAGCAACGCGCGATTTACTACATATAAAATGACAGCAATATTTGTTGGAAGATGACTCAAGACAAAGATAAACAACTGCAGCGTATCCCCTTTCCGATGCATCAGCAAATCCATGCAACTGTGCGGAACAAAAAGGAAATGTGAGAACTAGTCGAGAAATGTGAACTTGAGAGAGAACGTCTATCTGAGAGCATATAGTAGTCCACTTATGAATGATAGAAGCATCACGAGTAGCATCCCAATCGATACCACTAGCCCATAATTGCTGAATAATTAATTTCATTGAGAGAGTAAGGGGTGTTAGAAATCCTAACAGGTCAAAGATTCGTGCCAATTCTGAAAGTATTGAGCGTTTGGTGCATAAGTTATTAAGTGCATGAACCTTAAAACAAAAATGGTCTTGAGAAGGATTCCATTGGAGTCCGAGAATTTTTACTGTTTGGTTAAAATTGAGAGCGAAATCCAGAGCAAGAGCCTCAGAATGAATCTGCGAAGCGGGCAAATGAGAAAATATAGCGCGTTTATTACTAGCCCATTTACGCAGCTCAAACTGACCTTTTTGGAGTAGAGATATCAATTCTTTCTGGAGTTGAAGAGCATGAGAGATAGAATCTGCACCAGTACAGATGTCATCTACATAAACATCATTTGATATGATCTCAGATGCTTCGGGGTAATCATCCTTATACATATGAGCAAGATAGAATAGAGTACGTATTGCTAAATACGGAGAAGAACTAACTCCATAAGTAACAGTCACCAATCGATAATCCTGAATAGGGGTATCCTGAGAGAAACGCGACAAAATACGTTGGTAATCTCGATGATGTTCAGCGATGAGAATCTGACGGAACATCTGCCTTACGTCGGCTGTGAAGCATACTGCATAGAGTTTGAAGCGCAAAAGAATCGAGATTATGTTTTGCTGTAACTTGAGACCGGAGAGTAGGATGTCATTAAGAGACACACCTTGAGTATCAACAGCAGAAGCATCGAAGGCAACTCTAAATTTGGAGCTAGTAGGAGCTATAGCATGATGCGGAATGTAATAACTGGGTTGAGATAGTTCGAGGCTGGGTATTAATTCCATGTGGCCAGAGTTCAAATAATCTTGCATGAAGTCCTTGTAGCGTTCATACAAAACAGAGTCTTTAACATCCTCCGTTCCAGGGACAAGAATCTTTTGAGAGCTACATCACGAGATCCTTGGAAGTGAAAGTGTGAATGTTTAAAGGGTAATTCGACAGTGAACCTCCCTGTGGATATACGAGAAATAGTACGAGAAAAGAGGTCCTCTGCCTGTTTATCCTCCAAAGAAATTGCTGGCAATTTTGGAACCTGATCTAAGTCCCAAAAGCGCTTTACAGAGTCTTCTAGTGAAATACTAGTTATAAGAGTGCTCACTGAGACGGAAGGAAAGTCTACATTTCCCATGAGAATCCATCCCAGAGTAGTTTCCAAGGCTACAGGGCCACCGAGTCGGGGTTGCAAGGTATTACCCTTCCACAATGCAACAAACATATCAGCACCTAAGAGCATATCTATTGGACAAGAAGTATTAAACTGAGGATCGGCGAGTTTTAAATGATTGAAATCTTTGAAATAGTCCAATGGGATATCCGATGAGGGCATATCAGAGGAAATTTGAGGTAAGACTACAGCATCAAAATCGACAACTGGAGTCAGAGGCCGAAGCATACAAGAAACAATATGTGAGGATTGAGTATTTATTCTGCCCACACCTCCAATACTAAGAGGTGTAGTGCGCTTGAATAATCCGAGTCTCTTACAACACTTACTGGTTATAAGATTACATTGGCTTCCACTATCTAGAAG
The DNA here is from genome assembly GCA_034190945.1 of Octodonta nipae. Classification (NCBI taxonomy): domain Eukaryota; kingdom Metazoa; phylum Arthropoda; class Insecta; order Coleoptera; family Chrysomelidae; genus Octodonta; species Octodonta nipae. The sequence continues at coordinate 42,796,744 of CM067221.1, read as the reverse complement.
AACCCTAACTGGTTGAAAATGACCACGAGCATCCTTTATATCCACTACAGCAGTGGATAAGATAACGGTACCCTGCACTCCTGTGAGAAGAGAAATATTCGAAGTGCTGGGTTGAGAATTAATACAAGGATCCGCCGAGGCAGTGCCAGAGAGTATGCGATGTGGTTTCTTCCGGTCTAATACTAAAAGCGAGCTGAGTATTTGGTAAGCCCGAAGGCGAGTGTGAGTTGCGCAAGGCATCAGTAAAATGTAAAAGAGTATGATGCTTGCGAGAGCATTTTCTACAGCAATTTGTAGAGGAGCATCGAGAAGATGTATGCTTATATCCTAAGCAATTTGTGCACCATCCATGGGTGCGAGTGATAGCAAATCTATCATGAGGAGATTTTGAGAGAAACTCAGGGCAATTATAAATACGGTGTGCGGTTTTACATAAAGGACAGATGATGTTACTAGAGAATTGAGATTGAGAATTCATGATATATGTACTGGCAGAATTATTTTTTGATGTTTTAAAACGGCGAGAATGAACTTTAGCTTTACTAACAGCACCGGGGGGAGTATGGATAATATTGAGAGAATCCAGAGCGGCGCATTGCCTTTCCAAGTAATTCAACAAAATATCAAAGTATAGATCTTCAAGTTCCGAAGCGCAGTCTCGCTCAAACCTCAGAGCGGTATCTGAGTCGAGTCGTTCGAACAGCATTGTGAAGAGAATGAAGTCCCATTGCTTCACAGGAATGCCCATATTTTCCAACACAGAAAGGTTCTCACTAAAAACATCAACTAGCTCTCTGAGTCCTTGAGAACTGGAGAGTTTTTTAGATCGAGAAATAGCCTGCCAATAAGAGTTAGCAACTAAACGCTTATTCGCATAGCGCTTGCGCAATGCGTTATAAGCAACTAAGTAATTATTACCTGTCAAGGGGGAAGATTTTAAGAGTTTAAGTGGAGCGCCGTGAACCAAGCCTATTAAGTAATTAAATTTGTCGACATTTGAGAGAGAGTCATTATTATGAATCAAAGAGTCAAACATATCAATAAATGTTTGCCATTCACGGAATTCACCGGAGAAGAGTGGCATTTCTATTTTTGGGAGTTTTACATTAGTGCGAGGAATACTAGGGTTATGGGACTCAAGTGAGTCTCTAGAGTTATCAAAAAGCTGCATGTGAATAGCTTGAATTTCATAAAAACTTGTGTAGAAAACACGAGTTATCTCGATTTGAGCATCTAAATCGGCATTATCTTGGGCAGACATAAGAGTTTGAATGATATTATGTTGCTTATCAAAGGCCTCGCGAGTTGCTTTTAAGCGGTTGTATCTACATTTGAAGTTATTATGCATAGTTCTATCAAGTTCAAGAGATTGCTTCGCAATGTTCAACAATTCTTCTACCATTACAATTTCAGCTTTGCGTTGAGAAATGGCAAGATTTAATTTTCTATCCGCCATTGTGAAGTATAAATTAATATAAGCCGAACACAAATAATAACTTAAACTGCTGAACTAAGCGAATCAAATTAAAAAACAACAAATATTGAAAATTAATACGAGTTAATTATTTGAGAGCAGCATTTATGAACTCCACTGTACACTAACATTACACATACTAGATTTAAAGAGAAAAATATCAATTACTATAAATTAATATTCACCAAAATTAATAAACTACATGTTTATAGAGACAGACTGTATATCTTAATCACAAATACGATGCGAATGAGTGGCAAATTCCTTAAATGACAAAAAATATCCGGTAAACATCGACAAACTGAACGAGTTTTTATTATTGAAAAATAAACAAAACGGCGATCGATTCAATAATTAAACTAGTGCAATGTTAAGAGATTACAATTATTATTTTATAATTGCGAGTAATGTATTAATAAATATTTGAGGATATCGAGAAATTAATACCTATGAGTATTTACGAAAATGCAAAATAAACAGAGTTAATGAGGTTAAAGTTTACAAAGAAATGTCATTATAATTCAACCTTGTCTTTGTAAGTGATGCTTGCGTGTTGATGCTTGTACACATGCGTATTATCTTACCCTAATGGTGTGTAGAAATGATACGCGGGAACAAATGGATGGCTGTATTTATGAAAGCAATTTTATTTTCTGAGAATTTAAAAAATGTACCAAATTGATAGCGATAAATCAAAATAAATCAATCTCGATTGGGCCAAAAAATGTAATCCGGCTCGATTGGAGCAAAAAATGTAGTGAATTGAATTAAGTGGACTGTAGTTTTGAGATGGTTCTATTTTGACCAAAAAACTCAATTGCCCTTCATAAGAAAACTCTTACCTTGTCTACGAGTTAGATCTAGTAAAAGCCTCGGGAAATCTGCCATCCATGTATTTGTCTGCATTCGTCGCGGGTAGCCGGCCTTAACCCTGGGTTTTTAGACACAACTAGAGAGTTTATACTGTGGCAATGCGCACCCACGAGGGGGTTTACAATAAGTGAGTCATAGCTGCACACGCACTTTGGGTTTGCACTAGCGAGCACATAGGGAAACGTTTTTCCTTGAGAGTTTCAGGACAGGTCCGTACTGGACGAAAGCCAAGCAGCGAGTCTCTTTTCTTCTTACTGCGATTGTGCGCTAAGGCAGAGTTTTTTTCCAAGCAATTGAGAATATACATATATAAATATATAAAAGCTGTCTCTTTTAAACCCAAAAAAGACAAAGTGTTCCGAACACTGGTGTCCTACGAAAACTTCGATTTTGCCTTCGTTTTCGGCAAGTTTGAGCCCTAAATTAGAGTTTCGGTTTGCTGCCGAAATCGAGACCAAAACTATATAAGCTTTCGACTAGCGTTCGAGAGCAATCGGCGTAGTGTCGAGGCCACTAGACATCGCTCAAACGCTCCCCCGTTGACGTGCGTTCCAATAGGCCTTTTCATATTCCAAATTTTTTAGTGGGCATGCGTCAACTTCTGTCATTTTTTTTTCGAGCAAAAAAACATTGTATTTACATGCCAATGGTTTGACAACTGCTCGAAAAAAATGACGCACAGGAGCAAAAAAGGCCTATTAGGTAATTGCCCCACCATTTTTAGGGTTCCGTATATACAATATACGGATACCATTATAATATCACTCCGGATTTCTGCCTCTGTCACATCACAGCAATTTTCTCCTAAACTACTGGACGGAAGAGGAAATTTGGTATCAGTGTATAGTTTGGTGACCCGATCAGGAGTACATATCGTAAAAGAAAAAAAATTGATTTTAGGGGTACTTCTAGGGGGGAAAACTAAAACAATCGACCGCCCCCCCCCCTGATCAACGAAACTACTGAGCCCAAAATTTTGGAAAAAATAGGAAGTATAGAACGTTGCCCGAACTTTACAGGAAAAATAAGGAGAAACCATTGTTATTAATTTTGGGGGGCAAATTATAGAATTAAATAAAAATTTAAAAATAAAAAAAATTTCAAACGCATCATGTAATATATCAAATGAAAGGTCTCATTCTGAGGAACACAAATATATTTTTTTCATATTAAAGAAATAATAATTAAAAAGTTATTAACGAAAATATACCAAAATTTACCCATTCCCCCACCCCCCTTATCTCCGAAACAATAAAACGTAAAGATTTGAAAAAAAAATTAGAGGTATAGAGTCTGACCTGAAGTTTACTGGAAAAATAAGGAGAAACCCCCAATATTCATTTTGGGGGGCAAATTATAGAATTATATAAATATTTTAAAATATATTAAAAAAATGTTAAAAAATTACCCATTCCCCCTTTATTCCATAAACTATAAGACCTAATTTTTTTGTTTACAGGAAAAATACGAAGAAATCCCTAATATTAATATTGGGGGCCAAATTATAGAATTAAACGGAAAATAAAAAATATTTTTTAACGCATCATGCAATATATCAAATTAAGGGGCTCATTATGAGGAATACAAATATATATTTTTCATATTTTTAAAATTAATAGTTTAGAAGATATTAACTTAAAGATATAAAAAATTCTCATTTGTCGCTTTATTTCCGAAACCGTACTACCTAAAATTTTGAAAATAATTAGGGGTAATGGGGCTCACTTGAAATTTCTAAGAAAAAATATTAGAAAACCTCCATAGTAATTTAATGGCAAATTATACAATTAAACGGAAAATAAAAATTCAATTTTCAAACGCATCATGTAATATATCAAATAAAAGGCTCGTTATGTGAATTACAAATATATCATATTTTTAAATAATTTGTTTAAAAGATATTAGCAAAAATATTAAACATCCCATTATAGAAACTGCACTATCTAAATTTTGAAAAACATATTTTTTTGTATTTTTAAATAATTTGAATAACAGATTTAATAATTTGTAATTTAAAACTTGATCTATTTTGCTCTTTATCTTCCAATCTATAGAGTAGATTATAAAAGGCTTCCCTGAAAGTTTATTAGTAAAATAAAACTCTAATGTTAATTTTTGGGGGCCAAATTAGAAAAATAAATACATATGTATTCTTATAAAAATCAAGCGAATCTTGAAGGTGGTACGGAACCCTTAGTATGCAAGTCCAACTCGCACGTGACCAAATTATTTTTAATTATAGAGATATTCTCATGCAACAGAATTTAACAGCAGACTGCATTTAACATAAATTAAATTTGATGAATAAATATGAAATAGGTACAATTCCAGATGAACATTGGACTTTTTTAGTCAATAAAAATGTTATAAAACTATTTTTTGTGTATATCATTAAAGGTAAAATGGATGGTGTTACATTTAATTGACAATATATGAGAATTAAAAAAGTAAAAAACTGTTTTCATTAACAAAATTTGAAAACACGGCTTAAAATTTTATTTTCTTATGCCTCTTTTTTTGATTGTCCAGATTAAGCAAAAATTTACAGGGAATTGATAACTTATTATGTTTTCTTTGAAAATGAGAAAGATAAAATTTGTCCCTTTATTAGATTTTATATAATTGCAAATTAAGGTTTTGTACGGAAAATATTATTCATTGTTCTGAAAGTAACTTACAATATATTTAAATTAACTTCACACTTTTAATAGTCCACGGAGCATTTTATTTCTGTTTCTGTGCAGACGTAAAATATTCCAATATTTCACTATAGGTACCTATTAATTAGGAACAGATGTGATATTTACCGTTTCTCGGAAAGGGTTGCGGGCAGAAAAACATCTCTTACCTATAACTCCAATAATCAATTAGCAATAAATAGTTTCACTGATCTTTACAAAGAGGAGGAAGGGGTAGTTTTGTGTATTTACTCTGGTGCCATCTAATAGCAATTAATTAGTAATAAACTATGCACTCCGGTAATATAATCCTGATAATAACCATTGATTCTTTGAAAGGGTAAATAAAAGCTTTGGCCATTATTTCTCTGAACCGAGTTAAAGCAAAAAAAAAATGTATCATATAGAACTGCAGCAAATAATTAACAATCAAGATTTCCCCAATACTTAGAACGGAAAATACAAGAATAATATTTTTTTTCTCTAAGGAAGTATTTTTTAGGTAATTAATTAGCAATACAAAATAAGCCTAAAATTACACAGATAGCACTACTAGTTCCGTCGGTATATTATATGGCTATGATAACTTTAGCCTAAAGGTAGCATAGCCATTGTTTTGCGAAATGGATTGAAGCAATAAATGTTATTCTTGGTTGTTTTTGGTTATGTAATGACTATGCTATCTGAACAATTATCAAGGGTGAAATCAATGGCAAAATTGTATCGGTTGAACACATGATGCTTGTGAAAAATGAATTAATTTGTGTAAATTAATCCTAAGTTTCTCTCAAATTTGAGTCTTTAATAAACAAGTACTACGACACTGGAAAATTAATGACAAGAACAAAGACTGGCTTGTGGTGCACGAGTCCGTCCTAACGCACTTAGGCATAACGCAAGGGTAGGAATTAAGCAGATCAGTGTTTTTAAATACTTTTTAATTTCAAATTTGGTAATGTTGATGAGGAGAGGTTTAATAGAGATATTCTTTAGCAGTCCAGTCTCCTGTCTCCATTCCTATAGATTTATAAATTTCGATCGTCTTTACTACAGGCTCAGGGTTCATTGTTTATACCTAATACATTTTTCCATTTCTTTGTATTGTATTCTCGAGTTACATAAAATAATAGAACGCATTTTCAACGCATTGAAAAGTTCTTTCATATTACTTAAGCATATGTTATATGGATATAACATGCATTTACTTGAAAACCTGAAAATAAATGAATAATTTACGGTTTTTACTCTCCCATTTTAGGTGACTGCGAATGATAAACAGTGGAAATCATGGTTCGATAAAAACGCGCCTGAAGAAGCTGTTATTCCCGATGGTTATAATACTTTAGATGTTTTCAGAAAACTTTTGATAATCCGGTAATTGCTTTGGTATTATATTATATATTTTGTCGATTATTGCATATAATATGTCATAGGGCGTGGTGTCCGGACAGAACAGTAACTCAAAGCAGAAAATACATAACTAATTCTTTGGGTCAAAAATTCTCTGAACCTGTAATATTGAATATGGAAGCAATGTATAACGAATCACGACCTTTGACACCTATGATTTGCTTTCTAAGTACAGGATCTGATCCCACACCTTATATCGAAATGCTTGGCAAAAAATTAGAATTGAAATGTAAATCTATTTCAATGGGACAGGGCCAAGAAGTACATGCAAGGAAAATGTTAACACAAGCTTTATCTGAGGTAAATATAAAAATGTTTTTTAATTTTTTTAAGCGTAATTACCTTGTTGGTAAATTGTAGGGTTTTTGGGCCTTGTTGCAAAATTGCCATTTGTCTTTGGATTATATGAATGAGGTTTTACTTCAATTTCTGGATCTAGAAAAGGGCATAGGCACTGTGCATCCAGATTTTCGACTTTGGATAACCACAGAAGTGCATCCAAAATTTCCAATAAACTTACTACAAATCTGCATAAAATTCACTAACGAAGCTCCATCAGGTAATATATTGTTATAGAATTCATTTTACGCCGCCAAAAATTAAGAAACCTTCTAAATTAATCGTTCGAAATAAAAATGGATGTATATAAAAAGCATCAACAACGGTAGCCCCGAAAAATCGATGGATGTAAAAAAAACTAAGGTTGACGTAATTTAGAAGTGGTATACCATCTAGAATGGCGGACCAGAGAACAACAAATGTGTGTAGCACTCCAGCTGATAGTATTATTCATTGTGTTTTTTTAAATAAGTTTATTTCGATAAACAATTTTAAAATTGCACCAACAGAATATTTATCGCAATTAATATTTTACAAGTGGAATTAAGTGAAATTAATATCTTAAATTGATTTATCAAACCAACTAGAAGTATGGCAGAAATGGACGAGACTAGCAAAAAATATTCAAACAAATCATCGATAAAGGTAAAAGCCAGGTAAAAGTTAAAATAAGTTCAATTTAAAACACAGAACAAAGTGAAATACAAGATAAAATCAGTGGTATCCAAAATAAAGTGGAAAGGGAAATAAAAAATTGCAATAGCGAAGAAAATATCAGAACACTGTGAGTACCAAAGGTTCCTTTAGCAAACCACCTGCATTTGATGGTAGTTCTTGGCCTATGTACAAAAGGCAATTTGAAGCAATGGCTGCGGCTAAAAGATGGGAAAGCCAAGAAAAATCTACTTCTGTGGTCATTTCTTTAAGAGGTCTAGCATTAGTACTCCCCCAAAGTATTCCAGTGAAAGGATAAGGTAATTTCGACAAGATCATTGCAAACCTAGACAAAAGATAGGACAATCAATCCTTGACCTAAGTATACCAGGTGAAACTGAGTTGGAAAACACAAAAATCTTGAGAAAATCTACAAGAATTTGAAGCAGCGATTAGACATTTAGTACACTTGTTCTACCCATAGAGAGTTTCATAAACGGTATCAGAGATGTGGAAGTACAAAGAAATCTAAGACTTAGTGGCGTCAAGAAAAGTAATGAAGCTTTACTTCGGGCCTTGGAGGCAGAGACAGTCATAAACATGTCCAAACCGATTAGACATTTATTACACTTGTCCTACCCAGACTTACCAGAGGAAACTAAAGATCAATTGGCCACACAGAGTTTCATTAACGGTATCAGAGATGTTAAAGTTCAAAGAAATCTAAGATAGGATGTTCTTTGATTCCTAATTGAGGAATTTGTATTGACACGGCGACATGCATAAAAATTGTTGCGAAATCCTCAATCAGAATTTCCGGTCGAACGGAACGAATTATTCTTGGGCAGCTATAAAGAAATTCTGAGAATTGTGTTGGAATCGTGGAGCCCTACATTCAGCTCATGACTACTTAGATCGAGGGGGTATAGTTAAAACCGGGCGAGACATACGAATTAGCATCTTGAATATCTCCAACAATGACATCTGAATTGCCAGGGTTAAAGAAATAGCTTATTTTGAGGCAGTAGACACCATCATCAATTGTGAAGAAGCTTACCAGACATCGGCAAAAGAGACATTTCCCGGTAAAGAGTCTCTAAAACAGTTTGCCAACCTATTGACAAACCTTACGCCAGGAAAGACACAAACGATCGAGTCCATGTTATCAAATGTAGTTATTGATTCATCATCAGCCCATGGTCTGCTTCCGTTGTTTTAGTGAAAAAGAAGGTTGGAACCAACCGATTTGTGTTGATTACAGAAAATTTAACGATGTTATGAAGAAAGACAGCTATCCACTCTCCCGAATTGATGACACACTGATCATACTAGCAAGGTCTCGTTGGTTCTCAGCACTAGATCTAAAGAAGAGTGGTTATTGGCAGGTTGGATACACGAAAACGACAGGGAAAATACAGCGTTCTCTACCAGTGGAGCGCTGTTTCAGTTCACGGGCATGCCCTTTGGGTTATGTAATGCTCCCACTAGCTTATTTCGATAAAAATAAAGATTATTTTGTCTGTTCATTGGGGTTTTCTCTCCTCAATTTGTTTTCTTATCTGTTTGGAGACGTTTCAACTCCGACTCTGGAGTCGTTGTCAAATTTTTTTGACAAACAACATAATCCATATCAGTGCGAAATTTTTTTGAAAATACCAAGAAAGACTCAACGAAACGATTGAAAACGAGTTGAAACGTCTCCAAACAGATAAGAAAAAATTTTGTTGAGAGAAAACCCCAATGAACAGACAAAAAAATACAAGAACTCCTCAACAATCTTTTCGAAATTACTTAAAAATAAAGATGTTTAAAGTGAGTGTGAATATTTGTTAAATTGAATCCACAACATCTATTGCAAAATACATGTCTAAAATATCATAATAGATTTTTCCATGTACTTTTTCTCGACAATCTACTGGAAACCCTCGAAGGAGCAAGAATATAATATTTGTGGGTATTTATTCAAATTTTGGAGAGGATACAGAAAAAAAATAATAAAAATATATTTTTATATAAATTACTTTGAAATAGTTTAAAAAGAGATTTGTTTGAAGCTTGAGGAGGAGTGAACAAAATCAAAATAAAACAGTTTTTCTAGATTATTCTAAAAGGAGTTGTAAAACAGTTTTCAATAAACATATTGTGACAATTACGCTCATAAGATTATATAAAAATAAATGCATTGTATTTGGTGCACAACAACCCCCCTCCTCTCCTTCCTAATTACTTACTTACTGTTTATAATTTTTAAGGAATCAGAGCTGGACTCTTAAGAACTTACGGGTCAATGAATCAAGATATCTTGGATTACTCAGATGCCTGGCAGTATATTCCTCTAGTTTATGCAATATCCTTCCTTCACACTGTTGTACAAGAACGAAGGAAATTTGGACCCCTTGGTTGGAATATTCCATACGAATTTAATTCAGCTGATTGGTTGTCTAGTGTTTTGTTTTTACAAAATCATTTAGATGATATTGATCCCAAAAGAGGAATAAGTTGGCAAACGCTCAGGTAACTGTGCAGACAACTAGTCATATTTTTTTATTCTTAAGTCAAAGCAGTTGTATAATATGAACAATCGAATTATTTACTCCTTAAATGTTGCACACTTCTGTATGGCATCACTACAATATTCGTCAGCCACTTCAACACCTAAATTGTAAAATAATTAACATAGATGAATCACATGGGAAATTGCAGTGACTTAATAGTTCGAAAAAAAAGGTAACGTTGGAAAAGAAATTTCAATTTTCTCTAGCGTTTAAATAATTGGAAAAATTTTAATTTTCGACTTGTTTTTTAAGTTAGCCTCAATAGTATAAATAACTGAAAAGTGTCTATTTAAATATGTTATTTTAACTTTTTGCTGAAAGTTACAGATAATTTTAGATATAATTCAAATATTGCATCATTAACATAACTACATTGTATATACATTAGTAAATCCTTGTATTATAACTTGTTTTTTTGTTGACGATGTGTTGTAGCTCCGCCAAATGTTCAAAAATATTTTGCTATTCTTCAATTTGTATTAAAAGGTTGTATGATTTTATTTTTCGTTTTCAAACGAAAGCTGTTGCCAAAACACCAACCCTACTCTTTTAGTTCCTGAAACTCACTTTAGATTTATATTAGTATAATACAATTGAATATAATATAGTTAATATTAATACAATATTAATATAATATAACAATCAGCTAATATTTTGCTGTCAACTCTGGAAATTTCCTAAGATTAATAAGATTCGTGATAAAAGTGAAATATTTTTGATTTTTTATAATTATTTCATTAGACATACCTAATTGTCTTTTTTGTATAACTGTTAACTGCCAATGTACATAAAAACAAAAGGAGTAAAAGTAATAATTAATTGAACTAAACTAAAGGCAAAAAGAAAAAATAGAATTAGTTTTTCAATATATGTTTGAAATCTTGCACGATAGAAATAGTAACAATTTCTCACAAATACAAATTTTTAATCTTTTGAATTTGAAATGTTGCACCTATAACTAACTATAATCAAATATTTTTCAAAATCTTTATCCGTGATACCCTCAATAGGTAGTCCGTGGTACACCGTACTAAAAAAAAAGTTAAAGCTAAAGTGTCCTTACCTTATTTATTCGCTTGTTAATGTCGAATCCACCGCTAAACAGGTGTACGGTGGTTTGGCGTTGGGGCGTTTTTCGTGTATTGTATGCCAAACATTTCGCGAAACGGACATGTTAAGAAGTGATAGCTAAAGTTTTAGTTTTCACAGAATTGTTTAATTAAATTATTTATAAAACATTATAAATGAAACATGTTCTGTGACTGTAATAAAACATTTAAAATATATATATATAACCGACTTCCACCTATAATTAAAAAGTTAAAAATAATTATAACAAAATACAACACTAGCAAATAAATAACACATTCAATGTTGTTAGGTACCTACCCAGGAAGTAAAAAATGTAAACATTAAAAGGTGCTCATTCTGTACAAATTAACTACCTACCAATGTAGTATATTTTGAAGCCGGTGCCAAGAAAATCTAAAATCCTTCATTGCGTACTTATCTACTAATTCATCAAACTTGATTGTTGCTTGGCACCGACTTCAAAAATATACTAGATTGGTAATTAATTTGTACAGAATGAGCACCTTTTAATGTTTACATTTTTTACTTCCTGGGTAGGTACCTAACAACATTGAATGTGTTATTGATTTGCTAGAGTTGTATTTTGTTATAATTATTTTTAGCTTTTTAGTTATAGGTAGAAGTAGCAAATTTTCAAATTCGCAATTAAAACTTCCAGTGCCTAAAATTACCACACTATTACGTTGGAATTAAAATATTTTTAGGAAATGTCCGTTATGTCATTTCGATGAAATTTTTGATAAGAATTTTGGAATTTTCGGCGATTTTCTGCAAAACTGCAAGTTGCACGTCGCAGAAAAGTATATGAGATCACCTAAGGATCTTCCTTAATAGATTAAACGTTAAAAAACTATACACATCCATAAGGAGTTATCGAAAAATCGACTAAAATATTTGGGATATTGGTCGATTTCCATGCACGCATGTGTTCATTCACAAATTTTATCACTTTATCAATAGAATTCTTTTCCAAAACTTGAAGTTTCACCAATCCGGATATATACTCTATTAAACAAGACCATATTCATTCAAAACGGTGCACTACAGGAGAAGAAATCAGGTAACATACATACAAAAAAAAGCGAAAAAATACGCGACGAATTGATAACCTCCTCCTTTTTGGAAGTCAGTTAAAAAAACAATGCTCAACTTGGCCACCGATAATCGCGGGCCGTTAAGGGTCTCCACCTCTTCCAATATGTCGATCTACAGACATGCTGAAAAGTGATAGTTTAAGTTATAGTTTTCACATAATTGTTTTATTAAATTATTTAAAAAACAATGGTCAACTTGGTCACCGTTAATCGCGGCCCGTTAAGAGTCTCCACCTCCCCCAATAGGTCACTTTACAGACATGTTGAAAAGTCATAGCTAAAGTTCTAGTTTTCACAGAATTGCTTAATTTAATTAATTACAAAAATAGCGGTGTAGTTGGCCACCGGGACAATTTTTTTTCTATTTAATTTTAACCGAACTATTTTATATATAAAAATTTACGTAAAAAAGTGATATATATTGGTAAGTAAAATTACAATTTACTAAATAATATTTAAACAATATTGTAATGTTTTTATTTTCACACTCGGGTTCTGTTCAGTTCTTGGATTTATTTAAAAACACAGTCCAACTCACTCTAATTTATTTCCACTACTTTTCCACAAATTTATATTCACAGAAACTACTATTTACATTTTATCTTAACTGTTCAATACGACCGTCGAAAACTGAATGCCTCCTATAGCTAGCTCTTCTTATTTATACATTTATCTTGGAATTGTCTGGTACGTCCACGAACCATCAGGAAATTCCATCACGTTCTGGAAGCTTTAAAGGAATTCCCAGTAACGGCAGTGGTCCGCCGGTTGAGAGACAAACATTTCGGGTTCCCAGAATTTATCGGAATAATGTCCCTTCCATGAACTGGTTGATGGCCGATTGCACCAGCGGTCGGATGAATTCTCGTAACATTGCCCCCTCCTTAAGACCATTTCGTCCCGGAATGTCCCAGAATCCTTCCTGGTGTGACGATATTTGCAGGACTCTCCATTTCGACAACGAGAAGTTTGGTGGAAGTAACAATCAACGGTCTTCGAATCTGGGCTGCGAGTATTGAGACAGCATACCAGGATGTTGATGCCACTTAATCGAAAGATTGTTTCCATCATACTTCTCACCACCCTCCAATTCAGTCCATCCAACCCGCAGGCTATCTTTGGGACCGCCAATTTCGTCTCTGGTACCCACTGGTTGTTTATCTTCGAGATGAAGGACCTTCCCTACCGCTGGATCTTGCTCCCGCAGCTTCTGGAACTGGCCGTACTTTTTGGCAAACACCTTGGCTATTCCTCTGGACATCCGGAGATCTCGAGCAACACAATGAGCCAGGGTATATTCTATGGGCAACTCAAACAGGTCTCGGGGTTCCTCTGTGGTCACGTCGTGCTGCACTTTCTGCCCATTAGAGTACAGTTCGAAGATCATTTCGTCATCGGGTGGTTGGATGCTGCGGACTTGAGCTTGGTCATCTTCGCTGTCATGACTTCCGGCATAAGGGGCTAACCTGTTGAAATGTACGACCTTTGGTTTTCCCCGAGGCAGCTTCTTTATTCCGTAGACAACATCGTTGATTTTCTTCACAATTTGGTACGGCCCCTCCCAAGATCTCTGTAGCTTGGGCGAATATCCACGACGACGTTGCGGGTTATACAACCAAACAAGATCATTAACTTGGAATCCTCCGCCCTCGGCTTTGATGTAGTAGGCTTCCTTCATTCGGGCACTGGCATTCTCGATGTTTAACCGGACTCGTTCATGGATGTCGTTCATCTTTTGACGTAGCTGGCTGACATAGTCTTCACCTCCGGTCTCTTCTCCTGGGGGACATCCAAACTTCAAATCTTAATTCTCGTCCCATGATAACGCATTCCGGGGTCTGACCCGTGAACTCGTGCACAGATGAACGATATGCCATTAGAAACAAGTGAAGATACTGGTCCCAGTCCCTTTGGTGGTCAGAGATTACCTTTGACAAATGGCGATTAATGGTTCTATTCATCCGTTCTACCATTCCATCGGACTGCGGGTGTAATGCCGTCGTCCGTGTTTTATTAATCTTCAAGAGTTCACAGACGAAAAGAGTAGACTCGAAGTTTCTACCTTGGTCTGAGTGCAACTCCAAGGGAACACCAAAACGACTGATCCATTCCTTGACAAGGACATCAGCAACGGTCAAGGCTTCTTGATTCGGCAAGGCATACGCTTCGGCCCATTTACTAAAATAGTCCATAACCACCACAATGTATTTATTTTCAGAGTCGGATTCAGGAAATGGACAGGCAACCTCAATGGCTATTCGTTCGAATGGACTGCCAACGTTATATTGCTTCATGGGAGCTTTTGGACGCTTCTGAGGCCCATTACTTGCTGCACAAACAGTACATTTCCGGCACCAGTCCTTGACATCCACTTGGCAGTTTACCCAATAGAAGCGTTCTCTCAACCTCCCCAGTATCCATGGTATTTTTTAGGACCTTTATGTCATCGTTTATCTCTTTTATATCTGATTTCACAATCACTATTTTCTGGTTAACTGATTCGTTACCTTAAATGACTAATTGTTTTAATTATTCAAGTTTGTTTCCAGAGTTTCCAGATTGTTCCTATTTTTCTTAAAATATTTTAAAATCATTTTGCCGTTTCAATTCAGTTTTTCTTCAAATTTCGAGAATAATCGCTCCATTAAATTTTGTTGTTCATTTTTCATCGAGGAAACAAGATTTTGTTGCTTTTCATCTATATTGGTTACAAGGTTCTCTAAATCTATTTTATGTTTTTTATCAGAAAATTTCACTAACCTTTGCTAGATTTCTTTTTGATGTTATTTCTCCTTCTTGTGATGTTCAGGATCTGAGTTATTTTTTCGTCTAGTCCATCCGTAACCTGTTTGAATATTTTTTGGCAGTCTCGTCAATTTTTTTCATACTTTGAGTTGTCGCCATTAATCAAATTACGATGTTAATTTCCTTAATCGCACTTGCCTGACACCAAATTGCAATAAACTTCGTGGGTTCAAATTAAAAACTGATACTAACATTCTAAAATTTTATTTACACATAAAAATCCAATAATTACAACAGCTGATTCCAAAAACAATTTACATCGAAGTAAATAACCCGACTAAGCTAAAACTAAACTACCTGAACAATACAATGTCTTTTATACTTAACATGGAAATTTCGCGTCGTTCTGGATGGGTATTTCATTGTTCGCTCAGTGTTCGATCTCAATACTTTTTGTCCCATAGAAAGTTCCAGACAGTGACGCGCCCCCTACTGTAAGTTAATTGTACTGGGCCCTAAACTTATTGCTTGCATTTGAAAAAGTTAACAAAGGTTGATTCTAATTAGATGAACATTGATTTTTATATATATTCAAGCCCGTAGCCAGCGTTTGAAATTTTGGGTTTCCAGATTCAATTTTAACCAATTAATCATGTTTTTCATAAGAATAAATTTTATATTTATACAATTCTAATTTGAAAAATAAAACAGTTAGTTGTCTGCCTGCATGACAGTGGTGATCACTCTCAGTGCTATTGTCGTTTGAATTTCGTTCACTGTACGTAATAATATCAAAAAATGGGTCCTTTAACTGAAAAGCACAAAATAACCATTCTACAAATGATTGGTTATGGATATAACAAACGGACACAAATGGAATTTTCTCGCTTATTTCACGAAAATTTTCCAAATTTGCCGCCTGTATCACAAGGAACAATTAGCAAATTAGAAAAGCAGTTTCCCGAGTTACTTTTTTATCTGTCTTACATGACCAACTAAGACAGATAAAAAAGTAGCTGCCAATGCTCTTAGTGATAATACGAAATTGGATATTATGCTTGAGTTTCAAGAAAACCCAGATAACTCTGGTCGAAAAGCAGCCCCACTGTTCAACGTTAGGCAGACATCATTTTTTCTCGTACTAAAGGAAAGTAAAATGCATCCCTATAAAATGATACCTGCTCAGGAGCTCATGGAAAACGACTTCAATTCTCTGAACAAATAATGATAAGGTTAGATAATAATGTGATCCAATTCTAACATATTTTGATTTCTGATGAGAGCACATTTTCACTTCACGGTCATGTTAATCGTCAAAATTGCCGCTATGGGTCTAATGATAATCCTCACTGAATTACAGAGAAACATACACAATATCCTGAAAAAGTTAATGTTTGGGCAGGAATTGTTGTCAAATCGTAGGTCTCTTTTCATTGATAGCAACTTGAATGGAGATAAATATTTAGAACTGCTCCAAAATAATGTCGTTCCAACTTTGGCAAACTTATATCCTCCAAACCCACAAGTTCCTGCCAATACAATATGGAGCACCGTCCCATTACAAAATCAATGTCCGGCAGTACCTGAACCAAATTTTTCCAAGTCGGTGGATTGGGAGGCACGGATCAATAGAATGACCAGCACGATCTCCGGATTTGACGCCATTGGACTACTTTTTGTGGGGATATGTCAAAAGGACTGTATACAAAACTAAACCCCTCAACTTAGATGACCTAAAAGACGAATCATACCTGTGACTAGATCAGTCACGCCTGAGACGTCCAGTAACGTTAGAAAACATTTCTATACCAGATTAGCATGTGGCCAAGAGTTTCGCTGCGAGCATTTTGAACATTTCCTGCATTGACATTAATGGTTTTTTGTTTTTTTTTATATTATTAAGAAATAATCAGTATTACTTATTTAGGTTTTTAGTGTAATGTAGCAAATTTGTGAAATAAAATAATTTTCTTTTTTTAATGTTAATTTTTGTAATAATTCTGAAAACATTTAATATTTTCGAAACAGTAGAAGATAGGTGTAGGACATTGTATATGAATTATGTCAAGACTTTTCTGGAGAATCCAAAAAATATATATACAGGGGCTTGCATTTATAATAAGAAAGTTGGTATTGGCCACTGTCACATGACACACCTGATATTTTTTTGTTGAAAAAATGCGCATTTAAAAATACAAATCGAGATATCCAAGCGTTTTTCCCAACACGCCCTTCTTTATTCGTTATCGAATTTATTCCTTTTGGCTGTTCCACACCGTATATTATATACCGTTTAGTTCTCTTGTACTTTCAGAGTATTTTTCACCATTAAAAGGTTTCTAAAATGATTTTAATATAAACTGCCTTCCAAAAAAATCTTATGAACTTAGTAACTCCGCGCCTTATAGTTAAAATAGTTTATTTAATCCAGACGAATGTTTTCCCACACTTGTTGAATTCCGTAGCAAATGTCAACGAAGTTATTTGGAACTTGCAAAAAAGCTGGCGATTTTTTTCTCGTAAGAACGTTGAAATAACACCTGCGGAAGAAGAACGTGCGTGAACTTGTAAGAAAGGGGGTTGACGACTCCCAATACCATCCCCCCCCCCATATATAGATCCACAGCAAATTCTCAACTGCTGTGTTCTCCATGTAATCGTTTTACTCTTCTACAGTCATCGTGATCCCAAAGACCGAATCGAACTCTCCAGAGAACACAATAGTGTAATGTTTTTATTTTCACACTCGGGTTCAGTTCAGTTCTTGGATTTACCTTTGTAGCTTGGGCGAATATCCACTTTGCGGGTTATACAACCAAACAAGATCATCTACTTGGAATTCTCCGTCCTCGGCTTTGATGTCGTAGGCTTCCTTCATTCGGGCACTGGCATTCTCGATGTTTAACCGGTGTCGTTCATGGATGTCGTTCATCTTTTGACGTAGCTGGCTGACATAGTCTTCACCTGCGGTCTCTTCTCCTGGGGGACATCCAAACTTCAAATCTTAATTCTCGTCCCATGATAACGCATTCCGGGGTCTGACCCGTGAACTCGTGCACAGATGAACGATATGCCATTAGAAACAAGTGAAGATACTGGTCCCAGTCCCTTTGGTGGTCAGAGATTACCTTTGACAAATGGCGATTAATGGTTCTATTCATCCGTTCTACCATTCCATCGGACTGCGGGTGTAATGCCGTCGTCCGTGTTTTATTAATCTTCAAGAGTTCACAGACGAAAAGAGTAGACTCGAAGTTTCTACCTTGGTCTGAGTGCAACTCCAAGGGAACACCAAAACGACTGATCCATTCCTTGACAAGGACATTAGCAACGGTCAAGGCTTCTTGATTCGGCAAGGCATACGCTTCGGCCCATTTACTAAAATAGTCCATAACCACCACAATGTATTTATTTTCAGAGTCGGATTCAGGAAATGGACAGGCAACATCAATGGCTATTCGTTCGAATGGACTGCCAACGTTATATTGCTTCATGGGAGCTTTTGGACGCTTCTGAGGCCCATTACTTGCTGCACAAACAGTACATTTCCGGCACCAGTCCTTGACATCCACTTGGCAGTTTACCCAATAGAAGCGTTCTCTCAACCTCCCCAGGGTTTTCGTTACTCCCAGATGTCCTCCAGTTGTACCATCATGTAGTTCTCGTAAAACCTCTGGTCTCTTATTTCTGGGAACTACAATCTGTTTTCTGTCGTTTCCTTCGTCTGGAGTTTCCAGGACGCGCTTGAGAAGTCCATCTTCCAGGATGTGGGAGTTCCACTGAGCCCAGTACGACTTTATGGTTGGTGAGTATCGAGAAATCTCCTGCCTCGTAGGTTTGCGATCTTCTTCCTTCCACCGGATAACCTCTTTCAAATCTGGATCTAATTTCTGGTCTTTTTGGATCTCCGCAGATTGCCAATGATCATCGATGGCGGTAGTTCTGCAGAGAACAGCCCCTTTT
Organism: Octodonta nipae; assembly: GCA_034190945.1. Taxonomy (NCBI): domain Eukaryota; kingdom Metazoa; phylum Arthropoda; class Insecta; order Coleoptera; family Chrysomelidae; genus Octodonta; species Octodonta nipae. The sequence goes on along the minus strand of CM067221.1, from coordinate 42,777,867 downwards.
TCTTCTGCTGCTGACAATGTTTGCAATCATTAGGGCATGGTCTTCTCGATAGAGCATCAGCATTCTTATGGCTTGTTCCAGCTCGATGTTCAGTCTCGAAGTCGAATTCTTGCAACCGCTCAATCCACCTTGCCACCTGTCCTTCAGGATTTTTATACTGCAGGAGCCACTTTAGTGCTGCATGATCAGTCCTCAGGAGGAATCTTTTACCATAGAGGTACTTGTAGAAATGTTCTACCCCCTTTACCACAGCCAGGAGTTCCCTGCGAGTAACACAGTAATTCCGTTCAGGCTTGCTCAAGGTCTTGCTGAAGTATCCGATGACTCTCTCCTGGCCCTCCTGGATCTGCGAAAGCACAGCACCAATTCCAACATTGCTTGCGTCGGTATCCAATACGAAGTTTCCATCTGGCAAAGGATAACTTAATATGGGAGCACTCGTCAAAGCTCTCTTCAATGTCTCGAATGATCGCTGACATTCCTCGTCCCCTTGGTACTGCACCTTCCCTTCTGTCAGTCTAGTAAGTGGCTTGGCGATGTTGGCAAATCCGGCTACGTACCGACGATAGTACGTGCATAACCCCAGGAAACTTCTTAACTGGTGGATATCTTTAGGTATCGGCCATTCCTGGACAGCTTTGATTTTCTGTTTGTCAACAGCTACTCCCTGTGCGGAAACTACATGTCCAAGATATTGCACCTCTTGTTGGAACAGCTGACCCTTATTCGGGCTTAACTTTAGTCCGGAACTTCGGAGTCGCAGAAATACCTCCTCCAGGTTCCTCATGTGGTCTTCAAAAGATTTTCCAACCACGATAATGTTTATTGGGAAATAACACCACACTTTAAAGGAAATTGCTGTATATTCCAAACTTTCGGGGTCTAGATCAGACCCCGTTGTCAATGGCTAATAAACTACGGATTAAAAAGGTACAATTGTACAATTGAAAAAGATGCCACAAGTATCCTTCAGAAAACAACACGATAATGTCGTCAAGATACACCAGGCACGTTTTCCATGAAAGCCCTTTTAACACTGTTTCCATCAATCTTTCAAACGTTGCTGGAGCATTCCACAGTCCAAACGGCATCACCGTAAATTGATAAAGTCCTGCGCCGATGGTAAAAGCAGTTTTTTCTCGGTCTTCTTTAGCAAGTTCCACCTGCCAATAACCGCTCTTGAGGTCCAGGGTGGAAAACATCTTCGATCCAGCCAATGTATCTAGGGTATCGTATATTCTTGGAAGGGGATAGCTGTCTTTCTTTGTAGCGTGGTTTAATTGCCGATAGTCCACGCAAAATCGGGTCGAACCATCTTTCTTTTTAACCAAGACAACTGGAGAAGCCCAAGGGCTATTGGATGGTTCAATAACACCTTCTTCCTCCATCTCGCGGACTATCCTGTCGGCTTCTTCTCTTTTAGCTAGAGGTAGTCTTCTCGCCGACTGTCGAATAGGTTGAGCGTCCCCAGTATTAATTTTATGTTTCACCAGATCAGTTCGTCCTCTTTTGCCATTCCCTACATCGAAGATATCCTGGTAGTTTCTAACGATGTCCCTCAATTTTGCTCTCTGGTTTGGTTTCAAATTCTTAGATGAATCAGTGATGAGTCTTTCCAGTTCCTCAGATAGTTTACCTGGTGGTATTTCTGCATGCTGTGTGCTTCTGACTACAGAGGATACTGTTGAACAATGGCCCAAAGTTGTTCCTTTCTTTAGCACAACCGAGTAATGATTCAGGTTCATTACTCTTACTGGCACAATCTCCCGGGCACGAAACAGAGTCTTCCCCAGTGCGACTCCTCTGCCTACATTTCCGTCGTTAAGTTCGGGATCAAACATCATTATTGTTCCAGCTTTAGCTTTTCCATCTAAGCAAGCATCTATAATGATTTCAGCTCTTTCTGGAACATTGACATCTTCTGCTAAGATGGCTCGAAGCATTATGTCATCTTTTCCATGAAGCACCACTTCTTCGTCATTCACTCGCAGAATTCCATCTTTGAAGTTTAACTGGAATCCCTTGGAGCTCATGACATCCATTCCAATGATTACTTCGTCTTCGATGTCTGCCACTAATACCCGATGTAGGAAGGTTGTGTTTCCCAAGGTCATTTCAATCTCAATTTCATCATGGACTTTCGCTGCTTCTCCCGTCGCTGTTCGCAGTTGCCATTTTGTTGGTTTTACCATCGTCTCTAAAACGATGTTGGGCCTTTTAACTGTTTTGGTCACACCTGTATCCAGCAGCATTGCACATTGCTTCTGATTGATAAAGCCATCTACAAAGACACTGTTAACTTGGTTGCGTAGCGAAGCGAGATATGCGTAGATAGTTGGGGCTTGTTGGCTACAGATCGACGATGGCCCCTTCACATCGACCCTCTTTAGTTTTCCGACGAAGAAGTCGGGCCTCCGTTGTTCGCCTTGCAACGACTCCTTATGTGTCCTATCTTACCACATTTCCAACATCTTAGTTGTCTTGTCTCGGTAAGGACTTTCTCTATTATCTTTCTTACAGAGGCTTCATCGTTTCCGCCATCTTCGGATTCTGCGTCAACGACTCGGACTCTGGCTTGACCCCTGCAGGTATTTCTCGCAGCCTCGAATTCTAGCGCTCGAGCAAGTGCATCCACTAATTGAGTCGGTCGAGCTAGCGTTAGAGCTTGTCTAGCTTCGTTGTCCCGCAGTCCATCCAGAAACGCTTGTACTGCTAACCTTTCTATCACATTTTCCGGTGTGGCTGGATAGGCAAGACGAACCAGACGGGCAATATCAGCTTCAAACTCCTGTAGCGATTCATTAGATTTCTGGTGGCGATTTTTCAGTTGGGAGTGATAAACGTGCTCCAAATGGGTTTGCCCATACCTCAATTCTAAATGTTTGACCAGTTGTTCGTAGTCTTCTTGCTCCGAGGTATTCAATGTTTGTAAGATATCTGTAGCATCCCCTCGTAAGGCTAGGGTTAAAGCGATTGCCTTCTCCTCTGTCGACCATCCGTTTAGCTGCAGCCTCGAATTGGCGCCGATAATTAGTCCATGACGATTTTCCATCAAATTGTGGGGGTTTCATCTTGTGTCTTGTTCCCTCGAGGCCAATTTTCGAATCCACTACGTCCAGACTGTTTCTGCTTTCGGTCTTAGGTGGAGTTTCTCCCCTTTGTTTTGTCACTACCTGCTCTTTTATTTTGGTGATCTCGCCCTCCATTATCTGTTTTAACTCTTCTATGCGCGTTTCGTTTTTAACTGTGGCCTGACTAAGTTCTTCAACTATTGTTTGCTTTAGTTCGTCCATCCGGGTTTCATATTTGACCGTCGTCTGCTTCAGATCTTCAATTCGGGCTTCATTTTCAACCATTGTCTGCTTTAGCTCTTCCATCCGAGCTTCATTCTCGAATATTTTCTCTTCCAGCATTTCTGAATTTTTTTGTACCATGCTTTTCCAATTTTCTTCTAGGGATTTAGAATTTTCCAGTAATTTGTCTTCCAGGCTTTTAGAATTTTCAAGTAATTTGTCTTCTAGGATTTTAGAATTTTCTAGCAATTTCTCTTCTAGAGCCTCTTTCATGATTTTAGAATTATCTTGTAATGTCTGTAGCTTATCTTCTAAAGTCTTAGAATTTTCTAGCAATTCATCCTCTAAAGACATAGAATTGTCTTGTAATTTTTCTTGTAAGGTTTCTTTTAAATTTTCTTCCAATTTTTTTAATAGCATACTCATGTCTCCATTGCCAGAAACTTCAAACAAGTAAGTATCGGGATCGTTACCTTCATTTATTAGGGCATCTCGTAGCCGTTGTATTAATTCACTTTTCTTCCCACTAATTTCTAAATCCCTTTCCTCAAGTTCTTTTTTTAAGTCCGCCACTTTCAATTGGTCCAAACTCACTGTTTTAAACATTGTCCGTCTATTTATTTTTCACTTTTAAAGTTCCACAAATACGCCGCACACCTGTCACCACTGTAATGTTTTTATTTTCACACTCGGATTCAGTTCAGTTCTTGGATTTATTTAAAAACACAGTCCAACTCACTCTAATTTATTTCCACTACTTTTACACAAATTTATATTCACAGAAACTACTATTTACATTTTATCTTAACTGTCGAAAACTGAATGCCTCCTATCGCTAGCTCTTCTTATTTATACATTTATCTTTGTCAGGTACGTCCACGAACCATCGGGAAATTCCATCACGTTCTGGAAGCTTTAAAGGAATTCCCAGTAACGGCAGCGGTCCGCCGGTTGAGAGACAAACATTTCGGGTTCCCAGAATTTATCAGAATAATGTCCCTTCCATGAACTGGTTGATGGCCGATTGCACCAGCGGTCGGATGAATTCTCGTAACAATATTAATATAATTGTTTAATTTGTAATAATATTTTGTAATACTTAAATTTTTTTTTTCTTGCAGATTCGGCTAACGAGAATGATGAAGACAGCAGTGACGAAGTCGATGAGGGTAGCAATCACGAAAGTGATGGGTCCATTGAATATGAAGATAATGATGACGACGACGATGGAGATGATAACGATAAAGCTGATGGCGAATGAATTTGATTGTATATTTTTTATACACTTCCCTATTTTTTAATATTTTTCGATTTTTTTAAGAAAGAGAATAGAATTAATTATACTTACTGTTAATGATCACTTCATAATCATAAAAATATATTTTCCATACATTTAAAAATGTATTTTTTTTCCATTTTTCATATTATATACAATATAAGTATTAAATCAAACTACAATTAAAATTATTAGCTACCCTTAAAAAAAAGACATTCGAGTATATTATTTTCCATTTTTTCCAAATAAATATCCATGAATATATTCACAAAAAATGAGTTGTACAAAAAGTTTGCCGTCAGTTTAAATAATTTACATAAATTTTAAGGCTTATTTATAAGTATAAAGACAATGATATTTATTAAATTTATCGATATATTTTTTTCTTTCTATCGGTGGACAGGCGAAATGACCCATGATTTTAAGTGGACAACACTTCATTTCTTTTACAAATATATGTATTAATCATGTCTCTTCATGTCCACTCTTTAGCTACCACTTTTCAGCATGTTTGTAGAGCCTCATATTGAGGGAGGTGGAGACCCTTAACGGCTCGCGACTATCGGTGGTCAAGTTGACCATTGTTTTTTAAATAATTTAATTAAACATTTCTGTGAAAACTAGAACTTTAGCTACCACTTCTCAACATGTCCGCAGAGCAACAGGTTTGGCATACTATACACGAAAAACGCCCCAACGCCAAACCACCGTACACCTGTTTAGCGGTGGACTCGACATTAACAAGCGAATCAATAAGGTAAGAAAACTTTAGCTATCAACTTTTTTTTGGTACGGTGTATCACGAACTAAGACATTTCGCAATAAAATTTACTAAGAAAAGGTTTGATGATTGACAGTCTAATGTTCGAGTCACAATTAAGATATAGTTGAATTTTCTGAAGGCTAGCATCAAAAAACTTGTTTCTTCTGTCAATTTTTTGGTATTGAGAATATTATATTTTATTTACTTCTTCCTTTCCATGAAAGTATCATTGATTTACCGAGATCTTCATACCAATCTATATGAATATTTGTGAAGGTCAGTGATAGTTCTTCACCAGTTCTAGACAGGGCCGAATTCCAATGTTCAGTGATTTATGTTAGTCGAGATTTCAATATCTTTATTTTATAGCACAAAATTGATTTCGTTTTGGCGAAATCATGTTTAAAATTCATATAAATGTTATAGGTACATGTTAGGAGAAGTGCACTATGGCGGAAGAGTTACTGACGATTTTGATAAAATACTTCTAAACACCTTTTGCACCGTGTGGTTCAATGAACGTGTATTTAGTGATGAATTTAACTTCTACAAGGGCTACAAAATTGTTAAATTTAAAAACGTTACCGATTATCTGAATTACATAGAAACATTTGCCGCTATTGACCCGCCCCAAGCCTATGGTTTACATTCAAATGCAGACATAACGTGAGTACTGTAATATTAGATTCAGTGGAAATCCTGTACAAATATACTTCTAGATACCAAACGAATACTATCGTTGAAATGCTTAACCAAATGTTAGCAATCCAGCCCAAAGAATCTGGAGGGGGAGCCGAGGAATCTAGAGAGAGCGTAGTTACTAGACAAAGCAAGGATATGTTATCGAAGCTACCAAGTAACTATGATCCGTTTGAAGTTAAAGAAAGGTAAGACAAATAAGATACGCAGAATATTTTATTCACATTGACACTCGTAGACTGCGAGCCATGAATCTCCTTAATCCCTTAAATATTTTCTTGAGACAAGAAATTGATAGAATGCAAAAAGTTCTGTCTGCAGTTCGCCAAACATTAAAAGATTTGCTTCTAGCTATCGAAGGAACTATAATTATGAGCGAGGTAACGTTTACCTAAGCATTAAATATATTTATTTAAACCAATCTATATCTTTAATATTTTTTAAAGGCTCTTGGCGAAGCTTTGGATAGTATTTATGATGCAAAAGTACCTTCCATTTGGCTCCGAGGCTCTTGGGCTGCCAATACTTTAGGATTTTGGTTCACTGAGCTTATGGAACGTGATAACCAATTTCGAACATGGTGTTTTAAAGGCAGACCTATATGCTTTTGGATGACCGGTTTCTTTAATCCACAAGGTAAACATTCTTATTCGAAAAAATCTTACAGTTTACAGTATGCAGTATGAAATTATTATTCTGCATGTTCATTTAGAGTTTTCTCTCCTCACTTGGTTTCCGTAACAGGTGAGTATTAGAAATGTGTAGTGGAAAACAAATTGCAATTTGTAATTGCAAAGTGGAATTTTAAAAAATTGCCCTTACTGCTCGGATTACTGATTGGTGTCTCTTTCAGAGAGTGTTCCTCATAAAAAGAAATCTCTACAATCTGATCAATCATCACTCTGTAAAATACATGTATGATGTATTATATATACTTATCTGGTGTTGAAACACTTTTACTCCGAGTCATAGAATATATGTCGAAGCCAACTAGTTTTAGCCTGTTAGGTAACGGCCTAGCCATTTTAGCCCTATTTAAATAAATTATTTTAAAGTATAACGTAACGTTTTAATCTAACAATAAAGTACCCCCCACATTCTTTATGGAAAGTGCCCCTCCCCGCGTACATTTAGCTGAAATTTTGATATTTCGTCAATTTCAACAAAATGCCGCAAAGTCTGACGACGACGAATTATAATCAATTTCATATTCGTTGTACGTAATGTTATAAAAATTTTCATGTAACATTCTAATATATAAATTAAGCAACTTTTAAAAATGCTATGGTTGTTTTAAAGACATTTTTCTTTTTACATTTATTTTGAGATTATTAGTCTCCTGAATACAGTTTACTTAAAGCTAGTCAGCACTATTTATCAAGAAAAGGGTAGTTTTACTAAATCATATTTCCTAAAAAACATCAGTCAATAGAGCAAAATTGAAGGAAAATTCAACACCAAACCGCCGATGCCATCTCTTCAGGAGTAGTTCATAGGTGATATCTTACATGATTTTAAAGTAAATTCGTAGAAATAATATATTTAAAAAATAAAAACTAGCAAAAATATGATTTTTTTTCGGCTTGTATTGAGAAATACAATCAAATAATCGTGATCTCGTCAATGGAAAGTTGTAGAAAATTGGAAAACCTTTAAAATGAGCGTTCATAGGTCCTGGTAAGGGTATTTTCCGCCGAAAAAAATTGGAAAAATCGGTGAAAATTGATTTATTTTCAAAAATTCATAACTTTTGTTGTAATAAAAACTAAAAGATTAATTTTCTGAAAATGACAACTTATGATGTTACGATTAAGTATTCTCAACATGGGTATTGTGAAATAAATGGTTTTTGCAGAATTACAATTTAAACAATTTAGATGGATATCTTACAGACTATATCATTTTAACCACGCTCTTTTTATTGGAGTGTTACTTGGATCTTTTGAAAATTCGTAAAATGAATTTCAATTTGTCTATCTTAGATTTTTGTTAAAATCCTGTAAAGGTGGTTTAAAACGGTTGTGAAAATTGCATTGTAGGCACAAATACCTGAAAGGTGGGGAGCGAAGCGTCCCGTCAGTTGACAGTCACGCTATTTAAGAGGAATTTGCGCAGAATTATTTAGATGTAGGATGTTTTGAATGCGATATTTTTCATTCAACTAAATTGAATTTAGTTCAATTGATTATTTATACAGTAATGAATAAAGCTCATCTTATATTTTAAAATTTGTGTGTTTATTCAAAATTTGACTGTATATAATCTACTCACTGCACTCTTCCATAATAGGTACCTACTATTTTCTTGGCTAAATGCATTTAGACTGTGTAAAGTTAGGTAGCTAGTCAACGCCATATTGACAGTGTAGGTTTCAGCACCAGGTAACAGAAAATGGGACTAAATTTAAATGTTTTGGCTAGGGAAGAAGTTAAACGTCATCGATCGCCTAGTTTGATCGAATGGCTGAACATCATAGTATTTAGACAAGTATTTATTTGTATTTGCGTTACATACAAAAAAGTCGTTAATTAGTTACCCCAAGGGTAAGCACATTATATAATTTATAGTCTGCTACATTTAAATCAAAAACTATCTCGAAAATCTATAGCCTACATTTAATCTCTAGCTGTGTACAATTTGATAATGAGTTTCCGTATATATGTAATGATTATAATAAATACAAAACAATTAAAACAAGGAAGTTTACAATATATTTTACTGTTTGTATACCTAAATGTATGGTCGACAACAATATAGAAATACTAAAAATTATTCTGAATACATTTAATTCCTTGATTTCACAGGTTTTCTAACAGCCATGAAACAGGAAGTAGCTAGAGCTCATAAAGGGTGGGCACTAGATGCAGTAACTTTATTCAATGATGTCACAAAAAATACTTTAGATGAAATCAATGCACCACCACAAGTGAGCATCATTTTATATGCCTTGCACTTCTGTTAAAAATAAATCTACCTATTTTCAGGAAGGAGTTTATGTATATGGTTTATATCTAGATGGTGCTGGATGGGATAGAAGGCGTGCAAGAATATCAGAATCGATTAACAAGGTGCTTTATACAATGATACCCGTTGTCCATATTTTTGCTGTCTTTCAAGCAAATCCTGTTACGCCCAATCATTATGTGGTATGTCATTAAAGATTATTTATATAAAACCATATCTTTGAATTATCTAAAATTAATAAAAAGAATATTTTCTTTTACGACACGGCAGCATGTGAAATTGGTCACTATAAAATTACAAAAAGTAGCTTCGACAATAATTTAATTAAGTCCTTAAAATTGTTCTACAGGATGACTTTTTAAGTACTCCGTAACATCAGAGGAACAATTGCAAATTTTATAACGAATGGAAACCAACATTAGATATTTACTTTTTATTAGTAGATATAAATCATACCGCTTATATAAATATAATATAACATATTGTAACTAAAATTTTCCATCTTTATTATTACGCCAAAACTAATACCTAACTGAAAATGTATGGCTCCAACAAGCTAAAGCCGCAGGTCAGTACAGAGTTATTGTTAGGGACTAGTTAGATCGGGGGATAGGAAGCAATTGAGTGGCCAACAACATCGCCTGAACTTACACCACTAGACTTTACCTTCGGGGATACATGAAAAGTCAAGTTTGATTAAACCGGAAGTAGATTCTAAATTTCTTTGTTCGTCTTGGACAATGCCAAGGACTCAATGACCGGAATCTATCTTATTTCAGCTGAAAGACCATACTTTTATTACATTTGATCTTGCCCTGACCTGCATAGTCAGGGTCATGTTCAGGCGTAAACTATACCGCTCTTCCTAAATCTGTAATAAAAATATAGTAGTTTCCAATTACAAAACGTGGGCTTGATTTTACTTTCAAGGTCATGGTCAAAGTCAAATTCAAGGACCAATGAATAACCCGAGGAAGATGTTAAAAATTTGTAAAGTGTCTTGGTAAAACGTAATCATAGCACACTATTATGCCACAGCATATTGATCGGTGCACATAAGGGTTAAATTCTGAAAGTTAAGTTTGTAATTTTATTGTGTTTCTACCCAAAATGAAGTGTTAGGTTGCAACTTATTAATAAATCCTTAAATGAGTATGTAGAAACAAGAACTTTTTTTGATGGTATAGATATATTGCCATCCGTATTTTACAGGATCATTAAGACAATTACATTTTTTCCAGGTTTTATTAATGAGTTCACACAATGATTATGATTCTTCGAGATCTGGACGACGTCATTTTTTCAGTATAGGTTTATTTATATTTTTTCACAGATATATAAACAAAATTTCCGACGTTTCTCCCGTACTCTTAAAGGGCTTTTTTCAAATATGAAATAAACTATTTGTACTTAGGTTGGGGCGGCTATATCTATATTCTCCGTTTGCACAACACATTTCAAAACTTCACTTTTAAACTTGTCACAACGATGCATCATTGCGTCATGATTTGTGTACATATGTGTTAAAATATATAAATTTGTTCTGAAAAAAATGACGCAGTCCAAATCCGGAGAAATCATAATCAGCTATACTGCCAAAAATGACGTTCTCAGTTCGTTTATAAGAAAAATGGAGCAAGTATGTAAACTTAACTTTTCAGGCATTACCCTTACACGTAAAAATCAAGTTATAAGTTGTAATATACACGGGAAACTACTTTAGCAGATACTACCATACAATACTCCTCGAACAAAAGCATTTCATAGAAAATGTTCTATTCCTGTGACAAAAAAACACGATCTGAAGCAAGAACTAATTATAATGGTTAGCCAAAAAAAAGATCTTCATTTTAATTTATTTCTTGTGAACTGAGTCATAAAAATATAAAAAGTTGAAAACAAATAGAAAACAGAAACCGTTGCGCCAGAGCACCTACTTTTTCTGCTGATCGCTCTGTAGTCTGTAGGGTGTGAACTGTATGTAAGTTACTTGACACACACTGCCTTTTTGTATATTAGTTGTGTATATTTCACCACCGGTCGGATTTTTCACTTATAACTTACGTCCGAAATCGAGTGGTAGAGCCGTCAAATGGTTTCAGGAATCGGGACCCAGTTCGGTTTCTAGAGTCTTTCTAGCATAAAAGTGGACACGCCCAAATTATAACAAAAAGTACCAAAAAATAAAGTGAGTTGGAGTTACACTACTTGCCCAAAATAGCTGTACAATAAGTTATAAACTAAAATACAAACGAATCCTCAACATTATTAAATAAACTCAAACGTTAACAAATTAAAGTATATGTATATCATTTCGTTAAGAACACGGACTCCGTAAATTACATTTCATTCTTTTATTTTCGAAAGGTTACTAATAAAATAGCCCGAAGTTTGCCATCTCCGGATATCAAAGATAGTTTTAAATTTACACAAGAAGTACAGTTACTAGTTATTAGGGGCATTATCGCTTAGATTACCGTTAAAACAGACTCAACATTTTCTAATTATGTAATCCAAAGAGGTTACAAATTTTCTCCATTAGAAAATACAATAATTTTAAAATAGTGTTACGAGAATTCATCCGATAGCTGGTGCAATCGGCCATCATCCAATTCGTGGAAGCAACATTCCTCTGATATTTCTGGGAAACCGAAATATTGATTGTCTATCGACCCAAGGCCGACCGCTGCCGTTACTGGGAATTCGCCGATTTCCCTTGAAGCTCCCAGAACACATGAAAGAAGTTTCCCGATGGTTGGTTGGCTTACCAGAGAATTCCGAGAGAAATATAGAAATACGGACAGCTGGCGATGGAATTCATTCTGTATTCGACGGTCATATAATTAAGTAGAGATAAATTGTAAATAGTTCTGCGAATATGAATTGTATTAAAGTAGTGGAAATAAATTAGAGTGACTTGGATTGTGTTTTTAAATAAATCCAAGAACTGAACGGAACCCGAGTGTGAAAATAAAAATATTACAGTGGTGTCAGGTGTAGGTGTATTTGTAAAATTTTTAGAAGTGGAAAATAAATAGCGTAACGATGTTTAAAGCAGTGCATTTGGACCAATTGAAAGTGACTGACTGAAAAAAAGAACTGGAGGAAAGGGATTTAGAAATTAGTGGGAAGAAAAGTGAATTAATAAAACGGCTAGGGGATGCCCTAATAGATGAAGGTAATAATCCCGATACACATTTGTTTGAAGTGTCTGGTAATGGGGACATGAATATGCTATTAAAACAAATGGAAAATTTAAAAGAAACATTACAAGAAAATTCTCAAACCCTAGAAGACAAAGTGTTAAATAATTATAAGTGCTTGGAAGACAAATTACTAGGAAAGGCTAAGACGCTGGAGGGCAAATTGCTAGAAAATTCTAAATCCCTGGAAGACAAATTACAAGATATATTGCTAGAAAATTCTAAAACCCTAGAAGATATATTTTGCTAGAAAATTCTATAAACTTGAAAGAGGCGTTAGAAGATAAATTAGCAGAAAATTCTAAAACCCTGGAAGACAAATTACTGGAAAACTCTAAATCCTTATAAGAAAATTTGGAAAGCATGGTACAGAAAAAAATGCTGGAAGAGAAAAAGTCCGAGAATAAGGCTCGGATGGAAGATCTAAAGCAAACAATGGTCGAAGAGTCAGTCAAAAATGAAACGCGGATAGAAGAGCTAAAGCATATAATGGAGGGTGAGATCAGCAAAATAAAAGAACAGGTAGTCACAATACAAAGGGTAGAAACACAATCAAAAACCGTAAGCAGAAACAGTCCACAAGTAGTGGATTCAAAAATTGGCCTCGAAGGAGCAAGATACAAAATGAAACCTCCACAATTTGATGGAAAATATTCATGGACTAATTATAGGTACCAATTCGAGGCTGCAGCAAAGTTGAACGGATGGTCGGCAGAAGAGAAGGCAATTGCTTTAACTAGCCTTAAGAGGGGATGCTACAGATATCTTACAAACGTTGAATACCTCGGAGCAAGAAGACTACGAACAACTGGTCAAACATTTAGAATTGAGTTAATGGGCAAAGCCATTTGGAGCACGTTTATCACTCCCAACTGAAAAATCACCACCAGAAATCTAATGAATCCATACAAGAGTTTGAAGCTGATATTGCCCGTCTGGTTCGCCTTGCCTACGAAGCCACACCGGAAAATGTGATAGAAAGGTTAGTAGTACAAGCGTATTTGGATGGACTGCAGAACAACGAAGCCCGACAAGCTTTAACACTAGGTCGACCGACTCAATTAGTGGATGCACTTGTTCGAGCGCTAGAATTCGGGGCTGCGAAAAATACCTGCAGAGGTCTGAATCGTTGACGGAGAATCTGAAGATGGTGGAAACGATGAAGCCTCTGCAAGAAAGATAATAGAGAAAGTTCTTACCGAAAAAGACTAGTGAGATGTCGGAAGTGTCGTAAGGTACGACATGTCCAGAGACGTTGCAAGGAGAGCAAAGAAATATAGACTTCCTCGTCGGGGAAACTAAAGAAGGTCAATGTAAAGGGACCATCGTCGACCTTTAACCAACAAGTCCCAACTACCAACGCATATGTCGCTTCGCTAGGCAATCACTTTAACAGTGTCTTTGTAGATGGCCTTATTAATAGGAAGCAATTTGCAATGCTGCTGGATACTGGTGCGACGAAAACCATCATAAGGCCCAACATTGTTATAGACGAGACAAAGATAAAACCAACAAAGTGGCAACTGCGAACAGGGGCAGGAGAATCAGCTAAGGTCCATGGTGAAATAGAGGTTGAAATGGTCTTGGGAAATACAACATTCCAACACCGAGCATTAGTGGCGGACATTGAGGACCAAGTCATCATCGGAATGGATGTCAAGGGATTCCAGTGAAACTTTAAAGATGGAATTCTGCGAGTGAATGACGAAGAAATGGTGCTTCATATAAAAGATGACATAATGCTTCGAGCCATCTTAGCCGAGAATGTCAATGTTCCGGAAAGAGCTGAAGTCGTTGTAGATGCTTGTCTAGCCCTAGACACCTAACCTTCGTCGATTCGATGAGTACTCCACATTAATATCGCTATCTGTTTTCGACATGCGCGCGGATCACCGAGTCTTCACTTGTCAATTCAGTGTTCGCCGAGCTCTTTCGGGTAGCGTCAGGCGGATAAGCACTTCTCATTTTGAAATATTACGAAAATAGCCCCTAACCATTCGTCGTTTTGACGACTGATTATGGTTTGTAGTATAATAATTTATATCGTTGTTTATTGTAGCTTTTACCATTTTAAGTTCCTTTAAGTGAATGTGGGGCGTGCAAGGGCTGCGCATAATCTGGCGGTTGAGACAGCTGTCCGGATCAGCGCGGACGTTTTGGTTATGGCCGAACCAAACGTTAGGTACGCGAGTAGTGGCATGTGGCTGTGTGACAGTAGGGTGGATGTCGCGGTCCTGGTGCTAAACAGGAACTGTGGAGTGAAAGGGGTGAGAGTGGGAGAGGGGATGTTAGTGGTCGATTTTGGGTGCTTGAGGTTGGTGGCCTGCTACCTGTCTCCGAACATCGGGATGGGGGAGTATACTGCCCTGGTAGATTGTATTTTCCAGGAGGTCCGCGCCGCGAAGGGATTGCGGCACAGGATGCCGTGGTCCTGAATAACGGCGCCGAGCCAACATTTGTCAGGGGCGAATCGCGGTCATACATCGACGTGACGCTGTGTTCGCCGTCGCTCGCGAGGGGTCTGGGGAGCTGGGAGGTCCTCCTTGAGGAATCTCTCAGTCTCCACAGGTATATCGCGTTTGACGTAGGAGCCTCAGTGAAACGCCGATGTCGTGACGGGCTCTTCCGGGGTAGGGGTGTGAATGAGGACCTTGTGGTGGATGCGTATGACATTCTCCGCGGGGACATTGGGGGTGTTATGCGGGTCTGGCGGGGGTCCTCAGGCGCGCACAGGCGCTTGGGATGCGGAGTGAGAGAGGGGGAACGAGAGGAAGTGGGGAGCATGCGTACTGGTGGGATGAGTCATTGGAGAATGTAAGAAATGAATGTAACAAAAAGAGTAGAGAATGGACGAGAGTAAGGGGAAGGGTGGGTAGAGAATGGGAGGAAACCGAGAGAA
This sequence comes from Octodonta nipae, assembly GCA_034190945.1. Lineage (NCBI taxonomy): Eukaryota > Metazoa > Arthropoda > Insecta > Coleoptera > Chrysomelidae > Octodonta > Octodonta nipae. The sequence goes on along the minus strand of CM067221.1, from coordinate 42,762,770 downwards.
AGGCAGGATATGTGGAGGCCCGGAAGAAGCTTGTAAAAGTTATCGGAAAGGCCAAGCGTGAGGCTTGGAGCAGTTTGGTGAGTGAGGTAGATGGGGATGTCTGGGGGCAGGGCTATAAGATAGTAACCTCCAAATTGAAAGGCAGGGTGAGTCCATAAGGATATGAGTTGCATAAGGATGAGAAATTGCGGATCGTTAGGGAACTCTTCCCTAACGTTCAGAATGAAACGGAAGGCTTCACTCGGCAAGAGAACTGCCAGGTGAGGCTTTTCACAGAGAACGAGTTGGAGCCAGCATGTGGAAGGCTGATGGAGTGTTCGTAGAAACGGTAAGGGCGATCATTCGGCACGATTCGGGAGGGATCCTGAACGAACTATGGAAGAGACAACGATTTCCTGAAACCTGGAGGAGAGGGAAAACTGTCCTGATCCCGAAAGGTCAAGGGGAAGGGGGCGTTACGAAATACAGACCGATTACCCTGTTAGACGTAATCGGCAAAGTATACGAGCATCTTATCAGGGGACGTGTGGAGGAAGCGATTGAGGCGGCTGGAGGTCTTTCGGATAACCAGTACGGCTTTCGAAAGGGAAGGTCCACAATACAGGCTGTGAGCAAAATCTTGCAACTGGCTATGGAACCTGGGTACGGTTGGGCGGCTGTTATTGGCGTGGATGTTGAGAATGCCTTTAATACGGCCAGATGGAGGGAATCGTGGAAAGAGCGGAGGAATTGGGAATGGATGCGGGGGTTGTAAATGTCCTGAAGGAATACCTGACAGGCAGAGTGATTGTGGTGGGAGACACCGAGATTGGACTTACGCAGGGGGTCCCTCAGGGTTCGGTCCTTGGGCGAACTTTGTGGAACCTGCTGTATGACCCGATCTTAAGGTTGGCTCTGCCAGAGGGATGCGTCAGCCTGGCTTTTGCAGACGACTTGTCAATCGTCGTAAAGGCCAGGGGTCTGGATGAGATGGTAGCTAAGGGCAACGAGTCTTTGGCTATCATCAGGGAGTGGTTCTGTAGGAACCATCTAAGGGTAGCTCTTCAGAAGACGGAATACGTCATTCTGAGTGGCCCCCTTGGGAAGAGGAGAGGCGCTGCCTTCTCTTGGGCCGGGGTGAGGGTGGTCCCTAGGAAATTTATTAAATGTCTGGGGATCACCCGCGATGATAGGCTCATCTGGAATGAGCATATTCGAAGGGCTACCCAGAAAGCCAAGGGGGTGGTGGCGGCACTGTCAAGGATACTCCCCAACATCGGGGGTCCGCGGGGGCAGAAAAGGATGGTGTTGTGTAGTGTCGTTAGGTCTGTCCTGCTCTATGGCGCACCGGTATGGAAAAAGGTTATGAGAGTGGGGACGTATGCGCGGATGATTCAGGGCACCTATAGCTTCTGCGGGTGGCGTGTGCTTACCAGACGGTATCGTACGAGGGGCTGTGCGTCATCACGGGGCAACTTCCTATAAGAATCGAGTTCGATGAAAGGAGTAGGATCTCTAGGAGAGGTCCTTAGATATATGGGAGAGGGAATGGAGAAGTGAGGATGCGGGAACGGCGTCCTGGACGAGGAGGCTCGTCAGAGACCTGAAAGCGTGGGTTGGCTGTCCACATAGGCAGTCCAGCTATTATCTGACACAGCTGCTGTCTGGACACGGGTGCTTTCGGCAGTATTTGTTCAGATTCAAGAGGAAGGAGGATCAGTGATGCGTTTACTGTGAACAAGTGGATACCCCTGAACACACTTTCTTTGAGTGTGAAAGATGGCAGGGGTATAGAATGCGAGCAGAGAATGAGTTGGGGTGCGCTCTAGAGGCGAGGAATGTCGTAGAACGGTTGATGGAGAGCGAGAGGAAGTGGTGAGTGATTGTAGAGTTCCTGGCCAGGGTGGTAAGGGACAAAGAGAGAGAGGAGAGGGAGGTGATTGAAATTAGGGAACTGGTAGGTTAGGGACTAGGGGCCGGGGTACCTGACGTAATATCTTCGTTGATAGTTCCAGGTACCTAGAGGACAATTGGAGGTGTTTTAGTGAGTATACGGGTAACCGGGAGCGTCACATACAGCATGTCGTGATTGAACCAAGCGCCTGGCCAATCCGTAATAGGATTTCACTTCGGCAAAAAAAAAGCTTTTACCATGGCTTCTAAGCGATTTCTTACTGACGAAGATTTAACACGTCTGTTAATGGATGAGGAAGATGCCAGTGTATTAGAAGAGCCATCGAACAGCGAAACAGAAGATTATTTAGAGGTGGATGATGCAGAAAGTGACGCTCAAGATGAGGTTTCCGAACACGAAGATATTTCTTCGCTTGATCTTCACGACAATGTACCGGAGTCAGAAATACCCCCGATTCCATCTGAAGAAGGCTCAGGTAATAATTCAAGTATTTTGACCTTATCCCAAAGAAATATTCGAAGTCGGGCCCGTCATGTTTGGACAACAAGCAAAGGTCGTACTTCAAATAGAGCAGTAACTGGTTCACGTCAGTACCATTGGCCCTAGCAGTTACTCCAGCAACCTTATAAATTGACGCTTGTGGGTACTTTACGAGCCAATAAAAAGGAAATCCCTGAAGAAATTAGAAACATTCGATCACGAGACGTCAATATATCGATGTTCTGTTACAATGGTCCCCTTACGCTTTGTTGCGTTCCCGCAATTTGTTTAGTGTATTGTTTAAATTTGATTGAATTACTTCATTGATTTTTAAACTTCTACACCTTTTCCAAAACCTTCCGTCCCGCTAATGCTAATTTTAAGTGTTTTTTTGCGTGTAAAATAAAGACAGTATTCGTGATTTGTGTATTGACTTCCGAGCTATTCGGACGCTTTTTGATTCCGAAGAAAGAAGAACTAAGAAAACACCACCTGCAGAGCTTCGATGTAAAAGGTCAATGATTAACTTTTATTTGGTGATTCATTTACGCGACGGCACGTGTTTTATTGATTGTTCCGCTAAAGGTCCTTCGTCAATTACATACTTGCATTGAACCAGCATTGAATTAAAACCGCAACACCTAATTCATACATTTTTTTGGATATTATATGTAATGTGCCATCGAAGACATTACACGCTTCTTTCTTAAAAGCCAAAACCATCAAAAATGGTTTACTTACTTTCTTCATGTGAAGAAGACGGCTCAGTTGACTCCCAAACAAAGAAGCCCCACATGGTTCAATTCTATAATAGCACAAAAGGTGGTGTAGATACATTTGACCAAATGTATTCAATTGTGTGTTTTCTATGGTATGTTGAACATATCATGTATTAACAGCTATATAATTTGCTGCCATAATACTAGTGTAATGGGACAAAAAGCAATGACTCGACGTGATTTTATGAAGAAGCTGCATATGCAACTGGTAGAACCCTGGCTCAAAATCCGTCTGGAAATTCGTACTATGCCGAGACATGTGAAGGACAAGATAAAAAATGTATTAGGACTGTTCACCGAAGGAGGTCAAGATCAAGGTGAAGGTCAGACATCATCGTCTAACAATGATCTTTAGCCAGTTGAGGCTGCGAACAGAAAAAGAAAGATCTGTGGCCTATGCTCATAAAAAAAACGGCGCATGACAAAATGTTATTGCTCAAAATGCAATACAGCAATTTGTGGTGAACATAAACTTGATTTTTGTGTACAATGCGCTTCAAAATAACTTTTTATTTTACTAAGTTATTATAGGTAATAGGACTATTATAATTATTATATGCAAGTGTCTTCAATGTCCCTAAAAAGTCTAGTATTTTATAAATTATCGTAAAAAATAATTATTTTGTTACAAAAGTATAGATATTTGGTTTTATTTTACTAAAATAATGTATATTTTACTTAATTAACTACGGAGACTACTAAACAAATACATAATTATATAAAATTATACGCCCTTAAACATTGTTCATCGAATCGACGAATGGTTAGGTTAAAAGGTGTATATTAGAAGGTTAGGTGTCTAGGGCTAGATGGGAAAGCTAAAGCTGGAACATTAATGATGTTTAATTCTGAACTTAACGATGGAAATGTAGGCAGAGGAATCGCACTGGGGAAGACTCTGTTTCGTGTCATGGAGATTGTGCCAGTAAGAGTAATGAAGCTGAATCATTATTCGGTGGCGTTAAAGAAAGGAACAACTTTGGGCCATTGTTCAACAGTTTCCTTTGTAGTCAGAAACACACAGCATGCAGAAATACCACCAAGTGAACTATCCGAGGAATTGGAAAGGCTCATCACCGATACATCTAAGCCTTTAATACTAAACCAGAAAGCAAAATTGAGGGACATCGTTAAAAACTACCGGGATATCTTCGATGTAGGGAACGGCAAAAGAGGACGAACTGATCTAGTGAAACATAAAATTAGTACCGGGGACGCTCAGCTATTCGACAGTCGGCGAGAAGACTACCCCAAGCTAAAAGAGAGGAAGCAGACAGGATAGTCCGTGAGATGGAGGAAGGAGGTGTTATTGAACCATCCAATAGCCCTTGGACTTCTCGAGTTGTCTTGATTAAAAAGAAAGACGGTTCGACCCGATTTTGCGTCGACTATCGGCAAGTAAAGATATTATAAGGGTATCCGTATATTGTATACACGGAACCATAAACGAAATTAAAAGTACAAGATGGTAAAAATTAGGAGGCAATTCTGAAAATGAACATATTAAGGCAATCCCTACAAGTTTAGTATCACAAAGTGATCGACCACCTTCATATCCAACATCTAGAAAGGGTACAAATTGGGCAGCTGTTGAAAAAGACATCAAAGAACAAGAAGCACTATTGGATACATGTATACTACAAGGCACTGGTGCAATGAATTACAAGCAGACTAGGAGCGAGAGTGCACAGAAGAGAAGGAGAAATTATTCGAGTAGTAGACTTCAGATAAAATAGATATGTGACAGAGCATTTTTTTTACTGAAAGAGTTAAAAAATATCCGCTACGAAAAAAAGAAACGTGATGCATGTTTTTTGTGGATTATAGACAGATAATCTTTTCTCGTTTTTGAAAAATGTTAGCTACTTGACTATCGGCAAGTAAACCGCGCTACAAAGAAAGACAGCTATCCCCTTTCAATAATAGACGACATCCTGGATACGTGCGCTGGATCGAAGATGTTTTCCACTCTGGACTTGACGAGCGGTTATTGGGAGGTGGAACTTGCTAAAGAAGACCGAGAAAAAAATTTCTTTTACCATCGGCTCAGGACTTTACCAATTCATGGTGATGCCGTTTGAATTGTGTAATGCTCCAGCGACATTTGAAAGATTGATGGAAACAGTGTTAAAAGGGCTTTCATGGAAAACGTGCCTGGTGAATCTTGACGACATTATCGTGGTTGGAAAATCTTTTCAAGACCACGTGAAGAACCCGGAGGAGGTATTTCGGCGACTTCGAAGTTTCGGACTAAAGTCAAGCCCGAAGTAGTGTCAGCTGTTCCAAGAAAAGGTGCAATATTTTGGACATGTGGTTTCCGCAGAGGGAGTAGCTGTTGATAAACACGAGATCAAAGCTGTCCAAGAGTGGCCAATACCTAAAGTCATCCACCAGCTATGAAATTTTCTGAGGTTATGCACATACTATCGTAGGTATGTAGCGGGATTTGCCAATATCGCCAAGCCACTCACTAGAGTCACAGAGGGGAAGGTGCAGTACCAGTGGGATGAGGAATGCCAACGATCATACGAGACATTAAAAAGAGCATTGACGAGTGGCCCCATTTTAAGTTATCCTTTACCAGATAGGAACGTCGTTTTGGATACCGACGCAAGCAATGTTGGAATTTGTGCGGTGCTTTCGCAGATCCAAGACAGTCAGGAGAAAGTCATCGGCTATTTCAGCAAGACCTTGAGCAAGCCTGAACGGAATTACTGCGTTACTCGCAGGGAACTCTTGGCTGTGGTAAAGGAGGTAGACCATTTCTACAAGTACCTTTATGGTAAAAGATTCCGTAAGAATGCGGATGCCCATCAAGGAGACCATGCCCGGATGATTACAAACATTGTCAGCGAGCTGAAGAAAAAGGAGCTGTTCTCTGTAGAACTACCACCATCGATAACTATTGGCAATCTGAGGAGATCCAGAAACGCCAGAAATTGGATCCGGAGTTAAAAGAAGTTATCCAGTGGAAGGAAGAAGACGGCTAACCTATGTGGCAAGATATTTCGCGTTTCTCACCCACCATAAAGTCATACTGGGCTCAGTGGAACTCCCTCATTTTGGAGAATGGACTTCTGAAGCGCGTCCTGGAAATTCTAGAGGAGGGCAAGGACAGAAAACAGATTGTAGTCCCCAGAAATAGGAGAGCAGAGGTTTTGCGAGAACTACAACTGAAGGACATATGGGTGTAAGGAAAACCCTGTGAAAGTTGAGAGAACGCTTCTATTAGGTAAACTGCCAAGCAGATGTCAAGGATTGGTGCCGGAAATATACGGTTTGTGCAGCAAGTAATGGGCCTCAGAAGCGAGCAAAAGCTCCCATGAAGCAATATAACGTGGGCAGTCCATTCGAAAGAGTAGCCATTGATGTTACCGGTCCATTCCCTGAATCGGACTCCGGAAATAAGTACATTGTGGTGGTAATGGACTATTTCAGTAAATGGAATCAAGAAGTCTTGACCGTTGCAGATGTCCTTGTCAAGGAATGGATCAGTCGTTTTGGTGTTCCCTTGGAGTTGCACTCAGACCAAGGTAGAAATTTCGAGTCTACTCTTTTCCAAGATATCTGCAAGCTCTTGAAGATCAATAAAACAAGGACAACAGCATTGCACCCGCAAGGTGATCGAATAGAACCATTAACCGCCATTTGTCAAAAATAGTCTCTGACCACCAAAGAAACTCGGACCAGTATCGGCACTTGTTTCTAATGGCATATCGTTCGTCTGTGCACGAGTCCACGGGTCATACCCCGATCAGTGTTATTATGGGACGAGAGGATGTCACCCAGGGGAAGAGACCGCAGGTGAAGACTATGTCAGCCAGTTACGACAAAAGATGAACGATATCCATCAAAGAGTCCGGTTAAATATTGAGAATGCCTGTGCCCGGATGAAGGAAGCCTATGACATCAAAGCCAAGGGCGGGGATTCCAAGTTGATGATCTTGTTTGGTTGTATAACCAGCAACGTCGTCGTGGTTATTCTCCCAAGCTACAGAGATCTTGGGAGGGGCCTTACCAAATTATAAAGAAGATCAACGATGTTGGCTACAGAATAAGGAAGCTTTCTCGACGAAAACCAAAGGTGGTACATTTCAACAGGTTAGACCCTTATTCCGGAAATCATGACGGTGAAGTTGACCAAGCCCATATCCGCTGCATCGAACTACCCGATGATGAGATGACATTCGAACAGTTCATGGCACTGTAATTTGATGGGCAGAAAGTGCAGCACGACATAACCAGAGAGGAACCCCGAGACCTCTTTGAGGTGCCTATAGAAAATACCCTGGCTCATTGTGTGACTCGAGATTTCAGGATTTCCAGAGGAATAGCGAAGGTGTTTGGCAAGAAATACCAGTTCCAGAAGCTAAGGGAGCAAGATCCAGCGGTAGGGAAGGTCCTTCATCTCGAAGATAAACAACCAGTGGGTACCACAGAAATCTTTTATTTGGTAACGAAAACATTCTCGCAGGACAAGCCAACATACAGCGATCTTCGGAAGACTCTGGTAGAATTGAGGAATCTGATGATGGAGAAGAACCTGATGAAATTCAACCTACGGGTTGAATGGACTAAACTGGAGGGTAGTGAGAAGTATGATGGAAACTATCTTTCGATTCAGTGGCATCGACATCCTTGTATGCTGTCTCAATATTTGCAGCCCAGATTCGAAGACCGTTGACTGTTACTTCCACCAAACTTCCCGTTGTCGAAATGGAGAGTCCTGCAAATATCGTCACACAAGGAGGGAAATTCCGGGGCGAAATGGTCTAAGGAGGGGGTAATGTTACGAGAATTCATCCGATAGCTGGTGCAATCGGCCATCATCCGATTCGTGGAAGCAACATTCCTCCGATATTTCTGGGAAGCCGAAATATTGTTTGTCTATCTACCCGAGGCCGACCGCTGCCGTTACTGGGAATTCGCCGAATTCCCTTAAAGCTTCCAGAACACATGAAAGAAGTTTCCCGATGGTTCGTTGACTTACCAGAGAATTCCGAGAGAAATATATTAATACGGACAGCTGGCGATGGAATTCATTCTGTATTTGTCGGTCATATAGTTAAGTAGAGATAAATTGTAAATAGTTGTGCGAATATGAATTGTATTAAAGTAGTGGAAATAAATTAGAGTGAGTTGGACTGTGTTTTAAAATAAATCCGAGAACTGAACGGAACCCAAATGGTGTGAAAATAAAAACAATAGAGTAACAATAGAGTTACAATTGGCCTCAAATCTCTTTGTAGAAAAAAACAAATTTAGTTATTTTACAATAAATTTTCAGGTTTGTTTCAATTTATATCCAGTATACACGATCAATACTATATTATTCGTTGTTTTCTGAAAGATAGTTGTGGCATCTCTAGTTTGTAGTTTGGTAGTCTGCTAAATCGCACTAAATTCTCTTAGTTACATCAGTTATATTGTCAAATATTTAATGTCAAATTGTGAACTACTAAATTTGTCATTGCGAATCTTTTAATTTTTAATGTCCCTGTTCGGTTTTGTTAATTTTTATTCCCATTGAAAATGGGATCTGATTAACGGCGACCGGACGTGACGCGCGTTATGTCAAATGGGCATAATGGACTGATATTAAAAATCGATTATTACAACTCGAATGATTTTGATAATCGAATGATTGCTGGAACGACCGATCACTGGGATGGTAAGTTTATGATTCTAACGATTCTTAGCTACGTGTCAGCGGTTGTCATGTGAATGAACATTTAAATTTAGATAAAATTATACTATTAAATTTATCCTAAATATTCATTTAGTTTAAAGTTTATTTGTGAAGGAACTGTTATTACTAATTCAAAGAACATTATAATGTTCCTTAGTCTACATTAACAGTCAATTCCTCAAATTACTTGGCATTGCAATAATTGCACCACAGCCTAAAAATACATTATTTACATATTTCTTCTGTCCAATGAAAGTGAACAAGCGACTGCATATGAGCGAGAATCAACGAAAGTGCCTCTATATAAATAGCGAATGGCAGAAAAGCACTTCTCGATTCGCAAGGAAATCATTGGGATAATTGCATCGAGTATCGCTCATATCTTGTCCTCGTCGCTCATTGTGGTCGCTCATCACTCGGTCAATGTTTCGAGTTAAATATCCGATTATTTTTTATTAGAATACTTTGATTCCATAATTGGAATAATCGAGTGATTTTCATAATGAATTGATCAATTATATTTCATTCGAATGGTCCCATCACTAGCTAGAAAAACTCTATAAACACCCGCGACGAGTGTGTGTCCAGCCATAAAAATTGTAAAATTTGGTTTGCCCTAACACGTGTCGCGTCATATCGGGTGGCGTCGCATTTCAACAGTGAGTTTCCGCCTTTAGACCCTGAAACCTTTGGACTATTTAAAATATACATACTTTCCGGCAATTGTGGCCCAAAAAAATCACTATTTTGCTCGTTGAACATTTTAGTTTAGTTACCTTTTATTAATTTATCCTCAACATTCAGTTCCTTATTTTGTTTGATGTATCAATATTTGCGAATGTATATATGTGTGTGTATTGTAGTTTTAGTTCATTTTATTAACCGATTTCAAATGAAGGAGGTTCTCAATTCGTCTGTATCTGTTTTTTTAATGTTTGTTCAGGGATTGCTCGCAAACGGCTCAAGGAATTTCGACTGTTTATACTGGATCTTGTTCCAGGGATCCTATATTTTTTTCAATGAAATAGTTTTTTTAGAAAATAGGGAAAACATTTTTACCGACTTTGTTATAGAGTAAGCTTTGGTGGAGGTTCTGATAATAAAATATGGAAATGTTTCTCTTCAGAATAATAAACTGAAAAGAAATAGGATTAATCAAAATAAATGTCAGTTACTCAACTTCAAGGTAATGATTTTCAATTAGTCTGTATATATCGTGTGTTTTCATGAATCAAGCGAATTTTTTTATTAGTAATTTTAAGAGAAAAAGTTATTCTTCATAAACAGATTTGCATGCTCTAAAACGTATACCGTCATCATTACATGCCATTTTTTTGACTGTAGACGAAGTTTGTCAGCAAATAGTACCTTTATTTTTGTTAAAATCTAAAATTGTTATCAAATAGACATAATTAGGATTAAAACTGCATCTAATTATTCCATTGCACTAAAAACTGTATAACAAGTATTTATTTTGTTTTAAAAGTACCTTTATTTTTTTATAATATCTCAAATTATAATCAAAGTTTATTATAATTGAAAACTGTATCCAATTATGCTGTATCACTAAAAATTTAAATAAATTGAAAGTAGATTGTAATTAAATCGAAATAAATGTCAGTTAATCAACTTCAAGATGGAGGTACTCAGTTGGTCTTTATATACAGTATGTCTTCATAAATTGGATTCATCCGGAAAACTTTCGTATGAATATTATTTAAAGTTATTCTTCAGAAAAAGATTGGCATGATCAGAAACGTATACTGTAATCACATGTCACTTTTTTAACTACAAACGAGGTTTGTAGTCAAATATGAATTTTGCTTAAAAATTAAATACCTTTATTTTTGATAATATGTAAAATTCTTATCAAACAGGAGTAATTACAATTATAAAATGCATCTAATTATGCCACATCACTAAAAATTGTGCAATAAATATTCATGTCACTTTTTCCATTTCTATACAAGGTTTGTCAGAGAATATAAATTTTGTTTGAGTTAAGTAGCTACCTTTATTTTTAATAATAACTCAAATTATTATCAAACAAAGTTTATTAGAATTGAAATCTGCGTCCTATTGTGCTACATCACTTAAAACTGTATAATGGTTTATTATAAGATACCGCGGTGAAGAGACTATTAAATGAACATCAATATAATTAACAGACATAAAAAAATGATGATACTCAAGTATTCTACAATATAGTGGAACGACCTAAGTTTAAAACATATGCAAAACTTTCTTAATACATACACATGTTTAGAAAATAAGTTATTCTATTCAACAGTAAACGAGGTTGGTCAAACTAATAAATGTTGCTTACGATAAAAGTAAAATGCCTTATTTTAGGCAATATCGATAAAGTTAATTAGATTTGAAAACGGCATCCAGTTAAGCCAGTATACCACTAAAAATGGCAAAATAAATACATTTAAAAAACAAAAACCGACTTCAAAAAAGTAACTTAACTAAAAAACATGAAATAATTTTTTACTGCAACAATTGAATACTTTTTCTGAAGTCGGTGCCAAGCTAAAGTGATAATAATTTGGAAAATACATTTATAATTTTTACTTCCTAACTTCGCTGTTCAACTTGGCACCGACTTCAGAAAAAGTAATTATTTGTTGCAGTAAAAAATTCTTTCATGCTTTTTAGTTACTTTTTTGAAGCCGGTTTTTTTTTTAAATTTATTTATAAGATAGGAGAATGATCAGAATAATACGTGTTTTTAACACAAATAAAACAAAATATTTTACATTACTTTACTAATGCTTGCATGAATAACAGCTCAAATCATTTGGTTTTAATTGCAGTGTCCTGTCTACAAGAAGTCTCGAAGAACCGGGTTGAACTACATCACCTGTTTATATTTGGAAACTGTGAAGCCACCCGAACACTGGGTACTTCGAGGTGTGGCACTATTATGTGATATCCAATAAATTATTTATATACTAATGAATTATAACTAGTTTGATTAAATACTTTTCTAAAAATAATTTTATATTCTCTAATTTAATTTCCAATATTTTTCGTTATATTTCTCAGAAATTTACAGTCACATCAAACTTAAAAACAATTTCATGTTTACTAATGTTCCCAGGACTTGATTTAAATGGATTGAAATAAATTGAAGTATTGATAGATGTTTCAAACAAACAAACCATATTGGTATATGGCATTACCAAAGGCGGATCTAGGATGGTGGTTGGGGGGCTTAACCGCTTAACCCCGCTGAGGGTAGATTTTAGGAATATAAACACTAAAAAATATGATTTTGGGTAATGCTCGAGCCCTGGATCCACTAGTGTGCATTATCGCCCTACTGATTTTTATTCTCGAATTTATATTTCCAATACCCGCCAGACGCAACACGTCATTATTTTAGCTATAGTTATGCTATAAAAATTTTAACGTACCAATAAAGTTTTCACTTCAAAAAATTACTAGTTATTTCTCTTTTAAACTGCTTAATAATTACTAAAGATTTATTTGAAATGCAATGAGAGACTATGTACACAAATATTCTTTTAACACTAAATTTGAATACAATAGTGCTTCCTTGATGATATAATTTCGCATAAAGTTAATAAAATATTTTAAAAGACTTTTACTAACTAACATGAGTATAAACGACCAAGAAGTATTTACGAAAAATCTGAATAAGTTATTAAAATTTAGATTACTATTTTATCATGATTTTCTTCACTAACAATTCTACTGCAAATACGATAACAGCTACACTGTTTCCAAGCAACAATAAAACAAAAGCCATTTGCAATTGTTTCAGTGATACTCTTGACTGTTCTTGTTTTTCGTGAATGTAACCTTTGTTGGAGTAATAAAACTTCATTTCTGAAATAATTTTATCCAAAAATCCATTTTCAATTATTCTTCTTATAGTGTCGTCAAAATATTCATAGAGTACGTGGTTTTTGGGCATGTAATAACACATAATGAAACTGTGAATTTCAAACATTTGCAGCACCTGCTTAAGATTAGGCTGCAATATCAACGCGCCTTCATCAATTATAGTGGCGGAACTGTTATAGAATGCGTCATAAGCATAATCAACGAAGCCATCCCCTACTGAAGAAGAAGCTCGACGAAGTACTTCTTTGTTTGTTGGATTGTCATCCATGAATAAAATTCTCATACCATCAATGAACTTAATTGGTATATTTGCCTCAATAAGTTCTTCTAAATTCCCGATTGGTTTTTCGTAAAGAGGCTTACTCAGAAAACTATACAGCTTTCCTTGAAACACGGCAATCTGGATTATGGCATTGAAAGCAAAGAACCCTGAAATAAATGTTGTAAACGTCAATTTAACTGTAACCAACAATTATAGTGGGTTGTGCAAAAGTTTGGATATATGATCCATGCGAATATCTTTGTATGGCCGGTCACCTTGATGTTTGTAAAATTTTGCAGTTAGGTTGCATAGTGGATGCCACGAGCTTGCTTGTGGTTTGTATAAAAATCCGAACAAGCCATAGTAAAAACATACTACTGCTTGATAGTAGTACCTTCATGAAAATGGTCAAACAGCTCAAAACTTTGAAGCAAGTAAATGATAATTCGTCAGACGACAGATGTAAGCAGTTTGGCAGTTAACAAAAAACATACACTGAGAGATATTTAAATAAAAAAATAACTTTATGCCGTGGTTCTCTGACGCTTATTTGTGGCATCTTTTGATTTCTTTTAATGGCTTTCTTGGGAAATACAATCAAATTAAGGAAAATCAAATCAAAATCCTATTCTGACTTCGTTGTCATCTAAATAAAATATCATATTCAGATTTTATGCCATTGACGACGAAGTCAGAATGAGATTTTAACACGTTTCGATAAAATCATTAAAAGTAACTTTATGTGGCTTATTACTATTTTTTTCTAAGCCCTTTATGCACGCCTCTACACTGTCCTATTATCCACTGAGCATTTTCCGCAACTTTGGATTATACAGGACTATCAATTCCCTGGAAAGCTTCGTTCTCCATAATTGAATACTTTGGACTCTTGCGAATGGAGATAAATAAATAAATAATATTTAATTACCTAACAGGACAGAGTCCCAATTACAGGGTGATGAAGTACATCTGAATTAACTTTTATTCTTACAAAGCTAAGCAAAATAATAGAACAAGAATAGAAGAATCATACTATTAAGATGGACATCAACAATTAATTCTAACAAAAATGAAATTAATTTTGTTAAACCATAAATAAATATCAACTAGTCAAGTTAGTTTATTTATTTGCCTAACACAATCAAATAAGCCACTGAGAGAACATTCATTCATATCACATAAGTTATAAAGAAATCTTATTAAAGCAGTTGCACATGTTATATGTCGGGGATTTAAGTAAAACAGCAGTTCTAGCAGTCTGACAGTAGAATGTTGAGTGATTATTTGGCCGAATACCAGGTCTCGGAATACGAAAACAAATTTTAGCTAACAAAAAAGAAAGGGACAATCAATTTTACCATTAAAAACATAATACAGAAATCTTATACACGAAAACTCTCTTCTGAGCTGTAAACTGTGGATATTATACTTACTTAAAGGAAAGGATGATCAAAACCACGCTCAGGGTAAATACCATTAGAAATTAAATACAAAAATTTAAAAATTTTCTCTGTAAATTTTCCAAAGCTTGATTATTAACCTCACAGCGAACAGTATTACAACTTAGATCTCACGTAGCCAAAGTATGGAGGTTTTAGAGCAATAATATTAGTGAAAGACGTGCAATTTCGTATGATAAAACCCAATATTTTTAAAGCTTCGCTAATCTTATTAACATGGTTTGAAAAGGTTAGAATTGAGTCATGCAAAACGCCTAAACCTTTCATAACTTCACAGCGTTCTAGAATATAGTGATCTATGAATTAGTCACACACAATTTTTAATTTTTTCTTTGTGAACGTTATTAGTTTGCATTTTTAAACATTTAGGAACACGTTGTTATATTCATACCACCGAGAAACGCGGTTTAAGTTAAAGAGTTAAACATTCAGTAATTGTTTGAATTTTATTATAGAATTTAAGATCATCAGCATTCATTACGTGCTCACAGTCCAATATTTCACTTAGATCGGCGAAATATAAGAGAAAAAATAGTGAACCCAGGATCGATCTTTGCGCTACTCCTGATGTTGCGTTGATATGTAATCAATTGTTTTCAAACCATTGGGATTATTGTAGGTGGTCTTTACCCGACAAACCATCTGTCATTTTAACGCAAAGAGCCATTTGAAGTCACAAAACATTTAATAATTGTAAGTTCTATAGTAACGTTATAATTATATCGACTTACAGAAAACGGCTGCTGGGCCGCTATGACCTCCATAACATATTAAATAAAGTTATAGTCGAATACTCATTTTTAACATTTTTAATTCGCAAAATCATTAATTATCTCTTCAAAAGCAGCTGTTAGTAATATTTCATTCCCAATATTCACCAAACTTGAATTATTGAAACGAGATTGAGTAACAAGATTTCTCAATTCTTTTTTCACCAGTGTGACTTTTAGAAATGAAATCCCCACGCGTTAATTTATCGGCAACAAGAAAATTCTCGTTTTAATATTTAAGAATCTTGCAAGTCTTCCTCATACATATATGAATAGACTATGTTGATACCATTCCACATCCCCACACCAGACAACTGATTTTTATTGTCATCCGCATTTGTAATATATTATGTTTCTTATGAATGTTCCATTTTCCATTATATAAATATAACTTGCCATATTGACACTACAAATTTACCTCCCTCTCTCTCTCTCTCTCGCTCTCTATCTCTTTCTCTGTATTGACTTTTCCTATATCAAAGGCTTATATCATAGGATTCCGATCGTATCAATACAATTTGTAACGCTAATCGAAATCATAAGGTTTGTTCCTACCCGATGCGAAAGCGTACTTGTGACGATCACTGTGATGCGCATTCAAGAAAACTTGTTCCAACCAAATTATGACGGTTCAGTAAACGATGCATCACGGTGTTCCAACCAAATAATGTACCGTTTCTCGCATCGTCATTTCAATCATTGGTGAAGAGCTAGAATCGTTCTCACTAATCCTGCGCAGTAGAAACTGTCAACAAATTAAGTTTGTGGAATGCAGGTCGCAGAGTTCAACCACAAACTTGTCAGAAAACCGTTCCAACTAATATTTGTTGTGACCGTACAATGGTAGTATGTTGAACGGTGCTAAATTCGCAGTTGCGCACAAATTCGATGCAGGCAATTTCGTGACAGTTTCATGGCGGTACGGATACTGCAGGTAGGAACAAACCTTTACTAAATATTAAAGAACAGTCGCAAACGCAACTGACACACGAAGCAATTGGAATAAGACTGCTTTGCAATTAGGTTAAACTCGGTTTTATCAAATATATGATATGAATAAAGTCAGAACAAATTTCATCATATACATATTACACTACATCAAATATTTTATCAAATATTTTCTATTCAAAATGGGGAATGTACTGTAATTTTAGGTGTCACATAATTAAGCTATTGTGGTGTGTTTTTATGGATACAGTTTAAGTAATTTAAAAAAAGTAAAAGTAATGGGCGGCTTAAACGTATAGTATATTAGTAGTCGGCCTGATAATCAACACTTCTGATTAGCAGTTTAACCAAAATATTAATTCTTTGATTGTTATTGAATCAACTGTTAGAATTTTTCAAACCGTTTTATTTGCAATTGCGGCAACAATCTGCAGGGGCACGGGCTTAGTTGATACTAAGGATGTTATGGAGCTCCATAACCGAAACTGTCGGATATCCGAAAAAAAATCTATCCGAGACCGTAACCGAATCTGATATAAGTTTCGAATAATTTCGGATAGGGTCAAAATGAGACAAATAACCGACTGACAGTCCGTTACCGAAGTGCCCGAAGACCAGTTATCGTTTACGATATCGGGTTGTGTGCCGTTGTCTATCGGTTATTTATCGGGTGGAACAAACCTTATATTATTTCAGGTTTTCGACCGACCGAGCATGTACACCAGTTGCATTACATGCATTGTTCAGATAGTTTTTATTACTTTTATTGTATCCTTGTTCGGTAATTACTGAAATAAAAAAGTGTTGCGCAATAATATCTGGAGAAAATGCCTCCTAAATCTAGTTTAATTTGGACATTTTTCGATGGCTATTTCCCAAAATGTAAGCAGTGTGCTAAAAACTTTTCAAAGCGGTGGGACTACTTCGCTGAAATTTCACCTTAAATCAAAACACAGTGATACCTAAATATGACTTTATATTTATAATTATTTCTTATAAACTCAGAATTACTTAAAATAGATGTATCTCACATGGTCATTCGGCTAAAAATAAGGATTAATATGGTATAAAGTAATATCGTTGTTTTTCTTCATTATACTTTTATTTATGCATAGAGTGTACTTAAAAATGAGTATTATAATCACTTTTAACACGTTTTTTGCTGTCATTGCAACTAGAAATAAGATCAAATCCTTACCCTGCAATTATTTGTATTTTACTTTTAAAATACCACAAAATTTGAATACCGTAACTGAAACTATCCGATACTATCGGATAATCCGAAATAATTTCATATCCGTAATCGTAACTGAAACCGATATAATATTATTCAAATATCCGTACCTGTATCCAGATCCAAAATGTCATATCCATAACATCCCTAGTTGATCCGTAGAAGAATAGAAAATTACCAACGGCCAACATACCGACGCACACATATATTTGATATAAAAATGTGACCAAACTCATTTTTTGAAAGTTACAGTTACAAAAATTCTATTGGTTGATACAAAAGGGAAATATATAACCATCGGTATGGAGGCCATTTTAATGCTCTGGGCTGACTATTAGCACAGGGCCTGATATAGTCCCCTGGACTATTAGGCCAACACCGTCAATCGTAAGATATATATTGTCCAAGTTACTTGTGCAGTTTTCCTAGTTTAAAAATTTCACTAATTTCATAGGACGTAAAAAACAGGTACATTGTTCCTACCAAATTTTTATGATGGATCCTGTTGACAAAGATATGTAGCTTGTTTTATATTTGTTTTATTGAATTTTATGTCTTTAGTTTTTATATTATGGGTTAAATAACAAACAGTAAAAATAACGAAGAGAGGTTTGCTGTAACATTATAAATTAGTAACTTTGTTATATTTCCGGGCTAGTCCGATTTAAAAAAATAATAGTATCATATAGAGGGGTGTTGTAGGATATCAGCCTATAACAAAAGTTGATGAAAAAGAGAGTTTCTTAATTTATTTTATTCTTTCATCAATTCAAGAAATACATCGTCTACAAAGTATAATGTTAAAATGGTGTTTATTTTTTGTTACAGATATATCAAATCATAACACAAAAAGAGATTTGTGCGATATTGTATGACAGTGCCCTTATAAATCAATAAAAAACTTGCATATTTGGAAGAAAGAAAATAGATTTGAGTAGTTTGGAAGACGAATATAGTGATAGTGATGAATAAGTATTATTAATTTAATTTCGATAAATATATCGTAATTTTATATTGTATTTTATGTCAATTAAATTTAATGGTATTTTTTTCTAAGAGAACATAATAAAATGGTTTTTGGCCACATTTTAGTATCAAATAACCCTATGTGCGACGCAGCAATTACCCTGCACCTGAACTTATTACAAGAGCTGAGACAAAAGGCAAGAATGGTATAAGAATTATTTTTGAATGGATGAATCCACATTACAGATATTGATACTATAATTGTCTATGTTAATTGCTAAAGCAATACAAAAATGGAAAAAAAAGTATAGAGGGTCCACCAACATCATTTTAGTCGAGTACAACACGGCAGTTTATTATCTACATAGACCCCTGATATGAATTATAGCTCACATTTGACAACATACAATATTACGTTCATTTTTCGGTAAATTTGAGTTTTCAATCCGTTGAGTTTTCTTTAAGTCTTTGTATGTCCACACAATGGTACTAACGATTTCATTCTAGGCAATTAACCTCTTGTTTCTATTTTATATATAACATACAAAATCAAGTTCTTCATACTCAAATAAAAACATTTGCTGTAAAATTCTACAATAAACTTCGGCGCAAATTTTCTTCTTCACTGACAATTAACGTCAAAAACCTTTTATAGAAGATAGGATGCGTGTAAATGTCAAGGAAATGTTTTATAAAAGATTAGGTATGACACAATCAAATATCTTTAACAACAATGTTTTATTAAAGGTATTTGATAAAAGATTTGACAATGTAATAGCGGCCTAACGAAAACAAATATTTGCAATAAACGCGATTTATAATAATGCCATACTTACAAACAAGAATTCTTAATTTCGTTGTTGCTGGTGCTTTATGAATGCCCATTCCCAAAGTAATAGCATAACCATAATACAGATTCATTCGAAAAGAACCAAATAATCGTGCATCGATTGAATTTGTCGATAAAAGAGCCATGGGAAATGAAAGAATCACTATAGTTATACCAATTAGTGTACAATATTTCCAATTAAAAAGTATTTGAAAAGTTTTCCAGTATGAAAGTTTTCTTGGTTTTGGCATAGCAAAATATAATCGACTGTCCAAAATAAAAGTTTTTTCTACAGGAATGGATCCAAAATAACTTGCTAAACCAGCATAAACATCAGCATAACCTGTTGAAAAATCTTGAAGAAGACGGTCAAATCTATATCCTTCACTCAATTCGTCCATATAAATTGAATTTTCTGGCATATAAACGAGGTTAAATTTACTTGCCCTTTCAAACAAATTCAGAATTTCTATACTTACTCCGGGGTTGCTGTTCTTTGCATTGAATACCCAAGGAGCAACAATTGACCAAATAACTCTAAAAGGGCATTGTATAAAATACTTATGTATCGTGCTTCCGGTAAATAAAGTTTTATTTAGGTTGTCAATGCACATACCTATAGCAATGTGGTTAATTTTAGTTCCACAGCCCCAATTGTCATAGTCAATTCTATATAATTCGGTTGAATTTTTGTTCTTGACTAAAAACACAAAATTAAAAAATTTTAATTTCCACAAGTAATCCATCGTATTTGGTAAATTTATTCTTGTTTTGTCAAAGTTAACCAAAATATACAGTTTAAATTTCGTATACCCAGGCATAGTTTGCATTATCCCCAAAGTTATATTTAGAATACCTCTATTTTCGTATTCTATAATGAAATTCTTATAAAAGTTTCCGGAATTTTGAAGTAAATTATGTTGATTGTGGTCTATTCTAAGAACAGGAGCATTCAAATGATTTATTGCCAATCTACGGGTGAAGCCAGATATAAGCATAGTCATCGTTTGTTCATTCTGGTTGTTTATAATATTTTTCAAACATTTATATTCAACTTGATCAGGATGCTCAAATAACTGATTAAAGATTTCACTTGATATTACACAGCTAAAAAATAAAAATAATGTGTATATTTTCGTCATCTCTCAATTAGAATGTTTCATGTGTATGTTACTCGCTTTTATTCGTAGTTTACAACTATGAAACTCATCTAAAACTGTAATAAATAAAAACTTAACCAACAATTTAGTATCATATAAACTGACATATAAGTACCATTTGAAGTAAATTTCATTTCAAAAACTTTTGTGTTTAAGCTACAGTATTTTATATTGCTTCTAATAAACAGTAAATGTGCAAGGCAAACTTTGGAAGAAGTTTTGACAGAGTTCACATTGTTTGGTATTAGCCATCAAAAAATAGTTATTATTACGATTATCTTCTGTAAGTTGATATTTAATAATTCGATAGGCCATTTATGGAACAGTTTTGAATAAAAGTTGATTTCTCCAACCTTGATGCTAGATGCTAGGGTACACACACAAAAAAACTGGTTAACCAGCGCTTAGTTCGACACTGAATACCGGTGCCTGTTTTTTCCCTGGTACGTACATAAACAATTTATTGTTAAAAATGGAAAGTTACCGTCTATTTTCATTTCAGCTGCTATTTCATTCTACAAACTTTGTATCCCGATTCTATTGCTGTGAGACCTTAGGCATTTATTTTATTGATTATTTAAAAAGCATACACACACACCTTTTGCGCGAACCCAGGATCTGAAATAGCCATTCGGGAATTACCGAGGACACTTCCACCTCCATTGCCATCGTATCCCTGCGACTTAACTCAGGTCCTCACGCTAATGCAGTTTGCCTTCTGCATAATCACTGTCTCCTTTTTTGGATAGCTTGTCAGGAGAGGTGCCTCACTTGAGCGTGGGAAAATTTTCAATGTCGTCCTTATCTGGTGGCACCTGCGGTTGATAAGAATTGACGTTGTGGTTGCGTGGGTGGTTTGTCGGTCTTGGGGTGGCGCTTTGTGGTGGCGTGGGTGTGTCGGCCTTTTGGTGCCATTTTGTGTTTACGTGATTAGCGGTCGCGTGTGGTTCGGAATCTCCTGGGTGGGTTGAGGTCATTAATCCTTCGGCTTAACACCGGGCAGCCGTCGGGCGAAGAGCCGATGGATGACGTCTTCGGTATATTGTATCTTGACTCCGTTGGTATTGTCCCTTGGCGCCATTTGTGAAGATTGAGGTACTAAGAAAAAAAGTCGCGGTAGGGTTAGAGCCCGGCATTGTTGATTCAAAGGCAACGTTTCAGAGTTGTGGGCTAATGACACATACTGAAAGAATTGTCTACAGGATGTTAGGTATTTGATTTTTGCGTTTGGTGATAATGGTTTGTTGTCAAAGATATGTCTCGACGGTAGTGTTTCATATGCGCCAAGTTATGCAATAAGAGTCTCTTCTATTAAAGAAAATCTATAAATTATAATAAATAAACAAATATTAATATACAATAACATACAATACTAGCACAAAGTTATTTTTCGTTCTAATAAACATTTCACTTCTCTATTTATGATATTTTAAATTAGAGCCTTGACATAAGTCAGAAGTCACATAATAGGACAACATTTCTGGATGGATTTAGAAAAAGGCAATATTACCAAGTTTATGGATGGTAGAGACAACGCTGACAAACTTATATGTGGATTGAACTGAAAAAGTGTCAACAGGTTTTGCTTTTTTGTCCTACATATCTGTGAAATATTCTAAAAACCTTTGGCGTGGTGTTTAAAATCTCTTGCTACATTAGCGCCACTCAAATTTAAGGCGTTTGGCGGGCACTTTTTCTAATAAGTAATTTTAAAACGATTTGTGATCTTAAACTGTATTACAACAGCTATTGTAAAGAATAGTCTAGAAATGCTTTCATATTTAAAAAATATCTACTTCAATAATATTCCCATAATTTAAACTGTTATAATTTAACTGACCTCGTTATACTTTTTAATATACAGATTCATGTTCTAAGCATTATAAAATATACCAGAATATTAAATAGATGAAGTAGTTTTGAAATATTATAATGAAACAAAGGACCAGGCACTTTTCTTATGGAAAAATGGACTTCCGTCAAATTGTTTGAAATTTTGGTATGTTGTAGAAGTTGATGTTCTGACAAAAAGAGTCAATGGGCTCAAACAGATTATATGACTACTTTTCGAGATACAGAATGTTAAAAATCGAAAATGCCGCATTTTTAATATCAGATTTCATACGATACATATTTCCGGTTAATGGAGAAATTGTGATTTGTACATTATTAGAAGGTTGAAAACATAAGAAGATGTTTTTGCACAAATCTGTTTTAGAAAATATCAACTACAAGACACAACTACAATAGACCAGATATAGTTTTGGTAGATAAAGTCTCTCGGAAAACAACTTTAATTGACATAGCAATTCCTAACAACAATAATATAAATATCAAGCAAGCTGAGAAAATAACCAAATATAGAGATTTGGAATTTCAAATAAAGACTCAGTGGGACATGAACAACACACGAACTGTACCAATTGTTATGTCAACGACAGGACTAGTCCCAAAACATCTATTAAACAATTTAAAATACCTCGGTCTGGACGAACAACTTTACAAACAAATGCAAAAAGCCGTCCTGTTAGGAACAGCCCGGACGGTCCGTAAATTAATGGGAAACTGCCGCCACGACTCCAACCACGGGCCTGAAAACCTGGCAAGGGCTCCCACAGAGCTAAACCCGTTTGATATCTAGGATATCTGGGGTTTAGTGAATTTTCCCCTAAAGGCACTCATAGCGTGCCTTAGAGGGAGTGTGATACCATACGTTGTATGGTCAAGTCGGAATAATGACGAAATCTCTACATGGCATATGTGGACTACAAAAAGGCCTTTGATTCAGTTCCACATGATAGGCTCATTCAGGTGCTGAAACTCTATAAAGTAAATAATTGTATTGTTAACTTTTTAGAATATGTCATGACTACCTGGCAAACCAAAATCTTTCTGAATGAAGCCGACTGTTCAATACAAACCGACTCTATCCCAATCAGAAGGGGTATATTCCAGGGAGACTCTCTTAGCCCGCTGTGGTTCTGCCTTGCCATGAACCCACTCTCACACAAACTGAACGCGACTAACTTTGGATTCAGTCTCAAACACAACAACGTACAAGCACTAAAGATAAACCATTTGTTATACATGGACGACTTAAAGTTGATGGCAGCTACGAAACAACAGCTGCATGATATGCTTAAATAGTAGAAGGGTTCTCTAATGACATCCATATGCAATTTGGCCTAGACAAATGCCGGATTATCAATATAGTGAAAGGCAAAATACAGTAGGGGCCCTACGAAATGAGAGATGGCACCTCAATTGAATCCATGGAGGAAGG
Source organism: Octodonta nipae (assembly GCA_034190945.1). NCBI lineage: Eukaryota > Metazoa > Arthropoda > Insecta > Coleoptera > Chrysomelidae > Octodonta > Octodonta nipae. Next base: position 42,739,140 of record CM067221.1, on the reverse strand, counting down.
CCATACTTACAAATACCTTGGAATAAAGCAGGCTCAACGAATTGATCACTCCACCATGAAAAAGGACTTATCAACAGAGTTCTATAGAAGGGTAAGACGTCTGTTGAAAACTAAGCTTAACAGTAAAAATCTGTTTCAGGCTATTAACACTTACGCGTGCTCAGTACTCAGTTACTCATTCGGAATAGTTAAATGGTGCAAGACTGACATTGAACAACTACAACGGAAAGTTCGAGTTTTACTAACAAAAGCTCAAAGTCACCATCCAAAGAACTCCGTCAAACGTACAACGTTGCCACGGTATGAAGGATGAAGAGGATTGGCAGATATAGGCAAGTTACGTGATCAACAAATTTCCAATTTGCGTAATCATTTCCAGAAACTCGCAGAATTTTCTGATCTACACAGAGTCATATGTCAGGTTGATGACTCAACACCTCTGCGACTGACAGAACAACAAGTTCAAGTATACCACCAGACAACTGATCAGAAACTGCTGAAATGGAAAGAGAAGCCCCTTCATGGAAGACATATAAATGACGTCAACCAAGATTATGTCGACAGTGCAGCGTCGAACTACTGGTTGATCTCTGGTTATATGTTTCCTGAAACGGAAGGCTTTATATTGGCAATCCAAGATCAAGTAATTCCAACTAAGAACTACCTAAGGTACATCGTTAAAGATCCCTCTATTAACAACGACAGATCCAGGTACGGTTGCCAAACATCTGAATCTATCCAGCATATCACAGGAGGTTGTCAAGCGTTCGCTGCAACTGAATACAAAGAACGACACGATGCTGTGGCAAAAATACTTCACCAGGAACTAGCACTGAAACTTGACTTATCACAGTCGGTAAGATTACCATACTATAAATACAAACCAGAATCTGTTTTAGAAAATAACAACTACAAGCTGTACTGGGACCGCACGATACTAACCGATCGGACAGTTGCTCACAATAGACCAGATATAGATTCAGTAGATAAAGTCTCTTGGAAAACAACTTTAATTGACATAGCATTCCTAACAACAATAATATAAATATCAAGCAAGCTGAGAAAATAACCAAATATAGAGATTTGGAATTTCAAATAAAGACTCAGTGGGACATGAACAACACACGAACTGTATCAATTGTTATGTCAACGACAGGACTAGTCCCAAAACATCTATTAAACAATTTAAAATACCTCGGTCTGGACGAACATCTTTAGAAACAAATGCAAAAAGCCGTCCTGTTAGGAACACCCTGGACGGTCCGTAATTTCATGGGAAACTGCCGCCACGACTCCAACCACGGGCCTGAAAACCTGGCCAGGGGTCACAGAGCTAAACCCTTTTGATATCTAGGATATCTGGGGTTTAGTGAATTTTCCCTTAGAGGGAGTGTGATACCATATATTGTATGGTCAAGTCGGATAATTTTTTCGCAAAGAGCAGACGAGACTAACAAGAACAGCCAACCAACGCTGACCTGCTTGAGAAGATCCAAGCAGAAATGGAAGGAGCTCTTATAGAGTATAGTGGAACAGATCCACTGACAAGACCAGCTCTTCCCAAACTAAGATCTTCTAAGAAACTGGATATCGTCTTGCAGGCTATGAACAAATTTATCTTGCCAAACTGTGTTTGAGGTGCTAATACGTTAGAGTCGCTACACACAATCATCTACTGTGCTGCAAATTCCATCTGCAGAACAATTGGGGTCGCAGTAAGACCAAAGCAAGACCCTCTCCAATTTAAACAAACACCTCGAATACCACCTTGGCAAAGAAGACTTGAAGGGAAAATCAATTCTCTTCGGAAAGACGTTGGAAGACTGACCGAAGACCAACGAGGAGTCAGGAACAACAGAATAGAAAGGCTTGTCAAGACTATCATGGGCAATAACCGCATACACTCCCACTGGGATGGAGAAAACATCACATCTCAGCAGTGTCTGGACAGTCTACGACAAAAGCTCTCCCTCTACACAAGTCGATTGAGAAAGTACAAAACCAGTAACCAACGGAAACTAGTCAACACACTTTTCCGACGATCAGAAAAAGGGTTTTATAGAAAACTTAACATCACCAATAATAATGAAGCTCCTAGTTACCCCAGTAAAACAGACATCGAGGAATTCTGGAAAACACAGCTTTCCACAACAATCTCCTATAACTCCAGAGTCAGCTGGATTAATGAGGAGGAGGTTGCATTTCAGAACTGTGATGTCATGCAACACCAACCATTTACAACGGAAGACACAACCAACATAATGAAACACCTAACTGGAAAGCACCAGGACCAGATGGTGTACAAAATTACTGGATTAAGAAACTGTACGCAACCCACGAAACACTAACAGCCCTTATAAATGAAGTAATTACCCACCCACACAAGATGCCTAGTTTCCTTACGCATGGTGCTACATACCTCTTACCAAAGGACAACCTATGTGCACAGGACCCGGCAAAGTACCGACCAATCACTTGCCTTCCAACCTTATAAAAACTCATAACATCGTGCATTAATCATCGCATTTTCAAACATTGTGAGCTGAACAACATAATTACTCAACAACAAAAGGGATGCGCGAAAAATTCGATGGGCTGCAAAGAACAACTGATAATTGATTCCGTTCTCTGCAATCAAGCCCACGCCAAACGTCGAAATCTCTACATGGCATATGTGGACTACAAAAAGGCCTTTGATTCAGTTCCACATGATTGACTCATTAAGGTACTGAAACTCTATAAAGTGAATAATTGTATTATTAACTTTTTAGAATATGCCATGTCCACCTGACAAACCAAAATCTCAATGAATGAAGGCAACTGTTCGAGACAAATTGACCCCATTCCAATCAGAAGGGGTATATTCCAGAGAGACTCTCTTAGCCCGCTGTGGTTCTGCCTTGCCATGAACCCTCTCTCAAACAAACTGAACTGAACTAATTTTGGGTTCAGTCTCAAACACAACAACGTACAAGCATTAAAGATAAACCATTTGTTATACATGGACGACTTAAAGTTGATGACAGCTACGAAACAACGGCTGCATGATATGCTTAAAATAGAATAGTTCTCTAGTGACATCCATATGAAATTTGGCCTAGACAAAATTATTAATACAGTTAAAGCCAAAATACAGCAGGGGTACTTCGAAATGGGAGATGGCACCTCAATTGAATCTATGGGGGAAGGTCATACTTATAAATACCTTGGAATAAAGCAGGGTCAACGTATTGATCACATGACTATGAAAAAGGACCTAACAGTAGATTTTTATAGAAGGGTACGACAATTGTTGAAAACCAAACTAAACAGTAAAAATCTGTTTCAGGCTATTAACACCTATGCGTGTTCAGTGCTCAGTTACTCTTTCGGTATAGTTAATTGGTGCAAGACTGACATTGAACAATTACAACGAAAAGTTCAAGTTTTACTAACAAAAGCTCAAAATCACCATCCAAAGAGCTCTGTCGAACGTACAACTTTGCCACGGTATGAAGGAGGAAGAGGATTGACAGATCTAAATAAACTATTAGATCAACAAATTTCTACTTTGCGTAGTCATTTCCCGAAACTCGCAGAATTTTCTGATCTACACAGAGTCATGTGCCAGGTTGATGACTCAACACCACTGCGACTGACACAACAACATGTCCAATTACACCACCAGACCACAGATCAGAAACTGCTGAAATGGAAAGAAAAGCCCCTTCATGGAAGACATATAAATGACGTGAACCAAGATTATGTCGACAGTTCAGCGTCGAACTACCGGTTGATCTCTGGTCATATGTTTCCTGAACCGGAAGGCTTTATATTGGCAATCCAAGATCAAGTAATTCCAACTAAGAACTATCTAAAGTACATCGTCAAAGACCCTTCTATCAACAAAGACAGATGCAGATATGGTTGCCAAACATCTGAATCTATCCAGCATATCACAGGAGGTTGCCAAGCGTTCGCTGCAACTGAATACAAAGAACGACACGATGCTGTGGCAAAAATACTTACCAGGACTAGCACTGAAACTTGAATTATCACAGTCAGAAAGATTACCATACTATAAACCAGCATCTGTTTTAGAAAATAACAACTACAAGGTGTACTGGGACCGCACGATACTGACCGATCGGACTGTTGCTCACAATAGACCACCAGTTTTGGTAGATAAAGTCTCTAGGAAAACAACTTTAATTGACATAGGAATTCTTAACAACAATAATATAAATATCAAGCAGGCTGAGAAAATAACCAAATATAGAGATTTGGAATTTCAAATAAAAATTGTTGTCAACGACAGGACTAGTCCCAAAACATCTATTAAACAATTTAAAATACCTCGGTCTAGACGAACATCTTTACAAACAAATGCAAAAAGCCGTCCTGTTAGGGACAGACCGGACGGTCAGAAATTTCGTGGGGAACTGCAGCCACGACGCCAATCACGGGCCTGATAACCTGGCAAGGGCTCCCACAGAGCTAAACCCTTTTGATATGTAGTATATCTGGGGTTTAGTGAACTTTCCCCTAAAGGCACACATAGTGGGAGTGTGATGCCATACATTGTATGGTCAAGTCGGGGATAATAATAAATCGTCTTTATTCAACAAATTACAATTATAATTTGCCCTGGGGAGGCGAAGATTAGCTACTAGCTATTCTTTAACTCTTAACCTTCCAGTTTACAACCTACTTATACTAAAACTAAAACTAGTTACAACCGTCAAACAGCAAATTGTTGTTCCAAAAATAATTTCTTATATTCACTCCTATAAGCAAAAAGAGACCTGTCAAAATGGGGCTTAAACCTATTAAAAAATGGACAGCCTGATAAGTAAAAGAACGCTCAAACAAGGCGGTGGAGTGATGGGGCATAGTAAGATTATTAAACCTAATATAGCGGTTATGAATTGAGTTTCTGTATATCAGTTTCTCAAATAAATACACAGGTATGTGCGATTTAAATAATAGGTATAAAAACACCACAAAATAAAGCTTAAACGTTTGGGTAATTTTCAGCCACTTAAGTGGTAACGGTTCAGTTACATGCTCGTATTTCCTCAAATTATTAACTGAGAATATCTATCTAAGCACGGGTAATAAAAATTAAGCAGTAATTAATTACTGAAATAACTAGGGACTCTGATAATTTTTCTCAAGTTCAAACTTAAAATATGCTAATATAAAGCATGCGCAGCCGCAAGTGCAGTAGGTTGCTAATGTTCCCTAAATCTAAGCGATTGTCAACAATTGGACCCAAATTCTTCACACTGCCTGATAACTCAAGAACAGCGTTATCTATTTTATACTTAGATTACTTCAATGTTACGACGTTGATTTCGGCTAGCGAAAAGTAAAGCTTTAGTTTTATCCGGATTTATATGCAAATTATGGTCTTTTGAAAACTGAATAACCTTCAGTAAGTCTGAATTAATATTTTGTGTGGCCAATTGCACATCTCGAGGATCGAAATAGACAACCTGTGTATCATCAGCGTACATGTGAATATCAGAACTAGTTGTCACACTCAGAAGATCAGCTCTATAAATTAAAAACAAAAGTGGCCCAAGTATGGAGCCTTGTGGCACACCTGATGTTATAAATTGTGAGTCCGAATAATCATTTAAAATGCGCACACGTTGCGAAAGCTCCCACAAGTAAGATTTAAAAAATGACACAACAATATCATCGCAACGAAAGTAACGCAATTTAGCAACAAGTAGATCGTGATCGATTACATCTAAAGCCTTAGAGTAGTCCAGTGCAACCAATATAACTGCTAATTTTTTATCTAATGTTCGAATTATGTTATCGGTGACATTCAGAAGAATACTTGCAGTACTGTGCCCTTTCCTAAATCCAGACTGATGTGCAGGTAAGATATTTGATTCACATATGTAATTGATTAATTGGGCATGTACCACTCTTTCCAGCACCTTTGAAATAATTGGCAGAAGACTTATAGGTCGTAAATCCTGTACAGTTTTTGGATTGTGCACTTTCGGAATAGGAGTCACTATTGATTCACGCCAAGATCTAGGGAAGTAGCCTACCTCTAAGCAACTATTGACTATGTTTGTAATGTGGTCCAAAATTGTCGGCAGACAAAGGCGTAACATATGTAAAGTAATGCCATCCCTACCAGCAGCATTGGACCTTATATTGTTAATTATGTTTTGTACAGTGGTTCTGTCCACAAGAAAAAAATTAAAGATGTTGTTCGAAAACTTACGGTTATGATAATAATTTACTTTATTAACACATGCATTTGACTTCTCAAAAATGCTTATAGAGTAATCATTAATCGTATTAGACTGACAGAGGTTAGGAGGCAGTTCTGAGTTATTAGTTGTTTTAATGTTGAAATCATTTAGGCCCTTCCAAAGTTTCTTTCCAGTTTTATCAGCCTCTGATCGTTTTAGGTAGGCGGCCTTTTCTCGTCTTATGGACGCAAGGGCAAAGTTACGTCTATCCTTGTAAATATTCCAGTTTTCTGTAGTTTTATTTTGTTTGTATTTAGTAAGGACTTTATCTCTTTCTTTAAGAATTAATTTTAAGTTATCCGTTAACCACGGAGCCCGTCTCTTGCTAACTCTAATTTCCTTAAAAGGCGCATGGATATTTAAAAGAACACTTTTATGTTTTTCCAGGAAAAGTATTTTTTCATTTATGTCATTTATATAAAACAGGTCGTCCCAAGGAATAGTTTGCAAGTCATTTTGATAAAGTCCGAATTGAAAATACTTGTAATCGCGAATTTTGATAATTTTTTGCTTGGAGCATTTAAACTGCATATCTAGAGTAGCAAATGACATAAAATTATGATCACTAATACTTGACGCCATAGTGCCACTAACCGTGCAGATTTCCTTAGAACTAACAAATATAGGATCCAGGTATGTAGATGATGTATCAGTCATTCGCGTAGGCTCATTTATAAGTTGGGCATATCCATAGGCGCGGAATAAGTTAATTATTATGGAATAATCATATAATGACAATAAATGAGGAATACGATTTTCAAAAAATTCTAAAATTTCTGAAACTCTAGTATTTGGGGGTAAATCATTAGGACAGCAAGACTATAACAACTTATTTTTAGTTTCAAGAGAATAATTTCAAAGCATACTTCCTATGGATATCGACAACACTAGAAGAAATTGTGAATCTTACATAAACGCCCACACCACCACCAACCCTGTCGAGTCTGTCCTTTCTATACAGAGTATAACCAGGCAATGAAACAGCATTAGATGGTCTAGCTCCACTCAACCAGGTCTGCGACACACCCACAATATCAAACTTATCCGCTACTTGATAACAAAATTCATCAAAACTAGGCAATAATGAACATACATTTAAATTGGCGATATTTAACAATGAATGTGTATCTTTAGTCATGCAGAAAAAAGCAAAGATAACAAGAATATTAATAGTTAATTTTAGACTTAAGTTTCAATACGTAATCTTGATACACGGTACAATTTTTATCAGTAGCCATGTGATCAGTGGGTATTTTTTTTCTATCCTATTACTATTATGAGTATTATGCCTAGTGCAATTTATACATTTCGTTGCATCAGACCTACAGTCTCTAAAACAATGACCATCTGCGGATTTGGGTCAAGTCGTACGGTATTCCTTTCAGTCTTTTTCGATATTACCATAAGCACAACACTTTTGACATTTAATAATTCGCAAGTAATAGGTAACTTTGCACTTCTTCCAACCAACAAAAATAAAGCTTTTTGCAACAAAAGCTTACTCATTGCCGGTGATACTTCAACCACGATATTAGTCTCATGCAGATAATGCAGTTTGGTAACGTATTTCAACTGTGAAAAATCAGCTTCAGGTATATCATTTAACTTCAAGATATTGCTTAGAATTTGCTCGGGGGTATCCAAACCGTCCAAACGAACGTCCCATACTTTCAACCTGAGATTATATTTAGAAGCAACATCTATTTTATATTTATTTCCCATCTTATCGCTAAGACTTGATTTTAACGCTTTAAGTGATTTCTCATCCTGGCAATGAACGGCATACCCTGTCGAATTTTCGTAGTGCATACATTTAAGCTAGCAAGATTAATGGTTTTTGCTATATCATTCAAAATATCTTCATGCTTTTGACCCTCATCGTTAGTTTTTATCAAAAGTACAGAAGACTCAGTCTTTACTATATCACTATATTTAGTTTTAGGAAATTCTACAAAATTTATAGACGAAGATTGTTTATTTAACTGACATTCCTGCTTGTATTTTTCAATTACAGACTTCTGAAGATCAAGAGTATATTCAGTTGCGGAAAGCAACTTTTTTATCAAACTATTTTCGCGTTCCAATCAATTTATTTCCTTCTTTAATAGTTCAGTTTCGATATTTTTATCTACATTTTTAGTCCCCTCCTCTATAATGTGATTGCATGGATCACAAAACCAATGTATATTTGGAGTATCAGTAATAACTTTTATCCAAGTATCTTTAATTGAAGAACAAATGCTATGCCATCTTAGAGTGCACGTAACAAATCTCGTGTTGACAATGAAATTATCATTACATTTACCACACACATTAACATCCGGTTCCATGGTAACTTGAAAACATTTCCTTTAATTTTTATTCACCAGAAGTATACTTTTGTAGTGTATGTTCTACTTAAGCTGTCGATTGTAAAAAGATAGTATTGATAAAAACAATTTGAAGATACGATAACAATATCAATTAGTAAATGTTTGAAGATTATTTAAACAGATTTCTAAATATTATTATTATTTGATTTGATAATTTGCGTACATACAGTTTTATCGATAATTGGGTGGCCCCATCAATTTCATAATTTTTCAGAAACTTATTCTTCACGAAATCTTTGAACTTTTGTACACTACTGATTTCAATGTAACTTGTGAATTAACAACTAAATTACACACTAGGATTAATACTTGAGTCTAACAGAACAGTGACAATTTATATCCATTACTAAGAATGACAAAGCTTAAAGATAAATAGAAACATGGAGATAACGAGAGACAGGCGGTATATATTTCGTAAGAAGCGTTCGCTTCAGTTGTTCAGTCTCAAATCCCTGCCGCTCTTCTTTTTAGGGTTCCGTATATACAATATACGGATACCCTTATAATATCACTCAGGATTTCTGCCTCTGTCACATCACAGCAATTTTCTCCGAAACTACTCGACGGAAACGGTTGGTATGAATGTATAGTTTGGTGACCCGATCAGGAGTACATATCGTAAATGAAGAAATTTTGATTTTAGGGGTGCTTCTGGGGGGAAAAGCTAAAAAAATCGACCGCCCCCCCCCCGATCTCCGAAACTACTGAGCCTAAAATTTTGAAAAAAAATAGGAAATATAGAACGTTGCCCGAACTTTGCAGGAAAAATAAGGAGAAACCATTAATATTAATTTTGGGGGGCAAATTATAGAATTAAATGAAAATTTAAAAATAAAAAAATTTCAAACGCATCATGTAATATATTAAATGAAAGGTCTCATTCTGAGGAACACAAATATATTTTTTTCATATTTAAAAAATATATATTTAAAAAGATATTAACAAAAATATACCAAAATTTACCCATCCCCCCCTTATCTCCGAAACTATAAAACGTAAAATTTTGAAAAAAATTAGAGGTATAGGTTCTGACCTGAAGTTTACTGGAAAAATAAGCAGAAACCCCTAATATTTATTTTGGGGGGCAAATTATAGAATTAAATGGAAAATATAAAATTAAAATAGTTTCTAACCCATCATGTTATATATCAAATGAAAGGGCTCATTATCCCCTCCCCCTATCTCCAAAACCATAAGCTGGAAAATTCTGAAAAAACAATGGAGGTATAGCCCCTCACTTGAACTTTACTGGAAAAATAAGAAAAAAACCCTAATATTCATTTTGGGGGGCAAATTATAGAATTAAATGGAAAACAAAAAATTATAATTGTTTCTAACGGGTCATGTAATGTATCAAATCACAGGGCTCATTATGACGAATACAAATGTATTTTTCTATTTTTTTTTAAATGAATATTTTAAAATATATTAAAAAAATATTTAAAAAAAATACCCATTCTCCCCGTTATTCCCCAAACTATAAGACCTCAATTTTTTTGTTTATAGGAAAAATATGAAAAAAAAACTATTATTTGGGGCCAAATAATAGAATTAAACGGAAAATAAATTATTAGAACACCCCCATTGTAATTTTAGGGAGAAATTATACAATTAAATGGAACATAAAGATTCAATTTTCAAACGCATCATGTAATATATCAGATAAAAGGCTCATTATGTGAATTACAAATATATCATATTTTTAAATCATTTGTTTAAAAGATATTAACAAAAATATTAAACATCGACATAATTCCCACTTTAGAAACTACACTATTTAAATTTTGAAAAATATATTTTATTTGTATTTTTTAATAATTTGAATAACAGATTTAATAATTTATAATTTAAAACTTGACCTATTTGCCCTTTATCTTCCAATCTACAAAGCGTCAAAACTCAGACAGTAGATTATAAAAGACTTCTCTGAAAGTTTATTAATAAAATAAAACTCAAATTAGAAAATTAAATACATATGTATTCCGATAAAAATCAAGCGAATCCTGAAGCAGATAAAATAAAAAGTCTATGTGTGGAAAATGTAAATGTATATTTTTTTATAAATTTAAAACGCTTCCTATAAAAGATATAAGGGTAAATATAAGAAAATGCACTCATTCCCTGCTTGTCTGAAACTGGAATATTAGAATCTTGAAGGTGGTACGGAACCCTAAGTATGCGAGTCCAACTCGCACTTGACCAAATTATTTTAATTCTTATCTTATCAGTATTATTAAGTAACTATCAAAAATTGATGTTAAAATAACAATGCACTTTATTCGTACTAAGAATGCAGATTTGTACCGTTCAAAATCAACCAGTTGTGGTATAAATAGTTAATACTTAGCCAAAAAACATATTTCCATAATTTCCATGTTTTGAGGTTTAGATAATACACAATACAGTTTGAAATCCAGGTGTATGGAGGGTAAAGGTAGGTGTTATAAACAAATGTATGGATTTACCCGTCATTTTGACAAAATTATTTTGTTATTGTACTGTTGCGTGTAAATTATTCACGGTACTGTTGTTAGTATCTAATGACAATAGTATTGTCCTGATTATAAATAATTAGAATCAATACTTCAAACTTTGTATTTATCTGGTTATCAAAAATTATTATCTGACTTATACCTAATAGTTTAAATTATCTAATATAAAATGAATTATTATTGGTATTTTTTATGAAACCATATTTCTCAAATAATGTAGAACATGTTGAAATAGTTATCTCATGATTATAGTTTGGTGACTCGATCAGGAGTACATATCGTAAATGAAGAAATTTTGATTTTATGGGTAATTCTGGGGAGGAAATTATAAAAAAATTGACCATTCGCCCCCTGATCTCAGCAACTATTGAGCCAACAATATTGAAAAAAATAGGGAATATAGAACGTTGCCCAAAGTTTACAGGAAAAATAGGAAGAAACACCTAATTTTAATTTTGGGGGATATATTAATAGATTTAAATGAAAATTTAAAAAAATTCCAAACGCATCATGTATACATCAAACGAAAGGACTAATCCTGAGGAACACAAATAGATTTTTTCATAATTTAAAAAAATTAGTTTAAAAGATATTTAACAAAAATTGTCCTATTCCACCTTATCTCAAAAACTATAAGACGATAATATAATTTTGGGAGAAAATTACAGCATTAAATGGAAAATATAAAATATATTTTTTTCTAACGCATCGTGTAATATATCAAGAAATCAAAATGCTAATTATGACGAATACAAATATATTTTTTCATATTTTAAAAATAAATTGTTTCAAAGATATTATTAAAAATATAAAAAAATACCCATACACCATTATCTCCGAAACTATATGACGTAAAATTTTTAAAAAATTAGAAATCTAGGGCCTTACCTAAACGGAAAAAATAAGTAAAACCCCTAATATTAATTTTGGGGGCAAATTCCAGAATTAAATGGAAAATTGTTTTTAACGAATCATATAATATATCATATAATTAATACAAATACAAATATATTTTTTCACATTCTTAAAATAAATAGTTTAAAATATATTAACAAAAATATTAGAAAGATACCCATTCCCCCGCCCCTTTATTTCCGAAACTATAAAACCTTAAAAATAAGCGTATATGGCCTCACTTGAACTTTACGGGAAAATAAGAAGACACCCCCGATATTAATTTTGGGGAGCAAATTACAGAATTAACCAGAAAATAAATATTTAACTTTTTCAAAAGGCATCGTGCAATATGTCAAATCAAAGGGCTCATTAATACGAATACAAATATTTTTTCATAGTTTTAAAATAAATTGTTTAAAGGATATTAACAAAAATATAAAAAATACCCATTCCCCTTTATTTCCGAAACCACACGTCCTAAAATTTAGATAAATGAATAGAGGTTTAGGGCATCGGTTGAACATTATAAGAAAATTAAGTCTAAAACCCCAATATTAAATTTGGAGGGCAAATTATAAATTAAATAGAAAATAATAAATTAGTTTTTCTTTCAAACGCATCTTGTAACATATCAAATGAAAGGGGTCATTATGAGAAATACAAATATATCATGTCATGTTTTTAAAATCATTTGTTGAAAAGATAATAACAAAAATATAAAAAATCAACTTATTCCCCCCTTTATCTCAGCCACACGAGTTTCCTGTTGAGTACTACCGTGTGGGGTTCGACCCACTAAAGCACCTCCATAGCCCTCTGAAAGCACCCGAGATCGGCAGGACGAACATCCGTAGATCACAGGAACCCCGGCTGGAACACGGTAGTGCCTGTGTATTCTTCGGGTTCAGCGGCTTTTTGTAGCCTCCGAAAATGTTCACTATCTCCCTTACCTCCACAATCTCTCTTTGCTCGGCCCTTCGCTGAAACCCACCTCATACATCCTCTCTATGATCCTCTCGCATCTGGCTGTGTTAAACGCGTTCTCGACGTCAACGTTAACAACAGCAGCCCACGCTTACCCAGAGTCACCGGCAAGCTTCAGCACCTTGCTGACCGCCTGAACCATTGACCTGCCCTTCCAAAAACCCGTACTGAGTGTCTACCAGACTCCCAGCCGTATCCAGTTCCTTCTCCATTCTCGCCCTGATGAGATGCTCGTAGAGCTTACCCAGGACATCCAACAAAGTGATGGACCTGTATTTCTGTAGGCCATCCTCCCCCATATGACCCTTAGGGATCAGTACCAAAGACCTCCATATTTTCGGGAATCGCTATCCTTCCCACAGCTCGTTAAACAGCCTAAAAGTGCCGAACGGGTCATATGCAGCCAACATCCTGGTCGTCTCCGCTAGCACCCCATCTCGCCACAGGCGCTTTCCAAAACCTAACCCTCTCACATGCAACCCTCAATTCTTCCTCTGTGAAGGGACGTAAACTTCCCCCTCCAGGCTATCGAACTCCTCCCTCTCTGGCGTGAAGCTGGGAAACAAATCCACAGCTATCCTCTCATTTTCCTCTTAGTGCAGGTCATAGGCGCTTGTTCCCGCTTTCAATCTAGAGGTCTCAATTCTGTAACCACTACCCCGCACATCCTCAGCCACATTGTCTATCACTCCTTTCCAACACTACTTTCTTTCCAGTCTAATGGCACGTACTAGCGTCCTAGTGGCCTCCATGTATATCTCCCTTTTTCTTCTTTCCTCTCCCTTTCTGTTACCTGCATCCCTGAGACTCATCCAGTCCCTCCTGAGTCTTATGCACACTGTCCTTGCACGCCCGACACTCTCATCTCTCCAATAAGCAGGCCGCCCACTCATTCGCGCCCCTCTATCGCCCCCAAGCCCTAGAACCTGCGAGTCCTTCAGAACCGTGGCTAGTCTAGTATGATTCCCCTTGGTACTATCTTGCAGGATGTCATATGTATGAGCAAGAGTATCTCGTCTAGGGACCTGGACACTTGGACCTCCCAACCCCGCTGCTCCTTTGTAGATGTTTCCACCTGGAACGCGATGCAATTGTGGTAGCTAAGGGACTCCTCGTCTACAACCGCACAATCCTCCAAACGCCGATATAACGACGGAGTACCCAACGACATGTCAATATATGAACGCGACTCTCTCTAACAAATGTAGGCCTATTGCCCTGGTTTAACACCACGGCGTCGCGCTCCGCAATCCACTACTCCCAGTACGCCTCCTTGAAGTTGGTGATAGATGTCCCCCACAGCACTGATTTGGCTATAAGATCACTGGCCACCAATCTATCCCCGTGTGTTCCCGCACCACCCTACCGACGTTATCTCTCGATACCTATAAATGTTAATATTGGGGAAAGGTAGCAAGCCACGAGCTATTAGCATCCGAAATTCATTACTATCATTGCTTCTCTCATCTTTATCCCTTTCACTCCGCAGCTCCTATTCACAATAAGAACTGCCACATCAACCCTCCTGCCACACAGTCACTTATATGCGTGCTTCACATTCGGCTCGATAACGATGAGTACATCCACACCAATCCTCATGGCCATTTCGAACGCTAGATCGTGAGATGCCCTCACCCGTCCCATATTTATCTGCAAAAATTTCATTCACTCAAGCTCGCTTTGCCTCGCTCCCTCTCTTCATTCGCCAACAACTTTCTATATTCTTTACATCCAGCCCTGTCCCACCGATGGCCCTCCATGTCACACCGGTGGCACCTCGACTTACTCTTACACTCCCCAGCATTGTGACCTTTCACCCCAAAGTTGTGACAACTGTCTCTTCTATCAACACCCTTGCATTTTCCCGCAGTGCGCTCGAATCCCCAGCACGGATAACATTTCTGTAACCAGACCCTGGGGCTAACGACTCACTCCATCTACCCTACCTCTCTTCAACACAATATCCGCACTCCTATCATCCAGTCGCACAGTAGCCGTCTGCCTCCCATCAAATCCTCCCCGAATCCCTGATCGATAGCCCGTAGCGCTCTATCCACCTCCTCGGCTGTTACCCTCCTTCTAAACTCACCCTTTCCTAGGCTGCCCTTCACTTCCTCCGCCAACTTTTCAGATTGCTCCTTCTCTATGACGAGCTCCCCTTTCTTAGTTTCGCGAATGTCCCAACACGTCCTCCTTATCCCTTTTCCGAGGTTTCGGTGCCCGTTGTTTCTTAACCGTCACCGTCTTAACCTTCCCTCCCCGATACGCAACGTTTAGTGACACATACTGTAATCATAATCTCCGTGTTACAAGAAATGATTTGAAGTAGCTTAGTAACCACCTCCCTCGACAACCCTTCCCCCAGAGCGATAGCCAATGCTCCAATCTTTTTCTTGGCCAGATCGGCCTTAAGCCTTTTGAGCATGTCCAAATGCCCTTTAGTAACCCCCTTAGTCGAAAGCATGAATATTGTTCTTGATTGAGACAGCAGGTCAACCGAAGAGAAGAGTATATTCACGATAAAGGCATACTCGTACCCTTAACCCATTAACGCTGACAGACGTCCCGAATGTTAGCAATGGTTTAAGCCTCGTCTATTATGGCCTTAGGTATAAGACCGCCCTCCGTCGCGTCTCTCATCTCCCTCGCTAGAGAACTCCTCCTTGATTTCCCGTTTTGTATTAACATTTTCGCAGATTAATCGCAATAGATCCCGCGATACCACATCAATATCTTTGATTCAAGGCCGTAACCAGCGGGGGGTCTGGGGGTTCAACCCCCCCCCCGAAATTTTGGAAATTTTGGTTTCAAGATTCAGTTTTAACCAAATAATCATCTTTTTCATGAATTTTTTT
The DNA here is from genome assembly GCA_034190945.1 of Octodonta nipae. Classification (NCBI taxonomy): domain Eukaryota; kingdom Metazoa; phylum Arthropoda; class Insecta; order Coleoptera; family Chrysomelidae; genus Octodonta; species Octodonta nipae. The sequence goes on along the minus strand of CM067221.1, from coordinate 42,723,280 downwards.
ATATTTATACATTTTTATATATCCTGGATATTTATGAATACAAATACAGATTTTGCAGTACGAATCAGTCCACCACCAATCAAAAATTTATCAACCCCCCCCCCCCCGAAAATATTGTCCAACCCACCCCGAAAAATTTTCTGGCTACGGCCCTGCTTTGATTGTATCTTAGCACGCATTTTTAAAGCCTTTTCGGACCGCGTCTCGCTCCTCTGGAGAAATGGATCATCTAAGTCCATCTTCGATTCTTCCGGTCGTTTCCCTTTACTCGATCTTTATTGTATGATCTGTGCTAAGGAGGTCCTCGTCCCATTTATCATTAACAACCGCCCGATTTCTCGCGCCACTTTTAATTTTTTGAAATCTCTTGGCCACGACGTATAGATATAAGGAGTCCGAACGTAATGTTAAATAAATGGTAGCATTTTAGGGGACAGAATGTTTTGCCGGTAGAGCGCGCCACTTTTGAGGAAGTACTCGTTTAAATCCTTACGCGGGTAATCTTGTTGATACTGACAGCTCTGAAAATATTATTTCGATAATCTGCAAAGCTAAAAATGTGTGATATTAGTAAATAAATAAATACAATTAACCAGCAGCAAACAATTTTATTAAAAAAATTAATTAATGTTATCAACAGGTCTTTAAGAATTAAAATTATAGTTCATCTTTTGTCTCCTCGTGTTAAACTATTAAACAAACCGTAAGTGAAGTAAAGAATTTAAACATAGTTTCTGCAAATTAAGTAGTAAATATAAATTCAAAAATGGTTAAATACCTATTTACAGTATTAAATGCTTGATAATAGGAAAGTAATTAATTGATACAATCAAATATTATATTAGTTGTAAATAAAAGTCGTTTAACATTTAAATACCAAACAACTTAGATTTGACAAATACACTAGTGTATACAATACAATATTTATTAACAACACTGATGTTTAATATTATTTTTAGGTTACTCACTTTCGGAATTTTGAATATACCCACTTTAGCCACATTTCCACTTGCCTTTCGGCCACTGAGGCAACCATGAACAACACAACACCTTCCCATTTATTTATTTATTAAAACTATTTTTAAACAATTACATTAATATTTTATACTTAGTTTTATGATTTTAATAATTTCGACATTCGCGAGCCAGCACGCACACCAGCACGTATTTACGTGTGATAATAATAATAACATCGGTACGTCCTAAACATTTGCGCAGCTAGTGGCAGAAAAGAGAACTATGATCTGGGTTTAATATTGTATACCACGAATACTGCGGAAAAGCCTATACCTGTGCCTATACCTGTGCCTATACCGTTCGGACTCCTGATATGTATACTTCGTGCTCTTGGCTTTCAAATGAAATAATTTTTCTGCCAACTGGCAACACTTTTCAATTTTCAAGTGACATTTTTTCAAAGTAAGGTTAGTTACATATTTTTAAATTTCTTGGTTCTATTTTTTATAAAACACCCAATATGATAAGGGCAGTTTTAGTAGACCTTAGTGGAACCTTACATATTGAAAACCAAGCAATACCAGGTTGTACAGAAGCTCTAAAGAAGTAGGTAGTAGTTGTTTAGAGTTTACAGGGATTATTTGACAAACCTTGTTTCAGGTTATTACAATCAAAACTGATTGTAAAATTTGTTACAAATACAACAAAAGAGAGTAAAAGGATTTTGCATGAAAGGCTAACCAATTTAGGATTTGAACTTGACAAAAATGATATAATATCCTCATTGGGTGCTGCTCAAAAAGTTATAGAATCTCGAAACTTAAAACCAATGTTAGTACTCTCTCCAGAGGCTATGGAAGATTTTGAACACCTAAAATGTCCAGAGAATGAGGTTCCAAATGCAGTAGTTGTTGGACTTGCACCAACAGAATTTAATTATGAAAGATTAAATGAGGCATTCAGGTATATTTTCCTATTTTCAAAAATGTGCTATATAAAATACTTATAGATATCTGCAAGGAGGTGCTCAACTTATAGGAATTCATGCTGGCAAATATTACAAAAGGAATGATGGATTGGCATTAGGCCCAGGTTGTTTTGTAAAGGGTTTAGAGTATGCTGCCCAATGTACTGCAGAATTAGTTGGTAAACCCAATAAAACATTTTTTATCTCAGCACTTGGTTTAATTTCACCAGAAGAAGCAGTAATGATAGGAGATGTAAGTATGCTGCTCAAATGCAAAACAGTTTTGAGATATTGAAAAAAAATTTAAATAATTTGTGATGTACAATGAATGTAGAAAAGAATTACTTTATTTAATATCACTAATTTATTTATTTGTTAAATAAATACAGGACATGACTAGTTTGTTTTAAAAATACACCTATTAGAAGTCTAGCAATGAAATTAAATTCACTGTTAGAGTTAAAACAAATTTTCAACTATTTTGCTATAAGTAATTCTATACAACTTTCAAAATTACTGACAAACAAATTATTCCTGGGAGTGACATTTTAGTTTTACTCAAAGTATCAAATATGTTCCCAAGTATCCCAACCAAAGAATGTTTATCCTTCATCTCCAAAATCCTTAGCAACTTCACAATCTACCCCATAGTATAAATGGACTTTGAGTTGTGATGAGCCAAAATTATTATACAGTTAATGTTAAATTTTATGAGCAAAAAGCAGGTTTAGTCCTGGGTTCACCCCTTAGCCCACTACTGACTGATATTTTGATGTCTCATTTACAAGAAATCATAATGTTCATTGAACTTAGCAAAAAACATGTTTTATTTAGGTATACCTATACCTAATGTGGACGACATTTTAGCTTACTTCCCAGGCACTAAGAGACAACTTAACAACTTCTCATTTCTTAACACTGTACATCCTAAAATCAAGTGTACTCTAGAAAGTAAAATGAAATCAGCTATCAATTACCTAGACTTCACACTTACCAATAAACCTAATAAAATAAATTTTAATGTATTCAGAAAACCAACATTCACAAAAGTAAATGATTTATATGTATTACACATTTCATAAGTGTTAGTTAGTATGTCATGATTAGGACTAATACGTTAATATAAACATTGACTGTATTTTCTCTATTCTATCAATGTGTATGTACCTTAAATTGTGGAGGCCTGATTTTGCAAATAATATCCTAGGGCAGAGGGGACAAACCTATAGCATCAGTGGCTCATTGAAAATTTTTTCTGGTATGTATTGATTCTCAAATTGTGCTCTAAAAATGCCAAATTTCAAGATTTTAAATGTCATCTTGTCATGGAATATCAAATTTGAAATGATGATTCAAGATTTCATACAATTTGTAGAATCATTGAAATTAATTTTATATTCCTACCATTGGAGTAGGTAAACTCAATGTATGACAGCAAAACTTCAGATTTAAAAATGTAATTCATTGATGTTCAATTAGTTTGCTAGGAAACACAAACTTGTCATTTTGAGATTAGACCCAAAAAGAATGCAGAATAGAACATAAACTTTGAATGTCATTTCTGAAACGTTCAACTGTTTAAAGGAAACTAACAACTGCTGTGATGTCTATTTTTAGCTCAACTTATGGTTCTGAATCGTTATTTTTTCAAAAGTAGTAGAAATAAACTATAGTTAAATCTAACAGGATGTGCATTGCTTAAAGTTACGATTGATGAAGCCAAAATACCAAACCAACCAAATTAGAACAAAAAAATCATTAATAAAAGAGTTATGATTAATAAATTTATAAACGGCTCCTGATAAATTTCTTTAATAAATTTTTTACTGCTTATTTCGTACTTAGAATTTCCCGGCACGTTAAAGTGTGGACTAAATAACAATCGCAATATTTAGTATGCCCATACACCTTTCTAGAAATGAGGAAATGAGTAAAATTCGTTAAGTGTACTGATGAGAGCTAGGTCTACCTGATCTACTAACAATTCCCAATACTTCAGAGGCATAAATAGAGAATTTGTCTAAAGTGAAGGTTAACTTGTCAATAAGGACTCATAGGTCTTTTATAGATCTTTTAGTTGCTCACTGTGTAATAGGTATACAGGGTGTAAATGAAGAAGTCCTAAAGATTTCAAGATGTGCTTTCATCGAGTCATTTTATGACGAAAAGTTCCTGTGAACATATGTCCACAAACGCTTCGTTACCGATGTACAAGGTGTTGAGAAATCTTCAGATTTTTTCTCTTCTGACTACTAAACTTTTCGCCATATTTAGTTCAATTTTGGAGCAGTAATGCCTATATAAAGTCTTCATAATAAGATCACGGTCATGAACATTTATCTACAGGGATACTTTCTCTGGGGTCACATATTCTTTCTGTCCTTAAAACTTTTTTCAGTACGCCCCTGGCAATTAACAAAAATTGTAAATGAATCTCATGAATTTGCAATCTTTTATTTGTTGCGTTTTTTTCGTATCTGTTTTTTGTGTAAAAATTTCATGTGTATCGTAAAAACTAACAATCCTAAGATGCAATATGCTATTTTTATTTCAAAATCATTAAAAAAACAAGTTTACCTAAAACTCTACAAGAAACAATAATGCTGTTCCTTAAGACTTCTATGTCTTGAACAGAAGTTCCACCATAAACCAACGTTTTAAATGTCCCCAAGTTGAAAAGTCTATCGGATTTAAGTCAGGTGAACGAGCTGGCCAAAAGTGAGGTCCACCTCGATCTATCCAGCAAGCTGGATATGTTTCGTTCAAATATTGACGTGCTCTCATACTAAAATGGGCAGGAGCGCCATCGTGCATAAACTACATTCCCGCTCTGACACCTAAAGGAATCGAATCAAGTAGAACTTGCAGCTCTTCGCTTAGAAACTGAGTGTATGTATCTCCAGTTAATCTAGGTGAAAGAACATGTGGGCCAATTAGGTGATCTCCAATAATTCCAATCCACACGTTTAAAGAAAATCGTTCCTGGTGGTGAACTTCAACGATAGCATGAGGATTTTCTTCCGCTCATATGTGGTTCAGGTGGTTTTTAACAATGGCTTACCTTGAAAAACTTGTTTCGTCCGTGAATAAAGAGTGCCCAAGAAATTCTGGGTGTTGACTAATCATATCTAGCATCCAAAACGAATATGCGAGACAAGTTTATCAATAGGAACTGTTCACCATAAAATGACTCGAGGAAGCACATCTTGAAATCTTTCGTACGTATATTCATTTACACCCTGTATAACAGCTATGTGAAAATATATATCAGAAGAGACTTATAATGCTAAATATCAACCTGCATGTTGATGACATACATTAAAAGCTAGACAAAAAAGCTTATACACATTTAATATGATCTGAAGCATTCAAGTCGCTTTCTCCTTACCATACTCTATTAAGAAAGAAGTCACTTTATCACTTAGCAATTGTGGAATTAGTTGTTTGACCATAATGGTAACAATAATAGCAAATTAGTATTTGTTCCTGAATGCATTTAAAATTATTTCAGGGGATTCTAGGATAAAAATTTAATAACAAAATCTTTATTTCAATTTTTGTACATTGTAGTGGATCCACATTAGGGGAGATATCTTCCCAGTAGTTATTAGATGGAAGAAAAATGTTTTACCAAGATCTTTTATTTAAAAAATTACTATAATTTGTGTCCGCTTTTATCCAAAAACATAGAAAATATATTAGTAACAAAAAATATAAAAAGGACAACAAAATTCTCAGATTATACCCTTATAATTAGATATTCTCAATTTTTTTTTCTTGGATCCACTGCTCCAATTTCACAATGTAGTAGCCAATTAACATTTACCTATAATTTGTTTTATATATTTTTTAGGATGTAACTGATGATATTCAGGGTGCCATGAATGCAGGTCTAAAAGGTTATTTGGTACAGACGGGCAAATATAGGCCTGGAGATGAAAACAAGATTGACCCGCCACCTACTGGAGTATTTCCGAGTTTTGCAGAAGCAGTGGATAAGGTTTTAGAGCAGACAATTTAAAATGATGTGATAAAAAGTTTATTTATTAGAAATATTTCAACAAGAATAAAATTATTTCACAAAATACTGTGTATATTTCTCAAATAAATTATAAATGTGATCTACATAAAAAATATAATATTAAATATAAATCTTCACTCAGTTTTTCTATATTCAGCACGTTGTTTCCTAAAACAAAAACAAATATGTATTTTATTGTGGATTAAGCAATTCGAAGATTTAATACAAAGTATCAGTATTTCAAAAATAAAACCTAATAGTTTGGTTTTCTATAACTTCTTACTCAAAATGTTTCAATTTATTATTAATTTTTCTTAAATCATTCTAATGCTTCAAGATTGAAAGAGAACATTTAAATATTACTACAACATATGCACCATAGGAAGGAAAATCAACAGAAAGGAATTTTATAAAAAACTCGAACATGTAGATAACAAAATAAACAAAAATCACTACATAATAATAGGGTTGGGACAGAACTCCAACATTTTAGGCGACCAATGATCAAGAACTACACTTGGTTTCATATAATCAAAGATTACCAACATATTTTTTTCTGCAAAAAGATACTAATAAATATACTTTGGCCGTAAGATGCTAATGAAGGGTAATAGATAATATAATCACTAATATGAATACCTATAGCTAATTTTGTACTGGACGCTCAGTATTCAGAGGAAGTAATATTAGTTTGGATAAGTATCTGCGAAAAAGTAAAATAGCAATACCTAGACAATGCATGTGAAATATCATAAAACGAATGCAGAAGAAACATACAAAACTCACCTATTCCAATAGATAGAATAATACTTTCATATCAGTAGAACGTAGCACAAAACACCCAAGACACTTTCGAACAAGAATAGACAAAGTTAAAATTTTTTCATTAGTCAGACAATGACCCCCCTGGAGAAAAGGTTAAAAAAATCATGGAAAAGATTAAATAAACAGAGCAGAGATGGTTTATTGTTTGGTTCAAAATTGCCATTAATATATTTTGAATGTTGCAGGCAGGGCCTCGACCAATGATACAAGTTGTAAGGTCTATATATTTTTTACAACTAATCCCCTGGTTACATTAAGCTAGTTATGTATATGCATTACAATAGTAAGGTTCGAACAGATCGACTAATGGTTACGATTGGATGTCAACTATCAAGGTGCCCCATCAGGGACCTGTTTCTTAATCAACTTGTAACTTGTAGAATTTCGTTTCGTAATTCAAACAAATCGTACAAGTTACAACGTGTAAAATCCAAAATATTAGTATTCGAAATATGCACACTGTGTATTTCGATTCAATGGTTTAAATTTATCTAATTATGCCGAACATTCTAGTGTAAGCCATTATTTTTTTCAATATCGTATTCATGTTTGTTACTTGGCAATTGAGATGTAATTACACTAATCTGTTCTATAGTTGTTTTTTGAGTTTTAGCTCTTATTGGTTGATTTACCGTGAAAACCATAAGTTTTCTGTAGGACGTGGGTATGTAAATTATATTCAGAATATGTATAGCTCTTTGGAGGTCGTCTTCAGAGAAAGTAATGTAAAGTAAAAATATTGTTTCCAGTGATCTTCTAGGGTGTAATTGAATTCCTTGAAGTGTGATATTATTTTTCAGATCTCAAAATGATTACCCTAAGAAGTCTTTTATGCAATAAAAAATGAGTTCTGTAAGTACTCTATTAGGAAGTTGAAAACTGACGTCTTTATGAAGTCACAAAAATTACGTCTATACGCTGGGAATTCTGACAGTCCATTCGTGTTCAGCAGGTAAAAAAAATTTCCCAAAACATATATTTGCAAACATTTTTTTTGTCTGACTGGTTATTGAAATAGTACTAGTATTTTTTTTTAAATTTTAACCGACTATATTTCGTGAAAAATTTCATTTCGAATTTTTACCTTCCCTAAATTTTTCCCTTACTTTCAGTTTTATAATAAAACGAAAATTGGCGATAATATAGAAATTACAAAATACCTTTATTTGAAAACAGATACCGTCTGGTCTAATTAATAATGTCCAGGTATATTCTGGTGTCAGGCACTGCTTCTATAATCAAAGCAAAGCCACTTATTCTTAATATACTTTTGTAGTTTTGTTCTACTTTGAAGTCATTATTACGAACTGACTTGTTCATTTCTTGTTATAGAAACTTCCTGGAAAATTATGTTATATATATTGTTTTATGTTCTTTTTATTTTATTTATTTTTATATTTTTTCCTTTATGTTAAGTATATATTTTCGATAGGATAGGTTTACATATTATTATTTTTAGGTATTATGCCAAGACCACGAACAGGTAACTCCGATTACCTCTGTGGAGATTATGTAATAATGTTCTGATATTATTGTGTGTATCTATTGGTTAAATAAATACGTAAGTAGTAAGTTCATTAAACATTTACAACGCTCTTATATGATAGCAAAATTCAATCAAATTAATAACAAATTATGGGGTCAAAAATATACATTGTTATAAAATTTATCCACGCAGTCCCTGACTAAAGCAACGTAAAACATTCAAGCCGACTGAAGTATAAAAAAGAATATTCACACAAGGTCGATCATGCTGGAAATCTCGAAAAGACTCCACGACAATGGAGATGACCGTCGAAATTTGCTTTTATAGTCTGCATCGAAGCAGACTATAAAAGGAACGGCCGGACTTCGCAGAAGTTAATACAACTTATATCGTAGTGGTGATGTTTTGATGTAGATTGAATGCAGAATCAGTTGTTGTATATATATGATTTTTACGTGTAAATAATAGTTTGGGAAAAGTGAATTGAATAACAGTTTTTAAAATCATAAACTGATTTATGACAACAACTCGCAGCATGGAAAAACGGACGAAACTACAAAAAAAGTATTCAAACAATTTACGGATGGACTAGATGAAAAAATAACTAAGATTTTGGAAAAAAAAACGTGACAAGAAGGAGAAACAACATCAAGAAGAAACCCAGCAAAGGTTAGTGAAATCTTTTTATGAAAATAGTAAAATAGAATTAGAAAACCTTGTTGCTGCGATGAAAAGTGAACAGCAGAATTTAGTTGAAGGATTATTCTCGAAATTTGTTGACATAAAAGAGATAAATGATGACATAAAGGCCATAAAAAAGACCGTGGATACTCTTGAAACCAAAGTAGATGACCTCGATTCCATCCAAATCCAGAAAAAATTTGAAATCAGTTCAATTCAAAACACAATTCAAGACCAAATCAGTTCCATTAAAAAAAACAGTACAAAGTGAAGTACAAGATAAAATCAGTGCCATCCAAATCAAGACAGAAACAGAAATTAAAAAAATACAACAGGACTTACAGAGAGGAAAATACCCTTCTATAAACGGCAATTTGAAGCCGTGGCTACAGCTAATGGATGGGATAACCAAGAAAAATCTACGTCCCTTGTAATTTCCTTAAGACGTCCGGCCTTAGAACTCCTCCAAAGCCTTGCCGTCGATGAAAAAGGTAATTTCGACAAGATTATCTTCCATCTTAGACAAAAGATAGGACAATCAATCTTTGAGGCAAGTATACCAGGAGCAACTAAGTGGAAAAATGCAAAAAACTGGGGAGAGCTTTCAAGAATTCGAAGCAGAGATTAGACCTTTAGTGCACCTGTCCTACCCAGACCTGCCAGAGGAAAGAAAAGATCAATTGGCCACCCAGAGTACAAAGAAATCTAAGGCTTAATGGCATTAAGAAAAGTAATGAAGCTCTACTTCGAGCTTTGGGGGTAGAGGCTGTGATGAACATGTCCAAGCCGAGGGTACGAGCAGTTTCCTTCAACCAGGAAGAGCCAGTGTCACCATTTCAAACGCTGCGGGCTGGTATGAACAAATTATTAGAACGGTCACAAAGAAGTGGCACCAGAGGAGCAGGTTACCATTATGGACAAACATGACACTTCCAACGTGACTGTAGAGTGAGGCTACCTGAGCGATCACCAACCAGAAGTAGCCAGGAAAACAACCTCACCAACCAGGGAAACTCCGATCAGTCAGCATAAGGGGGCTGACTACCCCTTCACCAGCCCCCAGGGCCCAGGACAGTATCCATCCGGGGATTTTGCCAAGTCATCAGGGGTACCATCAACGGCCGAGCAATCACCATCACTTTTGACACCGACGCCGCTGTGTCCATTGCCAAGTCCAGGGTTTTGAGGTCATCGGAAATCCGGCCAACTCAGAACAGTCACCGGCGAGTCAATGTCAATACAGGGTGAGGCACATGTGCTACTACAGATAGGGGACAACAGAATCCGGCATAGGATCCTCGTAGCGGATATTGAGAACGATTTCATACTGGGTATGGACCTAATCAGCCAGCATGGGTTCATGTTCGACCCGAGATACGATTTGCTTGGGTTCCTAAATGAGAAAATTGTATTGACACGGTCCGTCAACAGCTCAGGGACCACATGACTACTTAGTTGGTCGGGCTATAGTTAAAACCGGACGTAATATACCAATTATTAATTAATATATTATTATTATCAGAATTGACGTTCAACAACCATCTCAAGAACCTGGCGAAGTAGTCGCCAGAATTAAGAACGCCAACCTGAGACTCAACCCGAAGAAGTGTTCCATGTTCCAAAAAGAAGTAGAGCTTTTGGGTCACGTCGTTTCCGAGTCAGGAATCCGCACCAACGAAGACAAGATAGCAGCTATCCGTGATTGGCCGGCCCCGAGAGACCAGCATGAACTCCGTAGCTTTTTGGGGCTCTGTTTCTACTACAGACGATTTGTTGAGGGATTTCCCACCATTGCCGCACCTTTACATCGACAAACCACGGAAAAAGAGACCTTCCATTGGAATCAGGACTGTGAAACATCGATCCGACGACTGAAGGCGGCACTCTGTTCCAGCCCAATTCTAGCGTTTCCTACATAGTCCGGCAAGTTCATCTTAGACACCGACGCCAGCAACACAGGTTTGGGGGCCGTCCTATCGCAGGTGCAAGATGGTGAAGAGAGGGTTATCGAGTACTACAGCCATGGATTCTCGAAACCGGAGAGAAATTATTCTGTCATCAGAAAAGAAATCCTTGCAATAATAAGGGCTGTCTACCATTTCCACAAATACCTATATGGCCGTATTTCCTAATTCGAACAGATCATGCCGCCCTCAAGTGGCAGTGAGCACCGTGCCGGCCGTTTGCACAATAACGCCGATGCTCTGTCAAGAAGACCCTGTAGAGTAGAATGCGGACTGAAGGTCTGAACACGGAACAGCGAGGGGGTATCTCCATCAGACAGATCCGAGTGCAGGCCAATGAAGACTGGACAACGGAACAGTGCATCCAGGACCAAATGGCTGATGCAGACATCTTACCTTAAACCACTTAAAAAGAGAGTGGCACCCAAGCCACGATGGGTCAAGGTAGCTAGAAACTCGGGCGTCCTGAAATCGTTATGGGCCCAATGGGACTCTCTAAGAGTGGAGAATGGAATGCTCAAGCAAAGTTGGAAAAGCAATGACGGCCGAGAAACCAAGTCCCAACTGGTAGTCCCAAAGAAGAAGGTACTAGCAATCCTGTCCGAAGTACATGATAGGGTTGCCGGGGGTCATCTGAGCACGAATAAAACCTTAGATAAAGTTCGCCAGCGGTACTACTGGGTAAATTACTTCGAAGACGTCAGAGCTTGGTGCCGGAAATGTGACAACTGTGCAGCCAGTAAGGGCCCGAAGACCCGGACCAAAGGCAGCTGCATTCTGCCTTTGGTTCGGGTCTTCGGGCAGTACAATGTGGGCGTCCCATTTGAGAGAATTGCCATCGATGTCACCGGTCCATTTCCTGAGTCGCAATGGATTACTTCAGCAAATGGCCTGACGCATATGCGATACCCAATTAGGAGGTAACCACGGTAGCGACGGTGCTGGTAGAACAGCTATTCAGCAGGTTTGGCGTCCTGTTCGAACTACATTCAGACCAAGGGCGTAATTTCGAATCCAGAAGGTCTGTACGATTTTGAGCTCAGGAAAACGATAACAAGACCTTTGCACCCACAATCAGACGGAATGGTGGAAAGATTCAACAGGACCTTGGAACAACACCTATCCAAGGTCGTCTGTAACCAGCGTGATTGGGATGAGCATATTCCCCTATTCCTGTTGGCCTATCGCTCAGCTGTATATAACAGTACAGGTCTGACTCCAGGCAGGATACTATTCGCAAAAGAACTGAAATTACCCAGCGATCTGGCATTTGGATCCCCCGAAGAACCGTCCCAAGACATCAACGATTATGCCTACCAGCTCCGACATAACATGCTGGCAATACACGAACTAGCCCGAACGCAGATGTTGGCCACCAGTGACCGGATGAACATACGATATGACCTCAAGTACAATTCAGTCGGGTTCCAAGAGAGGGACAAAGTCTGGCTGTACAACCCCCAACGGAGTAAGGGTAAAAATCTCCAAAGCTTATACCCCCCTAGGATGGTCCACACGAGGTGGTCAAGAAGATTAATTGTCTACCGTATCCGTCGAAACCCCAGAGCTAAGTTGAAAGTGGTTCATTTAGATTGACTCGCCCCCTACCATGGAAAGGATATTTCCGATCAGGACGATCAGAATTAAAGGGGGGGGGCAGTGTTATAAAATTTATCCACGTCTGTGACTAAAGCAACGTCGACTGAAGTATAAAAAGTATATTCCCACAAGGTCGACCGTGCTGGAAATTTCGTAATGACTCCACGACATAGGAGATGACCGTCGAAATTTGCTAGAAGAGTTCGATGCAGACTATAAAAGGAACGGCCGGACATCGCAGAAGTTAATACAACTTATATCGTAGTGGTGATGTTTTGATGTAGATTATATTCAGAATCAGCTATTGTAAATATTTGATTTTTACGTGTAAATAAAAGTTCACGAAAGGTGAAGTGAATATCAGTTTTTAAAATTAATTAAATTTGAACCCAAGGAGTTTATTGCAATATTATACTTCCTATTGATGAATATTCACTTTTACTTGGTGAGACCATACAGTTAAGGGTAGATTTAAAACTACATGACAGGAAATTCAGTAATTAAGAAGACAATAAGAACGAATAAGCAATAGATAAAAAAAGCGGGCATAATACTTACTTTGTTAGTACAGGTAAACCAGATACTTTTGCTGGACTGTTTTTATTTTTTATTGGCACATCTATTTTAATACTGTTCATTGGTATATTCTCTTTCGTTTCATTTTTATTAATACATTCATTATTGCTATTTTGATTTTTATCAACAACTGCAGTCTTTGAAGTACTTTCTTTGGTATCAAATGATCTACCTTTTCCGGTAGTTTTGGTCTGTGATGCACGATTACTACCAAACTTATTAGTAACAATATTGATGCTTCCAGTTTTGTTCCTATTTGGTGATTTTTCAGTTCTTTTAGTTCCGAAAGACACAGGTATTCGACTAACTTCTCCGGGGTGAATATTTAAACTCCTTCTCTTCAATGCAACAGGAATGGGTAAATTCGATTGTTGGGTTGGTAATACACACGAATATCTTTTATTTCTTTTTTTAACGGTTTCCGTGGATAGTTTAGTCAAACTTTTCGATTTATTTATTTTTTGTAAATTTACTTTGACGTCGTCTGTTATATTAGTGGTGGACGTTTCGAGTTCCTTTAAGTCTTCATCTGACATATTTTCAATGTCAACATTTTCTACTGATACAGTTGGCACTGCTTCGTCAGCAGGTGCAGTATTACAATTTAAATTACTGCTGATATTCAAACTTGAAATTTTTTCCTCTAAATTAGTAGTTTCGCATTGTCCAGTATCAAGATCTGGTTTTTCTGGAAGAACAACACCAGCATCTGTATAAAAGTGTTGTCCTAGGAAGCTCATTTCGCTAAAAAATAAAGCATTGTTCTTAATCAAGAAGCACAAGAAAATTGTTCAGTTATTGAAAATTTTTGATAATAATAATATATCAACTCTTAGAATAAAATTTTGAAAATATATTTAGTGGCTGCTGTTAAGTGAAAATTTTTGCTACATTTTTGTAGGACTTTCAAAACCCAATAAACAAGCACATTTAAACTACAGCTGCTTAAGCATTTGCATATTGGAGACATTTAACAAAAAAGCACATTTTACTAGTTTATTATGCATAGACTGAGAAGCAGTATTATAAAGATTAAAAAAAATAGAAAGAGCTAAAAGGAACCAATCTTTATAATGAAACCTGTATATTTTTTAAACAACCAATTAGACGAGGGTATATAATTTCTAGATTGAAGTTCTACTTCACCTACCAAATGATTTTATTAATATCATTTCATAATGTTTCTCAAAAGATGACAAATAACACAAATGATATTTGCATAAAAATATCCAATGATTTATAGCAGCACAATTTAAAAATTATACAAAAAATAAATAGTGATTGCTGGTGCAAATAATTGTTTCAGTAATTCATATCTAAGTTTCCTCTTTTAACAGTAAATTCTAGAAAAGAGAAATAGTCTAGTTCAACAGTTTAAAGTATTGTTAATCTTTGCTACTGCTAGTAAAAGATGGGTGAGAGCTCATTAGATTGGTAATGACGACTAGAGAAATGTACAGTTTCAAACAAACACATAAACAATTGCAAAAGTTATTAACAAGTTATAATGATTTAAAAAGAGAAGTTATTTGTTTTACAAATATGCAACTCAAAAAATATTAGTATTTGATAATTTGGACTTGTTAGAAATTAAAAAAAAACAATATTTTTATCAAAATGTAAACACCTTTAAAAAGTTTTGTTCTTATAATTAATCATTTAATATTCTTTACCGGCTGAAGCTTTTCTTTAGTATAATTTATTTGTTTATTGAATAAATAATTTGCTATAAATAATGGCAACAGTATAGCTTCAAATATTCAAAAGTTCTCGTAACATTGCCCCCTCCTTAAGACCATTTCGACACCGGGAAGTTTGGTGGAAGTAACAGTCAACGGTCTTCGAATCTGGGCTGCGAATATTGAGACAGCATACCAGGATGTCGATGCCACTGAATCGAAAAATTGTTTCCATCATACTTCTCACCACTTCAGTCCATCCAACCCGCAGGCTATCTTTGGGACCGCCAATTTCATCAGATTCTTCTCCATCATCATATTCCTCAATTCTACCAGAGTCTTCCAAATATGTCCCTGGTACCCACTGTTTGTTTATCTTCGAGATGAAGGACCTTCCCTACCACTGGATCTTGCTCACGTAGCTTCTGGAACTGGCCGTACTTTTTGACAAACACCTTGGCTATTCCTCTGGCCATCCGGAGTTCTCGAGCCACACAATGAGCCAGGGCATATTCCATGGGCACCTCAAACAGGTCTCGGGATTCCTCTGTGGTCACGTCGTGCTGCACTTTCTACCCATTAGAGTACAGTGCCATAAACTGTTCGGAGGTCATCTCGTCATTGGGTGGTAGAATGCTGCGGATTTGGTCTTGGTCAACTTCGCCGTCATGACTTCCGGAAAACGGGGCTAACCTATAGTAATGTACCACCTTTGGTTTTCCTCGTGGCAGCTTCCTTATTCTGTAGACAATATCGTTGATTTTCTTCACAATTTGGTACGGCCCCTCCCAAGATCTCTGTAGCTTGGGCGAATATCCACGACGACTTGTTTGATTGTATAACCCGCAATCATCAACTTGGAATTCTCCGCCCTCGTCTTTGAAGTCGTAACTCTCGTCCCATAATAACGTTTGCCGGGGTATGACCCGTGGACTCGTGCACAGATGAACGATATGCCATTAGAAACAAGTGCAGATACTGATCCCAGTCTCTTTGGTGGTCAGAGACTACCTTTGACAAAGGGCGATTAATGGTTCTATTCATCCGTTCTACCATTCCATCGGACTGCGGGTGGAATACTGTCGTCCATGTTTTATTGATCCTCAGAAGTTTGCAGATATGTTGGAAAAGGGTAGATTCAAAATTTCTATCTTGGTCTGAGTGCAACTCCAAGGGAACACAAAATGACTGATCCATTCCTTGACAAGGACATCTGCAACGGTCAAGGCTTCTTGATTCGGCAAGGCATACGCTTCTGCCCATTTACTGAAATAGTCCATCACCACCATAATGTACTAGTTTTCAGAGTCGGATTCAGAAAATGGACGGGCAACATCAATGGCTATTCTTTCGAATGGACTGCCCACGTTATATTGCTTCATGGGAGTTTTGGTCGCTTCTGAGGCCCATTACTTGCTGCACAAACAATACATTTCCGGCACCAGTCCTTGACATCTACTCGGCAGTTTACCCAATAGAAGAGTTCTCTCAACTTCCCCAGGGTTTTCGTTACTCCCAGATGTCCTCCAGTTGTACCATCATGTAGTTCTCGTAAAACCTCTGGTCTCCTATTTCTGGGAACTACAATCTATTTTCTGTTGTTTCTCTCCTCTGGAGTTTCCAGGACGCGCTTCAGAAGTCCATTTTCCAGGATGAGGGAATTCCACTGAGCCCAATACGAGTTTATGGTTGGAGAGTATCGGGAAATCTCCTGCCACGTAGGTTTGCGGTCTTCTTCCTTCCACCGGATAACTTCTTTTAACTCCGGATCCAATTTCTGGCCTTTCTGGATCTCCTCAGATTGCCAATGGTCATCGATAGCGGTAGTTCTACAGAGGACAGCCCCTTTTTCTTCTGCTCGCTGACAATATTTGCAATCATCAGGGCATGGTCTCCTTGATAGGGCATCAGCATTCTTATGGCTTGTTCCAGCTCGATGTTCAGTCTCGAAGTCAAATTCTTGCAACCGCTCAATCCACCTGGCCACATGTCCTTCGGGGTTTTGAAACTGCAAGAGCCACTTCAGTGCTGCATGATCAGTCCTCAGGAGGAATCTTTTACCATAGAGGTACTTGTAGAAATGACCTCCCCCTTTACCACAGCCAAGAGTTCCCTGCGGATAACGCAGTAATTCCGATCAGGCTTGCTCAAGGTCTTACTAAAATAGCCGATGACTTTCTCCTTACCGTCTTGGATCTGCGAAACACCGCACCAATTCCGACATTGCTTGCGTTGGTATACAAAATGAAGTTTCCATCTGGCAAAGGATAAGTTAAAACGGGGGCACTCGTCAATGCTCTTTTCAGTGCCTCGAATGATCGCTGGCACTCCTCGTCCCACTGGTATTGTACCTTCCCCTCTGTGAATTTAGTAATTTCTTAACTGGTGAATATCTTTAGGTATCGCGATTCCTGAACAACTTTAATTTTCTGTTTATCAACAGCTACTCCTTCTGCGGAAACCACATGTCCAAGATATTGCACTTCTTCTTGGAACAGCTGACACTTCTTCGGGCTTAACTTTAGTCTGGAATTTCGAAGTCGCCGAAACACCTCCTCCAGGTTCTTCGCGTGGTCTTCAAATGATCTTCCAACCACGATAATGTCGTCAAGATACACCAGGCATGTTTTCCATAAAAGCCCTTTTGACACTGTTTCCATCAATCTTTCAAAAGTTGCTGGAGCATTACACAACCCAAACAACATTACCGTGAATTGGTAAAGTCCTGAGCCGATGGTAAAAGCAGTCTTTTCCCGGTCTTCCTTAGCTAGTTCCACCTGCCAATAACCGCTCTTCAAATCCAGGGTGGAAAACATCTTCGATCCAGCAAATGTATCGAGGGTATCGTCTATTCTTGGTAGGGGATAGTTATCTTTCTTCGTTGCGTGATTTAGTTGCCGATAGTCCACGCAAGTGGATCCGTCTTTCTTTTTTACCAAGACAACTGGAGAAGCCCAAGGGCTATTGGATGGTTCAATAACACCTTCTTCCTCCATTTCGTGGACTATCCTATCGGCTTCTTCTCTTTTGGCTAAGGGTAGTCTTCTCGCCGACTGTCGAATAGGCTGAGCGTCCCCGGTATTAATTTTATGTTTCACTAGATCGGTTCGTCCTCTCTTGCCGTTCCCTACATCAAAAATATCCTGGTACTTTCTAACGATGTCCCGCAATTTTGCTTTCTGGTTTGGTTTCAAATTCTTCGATGAATCGGTTATGAGTCTTTCCAGTTCCTCAGATAGTTTAGCTGGTGGTATTTCTGCATGCTGTGTGCTTCTGACTACAGAGGAAACTGTTGAACAATGGCCCAAAGTTGTTACTTTCTTTATCGCAACCGAGTAATGATTCAGGTTCATTACCCTTACTGGCACAATCTCCATGGCACGAAACAGAGTCTTCCCCAGTGCGATTCCTCTGCCTACGTTTCCGTCGTTAAGTTCAATCTGCCAAGATTGCTCGAAGCATTATGTTGTCTTTCCCATGAAGCACAACTTCTTCGTCATTCACTCGCAAAATTCCATCTTTAAAGTTCAACTGGATTCCCTTGGACCTCATGACATCCAATCCAATAATGACTTGGTCTTCGATGTCCGCCACCATGGACTTTCGCTGCTTCTCCTGTCGCTGTTCGCAGTTGCCATTTTGTTGGTTTTATCATCATCTCTAAAACGATATTGGGCCTGATAACTGTTTTTGTCGCACCTGTATCCAGCAGCATTGCGCATTGCTTCTTAATAATAAAGCCATCTACAAAGACACTGTTAACGTGGTTTCGTAGCTAAGCGACATATGCGTAGATAGTTGGGGCTTGTTGGTTACAGGTCGACGATGGCCCCTTCACATCGACCCTCTTTAGTTTTCCGACGAGGAAGTCGGGCCTCCGTTGCTCTCCTTGCAACGACTCCTAATGTGTCCTACCTTACCACACTTCCAACATCTCAGTTGTCTTTTCTCGGTAAGGACTTTCTCTATTATCTTTCTTACAGAGGCTTCATCGTTTCCGCCATCTTCGGATTCTCCATCAACGATTCGGACTATGGCTTGACCTCTGCAGGTATTTTTCGCAGCCTCGAATTCTAAAGCTCGTGCCAGTGCATCTACTAATTGAGTCGGTCGAGCTAGGGTCAATGCTTGTCTGGCTTCGGGTCCCGAAGTCCATCCAAATGCTTGCACTGCTAACCTTTCTATTACTTTTCCGGTGTGGATAGGCAAGGCGAACCGACGGGCAATGTCAGCTTCAAACTCTTGTAAGAATTCATTTGATCTCTGTGGCGATTTTTCAATTGGGAGTGGTAGACGTGCTCCAAATGTGTCTCTGACCATACCTCAGTTCTAAATGTTTGACCAGTTGTGTAGTCTTCTTGCTCCGAGGTATTCAATGTTTGTAAGATATCTGTAGCATCCTCTGAAGGCTAGGGTTATGGACTGTCTTCTTCTCTGCCGACCATCCGTTTAGCTTAGCTGCTCGAATTGGCGACGATAATTAGTCCATGATGATTTTCCATCAAATTAGGGAGGTTTCATTTTGTGTCTTGTCCCCTCGAGGCCAATTTTTGAATCCACTACCTCTGTACTGTTTCTGCTTTCGGTTTTTGATTGTGTTTCTTTGCATTGTAACTACCTGTTCTTTTATTCCTGATCTCACCCTCCATATATGCTTCAGCTCCTCTACCGCGTTTCATTTTTGTCTGTCATCTGTATCAGCTCTTCGACCATTGTCTGCTATAGCTCTTTTATCCGCGTTTCATTTCTGACTGACTCTTCGACCATTGTTTGTTTAAACTCTTCATCCGAGCCTTATTCTCGATATTTCTTCCAGCATTTCTGAATTTTTTTTACTTTTTCAATTTTCTTCTAAGGATTTAGAATTTTCTAGTAATGTCTTCCAGGGTTTTAGAATTTTCTCTAGCTTCAAGTTTTTAGAATTTTCTAGCAATTGTCTCCTAACGCTTCTTTCATGATCTGAGAATATCTTGTGATGTTTGTAGTTTATCTTCTAAGGACTTAGCATTTTCTAGCAATTTATTTCTATGATGATTGTCTTGTAATGATCATCTAAGGCTCTTTCAAGTTTTTAGATTTTCATTTGTTTTAATAGCATGCTCATGTCCCAGTACCAGAAATCTCAAACAATAAGTATCGGGATCGCTACCTTCATTTATTACAGCATCTCGTAGCCGTTATACTATTCACTTTTCTTTCCACTAATTTCTAATCCCTTTCCGCAGTTCTTTTTTCGTCCGTCACTTTCAATTGATCCAAACTCACATTTTTAATCATTGTCAATCTATTTATTTTCCACTTCTAAAGTTCCACAAATAAACCTACACCTGTCACCACTGTAATGTTTTTATTTTCACACACGGGTTCTGTTCAGTTCTTGGATTTATTTAAAAACACAGTACAACTCATTCTAATTTATTTCCACTACTTTGACACAATTTATATTCACAGAAACTATTTACATTTTATCTTAACTGTACAATACGACCGTCGAAAACAGAATGAATCCTATCGCCAGCTGTCCATATTTATATATTTCTCTCTGAATTGTCTGGTAAGTCCACGAACCATCGGGAAACTCTTTCATGTTCTGGAAGCTTTAAGGGAATTCCCAGAAGTATCGGAAAATGCCCCTTCCACGAATTGGTTGATGGCCGAATGCACCAGCTGTCGGATGAATTCTCGCAACAGTACAGAATGATTTAATTTATAAGAAATTGGTGCACAAACGGCACACTTTTGCTGGCAGCATTACGCGTCCTCTCCCTTTCCTTGTCTAAGTAATAAACATATTTTATTTGACAAGGATTACTTTATCATGACATGTCAAAAATAGTTACTAAAAAATACTATAAAAAATATTGTTGGCTGTTTTGAATATACTTGGTTTTGTAATTTTATCTCTATGTCAAGAGCTAAACACATCCAGAGAAACTTTTTAAAATAAATTGTTTATTTAATTAATAAATAAATTCAAAATTATGTTTTTTTGTATGGAATCGCAAATGTTTTCTCAGCTACATTTTTTCTTATATTTTGTTTAAATAATGGAAAAAGTAAAATAATATATTCGAAATTGTACTAAAAACTTTGCTTTAAAAAAACTTTAAATTTGAAGCTAAATAACTATTAATAAAATAAATAATAAACCGTTAGAAAATGGCTTAATTAATTCTATTAAAAATAAGAATTAATATCATATTATTTACGATATAATATTACGAATTTATGCGCTGCCTTACCTACCTTAAATAAATTTACATATTTTAATTCATTTAGAATTGTAAAAAGACCTTATATTATCTCAGTTTTTATAATTTTATTATCAAATATTAGTTGCTTTAAGTTAACCAAGGCTCCAAAATGGGAACTGAAATTTAAAGAATAAATACGTATTTTGCACCCAGAAACTACAGCATACTTTTCCGAAGAATTTTGGTGTGTTGAACACGAAACTGAAGCCCAATTTACCAAATTCGCTGTGGTTTCCGAGATTTCTTAACTTAAAAGTGCAAAAATAGCGATTTTTTGCTATTTATGAGCTTCTGTAGCATCGTAACAATGTTTATCACCCAATAACTATGGTTGTAACCATCTCAAAGACATAGGTTTCAAATCGCGTTGAGTTTGCTGAGCATTTTTTCCCCTAGAGGTTAGGATGCGTAGGATAAAGGCTGTGGGGTTTAGAGTTATTGTATTCAGGGTTGCTAAGTTAGGGCTATCAGGTTGAGATTATTGGGTTTGTTTTCTGACAGATAGTTGGGGCATCTCTGGTTTTGTATATTACAGATTTTTTGGGAATAACACCACAAATGAAACGTTTGGCCTATTTGAAATACACAGACCTTCAAGCAATATGGGGTATTATTCCCAAAAAATGTTGAGTTTGGATTCTCTGTTATAAGACAATAAGAGAATGGGTTTGCAGGATTCTTCAAATTAAGAAATTTATCTCACCGAAAAAAAATGTTTGCGCAAACACAACGCGATTTTATAAGTTCAGAGCTACACTTTAGGGCCGGCGCGTACGCTGGGTTTCCTGATCAGCAATTCAGAGTCGGAAAGCTGAATGCCCCATTTACATACAAAATGTTCAACAAGGAGCGCATGTCCTTACTATTTCCGGAAAAGAACCCGGCTTTCGTTTCGGAATTTATTCCGTTCGTCACCCCGAACGCAGCGCTCACATGGCTTAGGCCGGGCGCATACGCTCGGTTTCCTGATTACGTTTCCTGATCAGGAATTCAGAACCAGAATTCCGTGTTTTGTATTAGGAATTTACACTGTCAGTTCGAATAAAGACACTTCTGTGAAAGCACAAATGGACGACGATGATGATTTCCGTTCGTGTGCGGCGAACGATACGAAATGCATGTGGGCGCTGCGTTCTGGGTGACGCCATTAGGTTTTTTCCGTTCTGACTACCCGAACGTACGGAATAAATTCCGAAGCGAACGTCGGGTTCTTTTCCGTTCGGAAATAGTAAGGACGTGTGCGCCTTGTTGAACATTTTGTATGTAAATGGGGTATTCAGTTTCCGAATCTGAATTCCTGATTAGGTTTCCTGTTCAGGAATTCAAATTCGAAAGTCCGCGTGCCTAGCGCAAACCATTCGTTGTTTTGTATTAGGAATTTACACGGTCAGTTCGAATAGAGACGCTTCTGTGAAAGCATAAATGGTCGACGACGATAAGGCCGGGCGCATACGCTCGGTTTCCTGATTAGGTTTCCTGATCAGGAATTCAGATTCGGAAAGCTGAATGCCCCATTTACATACAAAATGTTCAACAAGGCGCACACGTCCTTACTATTTCCGAACGGAAAAGAACCCGATGTTCGTTTCAGAATTTATTCCGTGCGTTCGGGTAGTCAGAACGAAAAAAACCTAATGGCGTCTCCCCGAACACCGCGCCCACATACATGTCTTAGGCCGGGCGCATACGCTCGGTTTCCTGATTAGGTTTCCTGATCAGGAATTCAGGAATTCAGATTCGAAATTCCTCCCCGTGTGCCTAGCGCAAACCATTCGTTGTTTTGTATTAGGAATTTACAAGGTGAAAGCACAAATGGTCAACGACGATAAATTGATTGCGGTTCTGAACGGAAATTTCCGTGCGTGTGCGGCGAACGATAAGAAATGTATGTGAGCACTGCATTCGGGGAGACGCCATTAGGTTTTTTCCGTTCTGACTACCCGAACGCACGGAATAAATTCCGAAACGAACGTTGGGTTCTTTTCCGTTCGGAAATAGTAAGGACGTGTGCGCCTTGTTCCATATTTTGTATGTAAATGGGGCATTCAGCTTCCCGAATCTGAATTCCTGATCAGGAAACCTAATCAGGAAACCGAGCGTATGCGTCCGGCCTTAAGATGATTGGAACAGTTATTGGGTGAAAAATTTTATGATGCTACATAACCTTAAAAAATGCAAAACATCGCTATTTTTGCAGTTTTAGGTTAGGATATCCAGGAAGCCAGAGTCAATTGGACAATTTGGACCTTATTTCTTGTTCAGCTCATCAAAAATCTTCGGAAAAGTATACTTTGGTTTCTAGGCCTAACATTCTCTGTTTCTAATCAACCAGTATAATTGCTGAATAATATTGAATACAGTAATCTAGCATTGCCCCATGGGGAGTCAAAATGTACATTGTGATAATAAAACGGGTTATTACTTATAACTTAACTTTTTCAGTTCATTAATCTCCTGTCTATTATTTTGTAGACATTTTTGCAATCTTGTTAACATTTTAGTTCATTTTTCTCAATCTTTCTCCATGAATCTGATGTTCAGGAAGAGGTTAAAAAATGTCAGTAATTTAGATAATATACCGAAATTGCCTTGCTTCAGTTACATATTCTAATACTTAGTTTAAATGAAAGATACTCCCAATGAACAAGAAAAATACAATGAGGTTTGGCATGAGCAAACAATGTGGCAAAGCTTGCTGTAAACAGTAATAACATGCATGGATCAACAGATTTTCTGAACACTGTATAAACAAGTAAAATTTAGACAAAGGCTGCAAATATATAGTATACTAATCATTTATCTCTTGCAAAGTTGTATTATCGCC
Source organism: Octodonta nipae (assembly GCA_034190945.1). NCBI lineage: Eukaryota > Metazoa > Arthropoda > Insecta > Coleoptera > Chrysomelidae > Octodonta > Octodonta nipae. The sequence continues at coordinate 42,699,447 of CM067221.1, read as the reverse complement.
ATGTATTTTTTACTTCATAACAGTGAGCATGTAACTTGTCAAGTATAGCTTTATCTATTAGATATTTAATAATGACATCAATGTAAAATATAATATTCAGAATTATCAAATACGATTAATAATTATAACATTTAAAAAAAAGACATTAAATTTTTTAATAATTCAAAATATTTGTAAAAATTGCAGCCAATAAATAATTTACTTACTTGGAAATTGGTGAGTTTGAAAACGATCTTTGAGCAGGTGGTATAGCATATGTTTTTGCTGGTGCATTGGCAGATCTCAGAGTTAAGGCAGAAGGTGACTGAGAATCCTGCCTGGGTCTAATCATAGACGAAACTGTAAGAATAATAACAGAATTTGAATGATTTTCTCTTGATTTCTTTTCAATGCGTTTTAACATGCATCAAAATGAGACGTTTAGAAGCCATAGATCATATTTTTAGATACTATTTTCTTATGTTTATTTTACTTATTAATGGTTATACCCCTCAGCATATATGCCAATTAGAAAAAAAGAAAATTTGGTTTCGATCTTTTACACTAATTAAAGATTTTAAATAAATCTTTCATAATAATAAAAAACTACTAACTACTAACTACTGCTGGATTGGTGTATTCCTTTGAATTATTTAATGTCTTCTTAGGTATCCGCTCCAGTCTCTGTTAGAGGTGCAAAAGTACAAAATTCGTTACAGATCGTGAGGCGATATACATTACTCAACATTATCATAAAAACTGTACCTTTAGGTATTGTTATAGTTGACTTGCGAAGTTGTTTCGCAAACTGTGTATTCATTCGATAATAAGTATTGAGTTTTATAGTTGTTTAGTTGTAGTCTATTACTTGAATAATAGTGGATTTATTTCAAATAAGTTTGTACAAACCGCTGAAGGCAGAACTACATACTTGAAAACTAACTATACAATTGTTATTACCTGATGGGCTGAATTTTACGTAATCAATTTTAAAAATCACGAAAAAACAGACGCTAAGGCATACCTGCCTTTAACTATAAACCTGAGATTGTTTTAGTAAACATCAATTACAAACTGAGACTCATAATAGACCAGAGATAGTTCTAAAAGATATAGAGTCTCCAGAATGACAACCTTCATTGATATACTACTCTCCAACAACAATAACATATATATCATACAAACGGAAGAAAACAGAGATTTGAATTTCAAAAAGATACAATGGGAACAACGTACAAACTTTACCAATTGTTATGTCAACAACAGATATAACACGAAAAAAATCTATCAAACAATTTAAAATAACTTGATCTTGATGTAAATAGAAACTTACATGGGTAACTCGAGCCATAACAACCATGGGCCTAAACACTTGGCACGGACTCCTAAAGAGCTAAATATTGTTGATATTTTTTAGGTCTGGGATTAATAACTTGTCCTCTAACGATACTATGTAACCACAAGGTACCATGAGTACCCGTTAGGTGCCTGGGTTATAATCAGAAGGACACCAAAGTATTCACCACCAATCGCATGAGGTGACAACGGATGATATCGGTCCGTTGACCTACAGTCTACCATTCATTCCCGGCAAACGGGAGGGTGAATTATTTAATAAATTCATCTGTAAGTACAACAACATGAAACATGGGCGTTACGAAATAACGTATATATAATTTTCAAACTCTGAATCTGAACTATTTGGTCTGATCAAGGCACAAGTAAAACTTTTTGTATTTGTGTAATTATATTTTTCACATAATTAATAATAATGATTTTTTTAATCTACAAAATATGTATGTAAGTTAAGTTATTGTTGATGTTGAGTCATTGTAAAGTTCAATGCTTGTGGTTACATGGGAATTATCAAAAACGGACAGTAGGATTAATTTAGAATTCAACAACACTAAACAAGAATAAATAATAAGTCATCCGAGAAATATAACGACAATATAAAGAAAACAAACGGCTATTGGGGAAATAAAAAGCAAATAAGAAATTCAATGAAAACAAATATTCTCCATGAAAACAGAGAAGTCAAAACAAGACAAATTAAAAACATTAACATAAAAATAAAATATGTGTTATTAAATGTAGTATTTACAAAAACTTACATATTGACTTGACTTTCTGTGAATTCGCAGTGGAAGTGTTTCTAATTATTCTTCCTTGTAAGATCCTATCTTCTTCATCTGTTTTTTGCTTCTCTGCTAATAACGCCTCTGTGTTAATACCATGAATTGTGCGCATTTCTTTTAGCGTACATTTCAAGATGGCGAGAACGTCTTTGTCCTTCTCTATCACTTCCATTTTGGAGAGCATACTTTCGAGTTTTAATTGGAGGTTTTTATCAACAGGGAGAATCAACATTCGTTTTAAATCTGGGCACAATTTTAAGAGACATAATCTGACGGTCGAAACAGGATCCTCTAAAAATAATATTAAACAAAATTATCTTATAACAGGACAATTCTTTCAGAAAAGTAAATTTTCAAATAATAATTGTCCGCATGTCCTTTGAATAAAGTAACTGGGAAGTAAGAAACGTTCTGAGAAAAAAAATAGATTTAGAATTTTCATAAGCAAAATTTGAGACTATGACGAAATCGTTACGAACAAAAGAACTATGATGAGATATAGTAGCTATAAGTTAAAATACAGATCTCACTACCATAGATGCTTACATTCTCACTTAATAACAACACAAATAACACTTCCATTAAAGAAAGTAATTTTAAAAACTTAAAAAACCCGCCTGCGTAAACAGTGAATTTCAAATAAAAAATCAACCGGTAAAAAGTGAACTTTTAAAAAGATGGAAAAAAATAACCTATTTCTGTCTCCAATCTCACACTAGTTGTCCCTAAACTTATTCTGCAAATAATACCATTGTAGTCGCCCTGTCGCTAATTGAAGCAGTAAAGGTCATCTACTGCACGATTCTCAACAATGGATTTTAAAAGCTTATGTGAAGGAAAGAAGTGTTTAATTTCTTTAAGAATAATGAATACCTTTGTTTGGACTCAAAATGGCTTGGCTTTATTTATTCTTACCCAATTAGGGACTTATCATAAGTTAACATTAAACATTTAACGAAAAATGTAGAACAGTAGGTATTGCCAGTTGCATCTTAAAACCACAGTTTTTGTAAATGCTTAAATTTTTTGGTTGAAATTTTTTCAAGGTTTTTCTAGTGGCTAATGAAAGTTATGGCTAATGTTATCCGGGTGTTTTCGTATAAGTCATGACGTGAAAAATCATTCTTGAATTTGGTTTTAAAAAATAAAATTTCTGGTGCATCTCGCCTTACTTGAAAGTGAAATAAGCAAATTTTTCCCAGAATCACTTTTCTTGCGTGCATGACTTCCTTCAAATAAGCTTTTAAAATCCAAAAAGTATTTGGTTTCCATCCCTGTCACATGAAAAGATTTTTACACTAACTAATCTAACAAGCTGTTGCCAATCCCATGGCTATTATTTTCCACTGAAGATTTTTTTCCCTTCCCTTTCAATTAAAGGATGGTCGCCATTGGCCTCCATGTGGTTGTGACTTTTTGCTAGAAATTTATGGTTAATGACATTAAGGTTTCCATTCTTTTCAAGAAGAAAAATATAGCACATAATCATCTTTGTGTTTCTGTTTTGTGGGCAAATAGCTGACCATATGGTTAATTCATTTACGTTCTCAGAAATTTCATAATCTTCAAACTATTTTAACACACAAGATGCCATTTTATTCCCTCGTTCAGAAACCTGTTCACCCCATATCATACAATAGACTTCTTCCAAGGTTGAATCATTTAACACTAAATTGTACGTCCAAAGCTTTAGGCTATAGAAGCTTTGTGAGTTGTGAAGTTCCGGGGTTGGTAAACACTTTTGAAAACCTATCATGACTATTTTTTCTGTTTTGTTTTCTCGTGGGCGTTTCTTGTCTTTAGCCTTCCTTTTATATCTATTCCCTGCATCTTGCAAATGATCATCATACTCTTTTTGTATTGAGGATCTAAGTTCCTTCATTTCAGCCTCTTGCAACTTTAATTAAAATATATCGCAAGTATTACAATTGTCATTATCTCGGTTTTTAAACTCATAATTGAACTCATAGTTGAGAATCTTACCATAAAGCCATTCTTTAGCAATATTGTGTGGCGGGACACTTGATACCTCATAATGCTCTTTATAGAGTCGATACATCTTGGCGATGTTTAGGTGATTTCCAAGAAACTTTTTTCTGATCTATCCTCCGAGTAATGCGACTCATAGACCGGAAACTAAACTAAGATGTCTAGACCCAAACTGCGATCATGTGACTTAACCTCGTTTCGCCCAGGACCGACTTCGGACTTAATTTGATTTAAAACAAGCTATTTTCGTTGTTTATACATACAGTTATCGCAAAATGTGGAAAAGCAAAGGAATTAACATGAAAACTTAAATAACTTAACATATTTAACTGAAATTTGACAATTTTGGACTTAACATAGCTTCTAGGGTACAGATATGTATGTTTGTTCTGTGGTGGCGCTATAGAACCCAACGTGTGAGGCTATTATGAATTACCATTTAAGATCTACAACGGTTTTAAGTTTGTTGGCAACAACAATTATCATAAGTTAAGTCCTGTAAAACATTTTTTTCTAAGAAGCAAACTATGATAAGTCACTTAAAATAAACTTATTTATGGAATAAAAAATCTTCCATAATATATTAGGTAAAAATAAGCTACTCCTATGCCAAATATTAAAACCATAGGTTTCAATATAACCGAGTAACTTTGAATTCTCTTCAATAAATATCTTTGACATCGTTTTTCTCAAAACTATGTTTGTGACTTAACATAGTTTGCTTCTAAGGTACAGATATATGAACCGATAAACACATAACCCTCTTTGCGTCGCTCAGTCGATTATAAAAAAATTATTATGGTAATTATATAGATTATAGATAATAGAAAACAAATATAATTATTTACCAATTAAAGACTCATATAACATTTTATTTTATACAGCCAAAATAAAAGAAATGTTGGCTATTGCATATATATACATTTGCATTTTGGTATTTAAAATGCAATTAAAATTAAAAAATATTTAAACTGTTATACAACACGTTAGTTGACTGGAAAACCGTTATGCATCATCATTTATTGAAACGTCATATTTTGAATGGAAAAAGTTTTCTTGAATGAAGATGACAGTGACAGTCTCATGTACTGTTTTGCATCAGGTTGGAACAAACTTATGCTGATTTGTCCCGTAGAACGCTCGAAAGCTCAGGAACATCGTTTCGGTCTCGTTCGTAGTTTCGGCAGATATTCTACCGAAAATGAATCTAAACCTACAGTTCCTTAAGCAAGGTACCATATCTGTTCGTACAAAGGAAGACTGGTTGATCTTATTGTAATCAAGGACCTCCCAAGCATCCTCCAAGATTACTTAAAATTCTGTTAATGAGCCAAGATTATGTTTTAGTTGCTAATATATCTTTAGGGTGTACTTAAATGAGAAAAGTGGATATAACGACAAGCAGAAAAGAACTCGCGGGTCACGCTTTAAAAAATTACTAGCAGCATGTAGATTTTTTAAACAATTACTACCTAAAATCTGTTATATCGTATTAACACGGAAACTACTGTACAGATGGAATTTACAGATTTTAAGGTTTACAGATTTAAATATTGTTTTTTGTAGCAAAATTATGTAATACTTACCACCCAATAACAAAAGTGGCAAAAAAAAATTTTCTTTGAAATATTTCCTACTAAATATGTTCATAGCTTCTGCGCACATGTTTATATAAATATGCCTTGTATAACATGACTCTGATGCCAGAAGTTTGTTCGTCATCCAATTACGAATCCATTTCCTGTGATTTTCCTTGCTACTGAATCGCAAATAAAACAAAACCGTCTTTACCGCTTGCGTCTTCACAGGACGAGCACCCTGAAATTAATAAGCAATAAATTGAAAAGTAGGCAAATGTAATTTAAAGGATTTTTAATCATTAGAATATACAGGGCGTTATATAAGAGAGATTTGAGAAATGGTAAAAAATACAAAGATGATAAAGTAGCCTGCCTATTTTAGAGCTCGTTAGGAGGCTGTAAATCTCGTGGTCTTATCAGCATTCTTCCATTTAGACAGGTGCCGAGATACACTGCCTCTCACACGTTCACTTACTCATAGTGCTATTCATTCGCACTCAGGTTGAACATTCTCGATCACCTAACAGGAAAAATATTGCATCGAACCGACCTGCCTTTTTTGAAATCACCTGTTTTTGGTCACCAATATTATTCTGTCTAAAATTCTAAAATATTTTTTTAAATATAATTTTGCAAATATCTGGTAGAGTTTTAGACTCAACTAAGTGATTTGGAATTTTATTTTAACTCCTTAAATACTAAATTTATGGCATTAAAATTTCAATGTGCTTCAGAACAACTTTTGCAAAAATATATTACAAAATAATTTGGTCAACTGCGAGTAGCACTGGGATACTAAGGATTCCGTGCCCTTTTGAGATTTGATACAATGTAATAAATAAAATATATATATATATATATTATATATATATATATATATATATATATATATATTAATAATAATTCCCGTTTCAGAAAAGCAGGGAATAAGTGGATTTTCTTTTAATATCTTTAAAATTAAGCGTTTTAAATTTATAAAAAATATTTATTTCTCACAACGAGCCTTTTTATTTAATCTGCTACATTTTGTGCTTGATTTTTATGAAAATATTTATTTAATTTTCTAATTTGATCGCCAAATAGATTAGGATTCTCGCTTTATTTTACCAATAGTTTTTCAGTGAAGCCCTATATACTCTTCTT